>SJXQ01011371.1:439241-473471 GCA_006408695.1 Aepyceros melampus
GCGGCCTGCCCACCTGGGATCGCTGCGCTAAGTGGACTGTATGGCCAGCTGCCCGGGTGTGAATGGCACCTGCATCACTGTGGGAGCGGGTTGACCTGCAGCCATTGACCCGTGTCTCACATGTTCTCACCTGTAACACGTGCTCCTGATTCCATGAGATAACCGTGCATTCAGCCCCCAAATCTGCTGGTGGCAGCAGTACTTCACTGGAGGCAGCGTCTCTGTCCCTGTGCCCCTCTGTCCTCCGGGGGTGGCATGCGGCAGGCACCCCGAGTGTACCCTGGGAGGCCTGGGGCTCCGTCCCGGGAGGGCCTGCTCCGTGGCAGCGTGTGATGTCTGCTTGGAGAACACTTGCGAGCTGTGTGACAAGTGCCGGGCCTCAGAGTCGAACGCTGCTTTTCCCTCTCCTCAGACGATGACCACTTCTCTCCTGAGGCAGACGCGGCTATGAGCGAGATGACGGGGAACACAGCGCTGCTGGCTCAGGTGTGTGGTGCGGGCAGGCTGGCGAGTCTGTCTTGGGAGCCCCTGCCTGGTGCCTCCAGCCTCTCTGAGCTCTCCCGGCTTCTTGGGAGCGGACCTTCAGTGCCTCCCTTCTCGTGGCCCACGCCGTGGGTTGGCCAGCAGTCTTGAAGGAGAGGGGCCTGGGATAGCTTATTGACACCATGGGGGGTTTTTGTTCTCTCAGGTGACGAGTTACAGCCCAACTGGCCTTCCTCTGATTCAGCTGTGGAGCGTGGTTGGAGATGAAGTAAGTTCTGGCCTCCTCTCCCTCGTCACGCCCAGAGATGCTCTTGGTGGCTGCAGCTGGAGTGGGGATGCTGCTCTCACTAGGGTGGCGGCTGGAGGGGCAGCTGACTATCCCTGCAGAGCTGTGGCGGCCGGTAGCAGGACATCCCGGGGCTCTACTGGGCCTTGTCCCTTGGGGTTTTCCCCTCTGTCTCTTGGTGCTAGAGTGTGGACAGCCTGCTCGCCCGCTGGCAGAGCCTGTCCATGATCCCCTGGCGGGCCCGGCTCAGCCGGTGGTAGAGCCCAGGCTGAGGGGGAGCCGCGCCGGCCCGGAAGGTGGGCCCAGTGCTGTGGCTGCACTCTCCAGGACCTTTCTCTCCTAGGTGGTATTGATAAACCGGTCGCTGGTGGAGCGAGGACTCGCTCAGTGGGTGGACAGCTGCTACTCAAGCCTCTGACCTGCCCCACACCGCCTCTGGAGTCTGTTTTGCACTGTTGAAATTGGGCTTGGCACTCAAGGCAAAGACTTTACAGCAGAATTACAAACATTTGTCGTCTCCAGAGAGTCCTTTCGTTCTGTACTGTAGTCACGTTGAGCTGTTTCCGTCTCTGAGACGAGGGAATTGTGGGTTCTTTTCAAAGCCATCAGATGGCGTGTAACAAGCCAGTCGGCTTAACCTGGTTCCAAGCTGTTTATAAAACAAACAAAAAAAATGAAAGGAAAACTGCTTCAACTAGGTTGTCCTGCCCCCACCCCGCCCCAATACCCTTCCTCCCTTTTTCCTGCCTCTATTCTACTTCCTCCCAAACCCAAACCCTTGTAAGCAGACAGGCCAAGGGATGTGTTCTTGCTTTTGGGGAAGGGATTCTTTTACCTTCGAGTCTTTCTTCAGGGAGCAAGACGTGAACTGACTGATGGGCATCAATCGCTTGTATAGCTTCCAAATGAATTTATGATTGTTTAACCATTTTTTATGAACTCCATCTGGGTCTCTAAGAAGACAGACTTTTTAATGCATCTGTAAATACAGAGCAATTGTACCTCCGGCCTTAGTCAGTGATAGAGGAGGGGGGGAACTTATCTTGCCAAGCCTAGTTGTAATTTGTAACCATTTTCTATTTGGCAAACTCTGTAAATATGTTTAAAAAAATGTAATTATTTTGTACAAGAATACACTGGAGAACAAAGGGAACTCGCGGTTTTTCCACATCCCATGTCATCTATGGCTGCTGCCTGTCCCAGCTCCCATCACTTCCTGCATAACCGGACAGGGTGAGCATATGGTATAGGGTGTGACCCGGGGATTTTTTTTTTTTCTGTACAAATTTGTTTTAAAAAAAAAAAAAAAAAAAAAAAACCTCATTGGATTACCTTGCAGTGGTGTGTGTGGATTCTTTTTTAGACTGATTTCATGCAGCCTTGTGCAGTTTAAGTAACTTAAACATACAGGCATATACATCTCAAACTGTATACACTGTAGCTTCTGTTTTTCCCATGGTGAACACAGTAGGGGAGTTCTGAGGTGGTTGTGAGTGTGGTGGGCTCTAGGGTGCCACTTAAACTAGGAGACTCATGGCTTTCTGAAGACAGTTAGCCAGAAGTTTCTATCTGGGTTTCTCCTCCCGTTTGCTCCACAAGGTGGCGGCCAGCCTTCCCCTGGCTTCCTCCTGTGATAGTCTCAGACAGTCAGGCTTGAGGAGAAAGCGCTGGTTGCCCAAATTCTTTGTGCATTCTTAATAAATCTGTGAAGTGATTTAAGAGCAGAACCAAGTCTTGTTCGAAAGGCCTCTCCTCTTAAACATAGGCTCTGGGCCGGCCCACCCCTCCAGGGTGTATGGAGTGCTAAGAGAGCCCCAGGGCACAGAAGGCATTCTCCGCAGAGCTGCAGCCTCTCTCCCTGGCTTTGGGTACCGAGTGGGTAAAATAACAGGCTTCAGTTTCCATAATCAGATAATCGTGGTGGTGGTGGTTCAGTTGCTAAGTCGTGTCTGACTCTTTGTGACCCCATGGACTGAAGCATACCAGGCTTCCCTGTCTTCAGTCTTCTGGAGTTTGCTCAAACTCATGTCCATTGAGTCAGTGATGCCATCCGACCATCTCATCTTCTGTTGGCCCTTTCTGCTCCTGCCCTCAGTCTTTCCCAGATCAGGGTTTTTCCCATGAGTCGGCTTTTTGCATCAGGTGGCCAAGGTATTGGAGCTTCAGCATCAGTCCTTCCAGTGAATATTTAGCGTTGATCTCCTTTAGGATGGACTGGTTTGATCTTGCAGTCCAAAGGACTCTCAAGAATCTTCTCCAGCACCACAGTTCCAAAGCAGCAGTTCTTTGGCACTCAGCCTTCTTTATGGTCCAACTCGTGTCTGTACACTACTACTGGAAAAACCATAGCTTTGACGACATGCACATTTGTTGGCAAAGTGATGTCTATGCTTTTTAATTCACTGTCTAGGTTTGTTATAGCTTTTCCAAGGAGCAAGTGTTTCATGGCTGCAGTCACCACCCGCAGTGATTTTGAAGCCCAAGAAAAAATCTGCCACTGTTTGGTAGTTTTGTATCAGCCTCATAAGGCAATGAAACGGAAATGTCCCTGCTGGAATGGAGCTTGGCCCTCGGCGAGCTCTCGTGTGTTCTTAGCCACCAACAGTCCCGGCCATAAGTGGGTTGTGACTTTGGTCAAGTTGGGTTATACACGGGGCTAAGCTTTTTCTTTGCAGCTTGCAGCAGTGGAACGGGAAGTGGTATGTGGCAGCCTTTAGGGTAGTCTGAAGAGGGCTGTCACTGCTGGGGGTGCAGACGTGGCTTCTCTCTTGGGGAGCAGTGGAGGGGTTTGGCGGCTGGAACCCGTGATTCTGTGCAGGGCGGAGGGCAGGGGAGGTGATGGAGTAGAGGCCAAACCAGACCGGTCTGGCTGAGACAGGCTTCCTTTGGGAAGGCTCTTGGGCTGACAGGTGATGGGGTCAGGACCAAGGGCCCAGGCTCGTGGTGGGGAGGCTGTGCTTAGTGTCTCAGGGCTTAGCTCTCAGGGCTGGAATATTGGAGAAAACGTAAGTTACTGAGGAGCCTGTACGCTTTGGATAGATTCTGTTTAGGTTGCCATGGGTCTTGGATTAATTTCCAGAGTTCTGAAAAAGTTAATTTTGACCATTTTGTTGCTACTCATGTTGCTTTACCAAGGAGCGGATTTCCAGGTTCATGGAGGTCCTTATTCTGCCAGGCCAGATGGCGTCCCTCTGGTTGTTGGTGTGTTCTTGGAATTAACCGGGGGAGCCTGGTGGGCTGCCGTCTATGAGGTCGCACAGAGTCAGACACGACTGAAGCGACTTAGCAGCAGCAGCTTAAGTGTAAACTTGAACTCTTAAATGGGAGAAGCTGGGGCTGGAGATCTCCCCAGGTTGGAGATCTCCCCCAGGGATGATCTCCCCTGGGTGTGAGGGCGAGGTGGATGGCTGAGCACAGGAGCTGGAGAGCCAGCCTGTTCTCACTGCAGGTGCTTGTGTGGGCTGTAGCCCCTCTCTGGTCCTTGGGGTGCTGCTGCGGGAGAAAGAACTGGACCTCGGAGGGTGTCGGTGTTCTGGGGTCACTGCTGCACCACTGTAGCTTAAGATCAAGGTTGAGCTGGAGTTGTGGAGAGCTTACTGTCAGATGCTATGCTGCTTGACAGGAATCCTTGGTCCTCAGAAGGCTCGGTGGTAAAGAATCTGCCTGCCAATGCAGGAGACAGGTTCCATCCCTGTCTTGGAAAGATTCCCTGGAGAAAAAAATGGCAACCCACTCCAGTGTTCTTACCTAGAAAATCCCACGGACAGAGGGGCCTGGTGGGCTACAGTCCACGGGGTCACAAAAAAGCTGAACGTGACTTTGCGGCTGAACATCACTTGGTCCTCATGCCCACCTCTGGGGTGAGCAAGGGCTGGCCCCAGAGATAGACGGTGGGGACTGCGGTTTGCGGGTGGAGCGGACATGAGGCTGAAAGCCAGGTTCTCGACCACAGCTCCTCTGTGGCAGTGTGAGAATGATCGTCCCCCCTCCTGTGTCCCCAGACAGCACGGTGGCTCACTGGCCAGCCTCAGGAGAGTTTCAGAGCTGAGAATTGGAAACACAGACGGGAGAGATCCATCATTTCACCTCCTTCTGTAAACAAACCCAGGAGAAACTCGTGGCACCTAGGCCAGACAGGAAACATTTTAATCTGATCTAAAAGGAAAACAGTCTCCGTGGGCGTCAAAGAATGTGCACAGAAAATTGAAAACCCAGACCCGTTTCTAGACCAGCTTTGTCCAGAGACATGGAGTGAGACACGGGTATAGTTTGAAATTTTCTAGGAGTCTCAATAAAAAGGAAAGAGCAGATGAAATTACTAACGGTTTATTTAACCTATGTCCACATGTAATGGGTGTAAGAAATCCTGAGATATTTGGGTGTTTATGAAGTCTGGAATCCCATGGGTGTATTTGCACTCACAGCAGCTCAGATGCTCCACAGTCAAGGGGCTGGAGGCTGCTGGTCTGGGCAGCTCAGGACTGGACTGTCGCCTTCATCACTATCACTCCAATACTGACAGCCTCATGGGTATATTCTTACTCAGAAAATTCTGGGTTCTTTGGTGCATTTATTTCTCCAGATAAACTCTAGAATGATTTTTTTTGGGGAAGGAGAGTGTGGAAAATGTTGTGCCACACCTGAAAAGAATGATGCGTTATTGTTGGTTTGGTATAAAATTTTATGTTATCTATTAAATTCGGCTTGTACATTAAATCTGTTTCCCTTTTTTTGCTGTCTCCCTCCACCCTCTCCCCCAATTTTTTTCTTTTTTGCCTGTACTATCCATTTCTAAGAGAAGCACATTAAAGGATTTTGTATGTATTGGCATCGTGTTTTCCTGTCTTTCCTCGACTACTTTCCTTTTCAGTGAAATCTGGAAAGTCAGTAGGTGAATTTCACTTGTTGAGTGTGATCACTGTTGTAATATTATTAGGTGTTTAGTTCATTTTCCTGTTACTTTCTGATTGGCTCTTTTTTTTTTTTTTTTTGCTTTCATCATTATTTGCTTGGTCAAAAATTTTCCCTGGAGTAAATTTACTATTCAACATCTTGATTCTGTGTTATCAGTGAGTTTAAGTTACCCAGTTTTCTCCCTGAACAAGAAGAAACTCAGCAGAATGTCAGATTTCTGCCCTTCCTACAAGTATGCACACAAGCACATACACACAACGTTCTGTGTCCCCTGAGTTGTGTTGAAATCTAGAATACAGTTGAGAATTATAAACGTTTCACATATGCCTCTATCTCAAGAATGTTTTAATGGTGACATTGAACTTCAGTCATGTCAAAGATGTTTGCCCAACTCACTGTTAGGAGCTTTATTGCTCATCTATATCTTTTTAATTTTTATTACCAAAAATTTAAAATTTGTTATCAGTTGAAGGATGATTAGAATATTGTGTTCTGCCCTATGCCAACAGGAATCAGCCATGAGTGTGCGTACGTCCCCTGCCTCTTGAGCCTCCCTCTCACCCCTCTAGGTTGTCGCAGCCCCTGTTTCGGTTCCAAGTCACACAGCAAGTCCCCGCTGGCTGGCTGGCTGACGTGTTAGGGTGTGTGCTTCCAGGCTCCGTCCGTCCCACCCTCTCTGATTTACCCTCCCCCCAACTGCAGCCCTGCGGATGCGCTCATCAGTGCTGCCTTTCTAGATTCCGTATATGTGGGTTGATACACAACGTTTGTTTTTCACTTTCTGACTTCACTCTATAGTAGGCTGTAGGTTCACCCCTATACACACAGGCACCTTAGCATTGACAGAGGAGGCAAGAGTATACAATGGGGCAAAGACAGTCTCTTCACTAAGTGGTGCTGGGAAAACTGGACAGCTACCTGTAAAAGACAAGTTAGAACACTTCCTAACACCACACACAAAGAGAAAACGGATTAAAGGCCTAAATGGAGGATCAGAAATAATCAAACTCCAAGGAAAACAGGCAGAAGACTCTTACGTACCTGTTCTGAGTTATTTTGATTCACTTTTAAAGTTGTTTTGGGTTGTGCTGGCTCTCCGCTGTGGTGAGTGGGCTTTCCAGTTGCAGCGTGGGGGTTCTTTTCTGCAATGCCCAGGCTCCAGGGTGCTCGGGCCTCAGCAGCTGCCGCTCAGGTGCTGGTGCCCAGGCTTGTGGGATCCTCCTGGGCCAGGCATGGAACCTGTGTGCCCTGCATTGGCAGATGGATTCGTATCCACTGTCCGCGAGGGAAGTGCTTTTGATTCAATTGCTGTATTTCTTCTGACTAATGTGTTTTCAGAACATGTATGAATCGTGGATCATCAGAACCTGACTTTTTGTCCTGAGGTCAGCCTTAGTGTGTCTACTGGAGCAGATGCCTGCCAAAAACACTGCCCTCCCTCCCCCTCCGCACAGCAGGATCGCACATTCTGACCCCAGGTGCCGTTAGCGAAGGGCGGGTCGAGGTGCCCTCAGTCCCAAGGCTGAGGCTTCAGGAGGCAGCATGTGCTCTGCTGGCCCAGCATCCTCTGAGTTCCGGGTGGAGACTAGCCTGCGTGCCCGGGTGCCCACGGGAAGATGGTGAGGAACGGGGCTGCAGTCACCCGCAGAGGGGGTCTGGGGTATCCCAAGCGGGTCTGTCGTGAGTCATGAGGCTTGGGGGCTACGTGTGGCTTATCCTGATCAATGGTGTCATTCTGGCCCCAGGCTGCTCTGAGGACACTGAGCTCTGGCCGTGGCCTTGGGGGCAAGTGCCTTACTCCCCAAACCCCGTGTGAAAGAGTGAATTAGGTGCATACAGAGGTGTCAGCCAGATTTGACTTTACACTGATCTCTAAGGGCCTTCCTGGCGATTCCTCTTAGGGGGCTAACTTATTTTGTATTTTTACAAAGCACATTATCTAGGAGAGATCTTGGCTGTTTGTCGCTAGCAATAGGCCCAGCTAACATAGAGTGGGGACAGACGGCCCCCTCCTATCTTGACCTGGGTGGCTGTCTTGTCTTTCCTGGCCCCTGGCTTGGTGATGGACAGAAGCTCTGCCTGCTCCCACTGGTCTCTTCTCTCCATTGAGTGCCTGCTGTATGCCAAGCGTCCTGCTTTGCTGTGCTTAGTCGCTCAGTTGTGTCTGACTCTGCGAGCCTTCCAGGCTACTCTGCCCTTGGCGATTCTCCAGGCAAGAATACTGGAGTGGGTTACTATGCCCTCCTCCAGGGTATCTTCCCACCTCAGGGATTGAAGTCAGGTCTCCCACGCTGTGGGCAGTTTATCTGTTGAATCACAAAGGAAGCCTAAGAATACTGGAGTGGGTAGCCTAACCCTTCTCCAAGGGATCTTCCTGACCCAGAAATCGAACTGGAGTCTCTTGAGTTGCAGGCGGATTCTTTACCAGCTGAGCTGCCACATAAGCCCAAGTATCCTGCCAGGAGGCTACAAAGATGGGGCACATTCTGGCTTTTGTAAGCATCTCTACTTGGGTAGGCGGGCTTGGTGGAGCTGCCCTCCCACACTTCTATGGGATCCTGGCAACTGCTGGTGAGGTGGGCACTGGGGGCTGAGAATCAGCAGAGCTGGACTGGAACCCAGGCCTTCCGGACTCCAGGCTGATCTTTTCTCTGCCTGTGGTGCCTCAGCTTCCCTTTATGAAGCCAACTTGTCTGTGCCCAGCAGGAGGCGGCCTCCACCAGGCTCTGCTGAAGGAAGGGGAGGCCGAGGGATGTGGGCAGCGGGCGGGGGGGAGAAGCTGGGCGTGCTGCCGAGACAGAGTTGGCCCGCGGGACTGGCTCCCTGGCACTAGGAACAGAGCTGGTAAAAGTGAGAGCAGAGGAGGCCTCACGATAGGCAGTCTGCAAGTATGTCCTATGCGCAGTCTGTTTTTTGTTCTTTAATAGGTGATGAACAGAACACACGATTCCAAAGAAAAACGAAGAGAAGAGGGCATGGCCACCTCCTTTCCTTTCCCCCAGACACGTCTCCTCTTCGGGGGACTGTTAGGAGGTCCCCCTGTTCCTGCTCGGCACGTGTGAGCGATAGGGCGATACAAGCCACAGTCACAGGGCAGGCCCAAGGCTGTGAATGGTGTTATCTGCACAGAGCAGCGGCTGTGTGTACGCTGTCTAGGGCTGCGCTGCTGTTGCAGCCACGCAGTTGAGCACCTTGGATAGAGGCCACCCCGCAAAGCCCCCAATACCCAGTCCTTTATAGAAAAAGTTGGCTGACCACCGCCCACTGTAAACATTTGTGCACTGTTCCCCTCCACCCAAAATTTAAAAGTCAATATGTCCTGCTCTTTCAGCCAGAAATTCCTTTGTTGAGAATTCCAGAGCCTCTGGTTCCTTGGGATGCTGTCTTGGCGGCGGCCCCTGCTGGAGTTCTTGATCCTGAGCAGGTGAGCAGGAGCCTGGGGTGGGGCAGGCAGCAAAGAGGGGGCCACCCCTCAACGCGCTGGCAGCACCTGAAGGGACGCCAGGCCCCCCACTGACCCATGTCTTCCTCTTAATAAGACTCCTGGTGATTCGTAGGTACAGCAGGGTCTGAGAAACACTGATCCAGGGGCTGTCGGTCATGTCCAACCTTGGCTGTGTATTTGGAATCGCCTCAAAAACCACCTATGCCTGGGACGCATCCTCAGAGATGCAGATTTTTTAAAATTGTTTATTCGGCTGTGCTGAGTCTTAGTTGAGTCACACGGAATTTTTCCACACGGTGCACGGAGACTCCCCAGTTGCGGCTTGCGGGTTTAGTTGCTCTGCGACATATTAGAACTTTGTTCCTTGACCAGGGATCAGATCCTCGTCCCCTGCATTGCAAGGTGGCTTCTCAACCACTGGACCACCGGGCAGTCCCCAGAGACGCAGATTTAATTGATCTCAACAGCCCGGGCATTTATTTTATATATATTTAATATTAAATATATATTAAAATATATATATATATAATCTTCCCTGGTGGCTCGGCTGGTAAAGAATCTGCCTGCAATGCAGGAGACACATGTTCCATCCCTGCGTCAGCAAGATTCCTTGGAGACGGGAATGGCAATCCACTCCAGTGTTCTTGCCTGGGACATCCCTTGGACAAAGGAGCCTGGGAGGCCACAGTCCATGGGGTCACAGAGCTAGACATGACTGAGCGACAACACTTTCACAACTTTCACTTTTCATATTAATAAATATATTATATATAAATGCATATATAAATGATTACCTTTGGAGTATAACGTGTACTCTATATTTGTGTATAGCGTGCACAGATCTTGAGTAGAGAATGTACACATTTTTTGCATAATTGCACCTAGGGTAGCCATTATCCATGAAGAAAGAGGAACGTTTCCTGGGTTTCTCTCGTGATGTTTTCTGGTTGGGACCCCCTTCCAAGTAATCATCATTCTTGTGTCACCCTAGGGTTAGTTTCACCGGTTGCGGAGGGATCACCCAGGAGGTGCGTAAGGTCACGGTGCTGTGTGAGAGGTGACGTGCCTCGGTGGTGCCTTGCTGTGCAAACTCCTCCTCGTGAACACGCCACAGCTCTCTGATCCAACCTTTGGATGACTGTCATTTCAGTTTCCACGTTCAGGCTGTCATGAATTAAAGTGCTGTGATTGCTTCTTGTGTTTTTAGTGGCCACGTGTATCCATTTCTCTTGCGCCCGCAGCTGGGAGGGTGCTTGCTGGGCCATGGGGGAGGACCAGCTTTAACTTCAGTAGTCACTTGTATGCTGGGACTTTAAAATGCTCAGCAGGTGACTCTGATGTCTTGCTGCTGATTTCTTCCAGCTGCTGTTCTTTCAGCTTCCCCAGTCACCTTCCAGTAAATTCCTCATCCGCCTCTGTTTCTTTCCACCTGTCAGCCCTGTCTACCAGACGCTGGGCAGTTCCCACCCGACCCCTGAGTCCCCTTCAGTGTTTAAATCTCTCCCCATCACCCCTATCGACGGGATTCTGTGCGGCCTCACTCGGGTGTCTCCCCTGCCAACAGCCCAGCTCAGACTCCTGACCCCGTTCTTCCTCCTGGCCCCCCAGGCGTGGACATAGTAGCAGCCGACCTCAGGGATGTGGTGTCTGTCGATCCTGTCTCGAGAGCCCGAACACTGGGTTGACAAGAGGGTGAGCAGGCATAAAGCCTATACGGCGCTTGGCACAGGCGCTGGTGGACAGTGCTCAATAAATGATGCCCAAATGTGGATAACTGACCTTTCCGTCCTCACTCCAAGTTCTGATGGACACTGTGGCGTCCAGAGCCGCACTATGCGATGGGGCAGCCTCCAACCACAGGCAAAGAGCTCTTGAAAGCGACTTGTCCAAACCGAGGTGTGTTGTAAAATATATGCTTTGTGGAAAAATGATTACATGTTGCAATAATATTCTGGATGTAGTGGGTTAAGGAAAATACACACCTTGTACTTTTTTTCTTAAAAAAATTTTTTTTTGGTTTTTCTTTTTAAGTTGGATCATTGCTTGATTTGTTCTTTCTAAACATTTTTATGTTCTTTGCTTTTGGCTGCACTGGGTCTCTGCTGCTGCGTGCGGGCTCTCGTTGCGGCGAGCCCCCGCTGCCCTCTGGCTGCAGCGCACGGCCTTCTCACTGCGGAGGCTTCTCTCGCTGTGCAGCCCAGGCTCCAGGGTGCGGAAGCTCGGTAGCCGTGGCGAACGGGTTTCATTGCGCCACGTCATGTACAATCTTCCCAGACCAGGGATCGAACCCACGTTCCCTGCGTCTCAAGGCGGCTTGTTAACCACTGGACCACCGCAGAAGTCCTGGTGTTTTTAAATTGTTAATTAATTTTTTTTCTTTTTGTCTTTCTCTTCTTTCTTTGTGTTTGTAAATGGCTGATGGGCACGTGAAGGTGGTTCACGTGGATCACAGATTCCTGTTGGACCGCACTGGGGAGAAGCACGTTGTTACAGGAGGTCACTTTTTCATACAGGCTTTCTCAGATTAGGGGCTCATGTCTTTTGCGTCAGCGTTTATCTGGAGTGACTCTTAAAAATGCAACGTGCGGGGCCCTAACCAGAAACTCTTATTGAGAGTGAGACTGGGAATCTGTATTTTCAACAACCTCCTCAGCTAACTCCTGCCCTCTTAAATATGAGATCTACTTCTCCTAGAACTTGGGGTATTCAATATTCCTCTTTAACAGGTATGCTCCCTTGCTTTAGATTGTGAAAAGATGGAACTCTTATTTCCTACTTTGACTTGGCTGCCAGGAAGTGCTGAGGATTGGTTTGCGTTAAATTAAATCAGAAATTAATTCCTGTGTACCCCAGGTGGCTGTTTTGCTGTCTGCCAGTATGTCGGAATTGTCATGCCTTAGGTTGGAAGCATCTGGGGGGGACACACCAAAGTCTGTATTGTTGATTTCTGACTTCAAATGACTTGTCTTCCCGTTGCTTTTCTGCCTGTTGTTGTTCGGAGGATGAAAAGAATCATTGAACTTCAATAAGAAGTTTACCTAAAGAAAAAAAAAAAAGGAAGAAAGAAAGAAGAGTTAACCAAGGGAAATGCACTCCACACAAGTCAACAGTTTCTTGAGTCATTTACAAGGGTCTGCAATTCATCCTGCACAGATTGCCGCCACTGTGGTTTCAGACCACTAGATGGCAGCATAGCACCAGTTTCTGGAAGTGTTACCGCCCTCCAACTTCCTCTCCCAACTGATTGTCTCTGAACAGTGGTTCTTCAAGTAAAGTCTCAATCTCAGAATTTATTAAAAATGCAAATTCTCAGGTTCTACCTCAGACCCATTGAGTCAGAATCTGCTTTAATGTACCATCCAGGTAGCTCTGCTGCACGCTAAAGTTTGAGAATCACTGTCCTAAAATCTACCTTGGGGTTCAGTTCAATTCAGTTCAGTCGTTCAGTCGTGTCCGACTCTTTGCAACCCAATGGACTGTAGTACACCAGGCCTGCCTGTCCACCACCAACTCCTGGAGCTTACTCAAACTCATGTCCATTGAGTTGGTGATACCATCCAACCATCTCATCCTCTGTCGTCCCCTTCTCCTCCTACCTTTAATCTTTCCCCAAAGACCCAGAGGGTCTTTTCCAGTGAGTCAGTTCTTCGCATCAGGTGGCCAGAGTATTGGGGTTTCAGCTTCAGCATCAGTCCTTCAAATGAATATTCAGGACTGATTTCCTTTAGGATGGACCGGTTGGATCTCCTTGCAGTCCAAGGGACTCTGAAGAGTCTTCTCCAACACCACAGTTCAAAAGCATCAATTCTTTGGCACTCAGCTTTCTTTATGGTCCAACTCTCACATCCATACGTGACTAGACAGACCTTTGTCAGCAAGGTAATATCTCTGCTTTTTAATATGCTATCTAGGTCAGTCATAACTTTTCTTCCAAGGAGCGTCTTTTAATTTCATGGCTGCAGTCACCATCTGCAGTGATTTCTGAGCCCCCAAAATAAAGTCTCTCACTGCTTCTGCTGTTTCCCCATCTATTTCCCATGAAGTGATGGGGCCAGATGCCATGATCTTCGTTTTCTGAATGTTGAGTTTTAAGCCAACTTTTTCACTCTCCTCTTTCACTTTCATCAAGAGGCTCTTTAGTTCCTCTTCACTTTCTACCATAAGGGTGGTGTCATCTGCATATCTGAGGTTATTGATATTTCTCCCAGCAGTCTTGATTCCAGCTTGTGCTTAATCCAGTCCAGCATTTCTCATGATGTACTCTGCATATAAGTTAAATAAGCAGGGTGACAATATACAGCTTTGATGTACCCCTTCCCCGATTTGGAACCAGTCTGTTGTTCCATGTCCAGTTCTAACTGTTGCTACTTCATCTGCATACAGATTTCTCAGGAGACAGGTCAGATGGTTGGTTTTCCTATCTCTTTAAGAATGTTCCACAGTTTGTTGTGATACACACAAAGGCTTGGGCGTAGTCATAAAGCAGAAGTTTTTCTGGAATTTTCTTGCTTTTTTAATGATCCAATGGATGTTGGTAATTTGATCTCTGGTTCCTCTGCCTTTACTAAATCCAACTTGAACATCTGGAAGTTCACGGTTCATGTATTGTTGAAGCCTGGCTTGGAGAATTTTGAGCATTACTTTGCTAGCATGTGAGATGAGTGCAATTGTGTGGTAGTTTGAGCATTCTTTGGCATTGCCTTTCTTTGGGTTTGGAATGAAAAACGGACCTTTTCCAGTCCTGTGGCCACTGCTGAGTTTCCAAATTTGCTGGCATATTGAGTGCTTTCACAGCATCATCTTTTACGATTTGAAATAGTTCAACTGGAATTCAATTCCCTCCACTAGCTTTGTTTGTAGTGATGCTTCCTAAGGCCAGCTTGACTTCATACTCCAGGATGTCTGTCTCTAGGTGGGTGATCACACCATCGTCGTTATCTGGGACATGAAGATCTTTTTTGTACAGTTCTTCTGTGTATTCTTGGCACTTCTTCTTAATATTTTCTGCTTCTGTTAGGTCCATACATTTTCTGTCCTTTATTGTGCCCATCTTTGCATGAAATGTTCCCTTGGTATCTAACTTTCTTGAAGAGATCGCTAGTCTTTCCCATTCTGTTGTTTTCCTCCGTTTCTTTGCATTGATTGCTGAGGAAGACTTTCTTATCTCCCCTTGCTATTCTTTGGAACTCTGCATTCAGATGCTTATATCTTTCCTTTTCTCCTTTGCTTTTGCATCTCTTCTTTTCTCAGCTATTTGCAAGCCCTCCTCAGACACCCATTTTGCCTTTTTGCATTTCTTTTTCTTGGGGATGGTCTTGATCCCTGCCTCCTGTACAATGTCACAAAACTCCATCCATAGTTCTTCAGGTACTCTGTATCAGATCTAATGCCTTGAATCTATTTGTCGCTTCTACTGTATATTTGCAAGGGATTGACTTAGGTCATACCTGAATGGTCTAGTGGTTTTCCCCACTTTCTTCAATTTAAGTCTGAATTTGGCAACAAGGAGCTCATAATCTGAGCCACAGTCAGCTCCCGGTCCTGCTGAAGAAGCTGAAGTTGAACAGTTCTTTGAAGACCTACAAGACCTTCTAGAACCAACTCCCAAACAAGATGTCCTTTTCATCATAGGGGACTGGAATGCAAAAGTAGGAAGTCAAGAGACACCTGGAGTAACAGGCAAATTTGGCCGAAGCAGGTCAAAGGCTAACAGGGTTTTGCCAACAGAATGCACTGGTCATAGCAAACACCCTCTTCCAACAACAGAAGAGAAGACTCTACACGCTAGCAAAGTTCTGGTCAAAATTCTCCAAGCCAGGCTTCAACAGTACGTGAACCTTGGGGTAGCTTGAGTGAATGAAGGTGAGTGGAAGTGGCTAGAGGCCTTGCTGGAGAAGGGTGAGGTGAGTTGGGGGAGTGGGGAGGCTGGGAAGGGAGACAGTGAAGGTCAGTGGTGCAGGGACAGGTCCACACTGTCCATATTTGGATAGGGCTGGTCCAAACAGGGGAGCAGTTAAGGAAAAGGGAATGGGTGGCGATTTTATATCTTTCTTTTTAGGTTAGGCATGTCAAATGGTATCAGCTGGATGGGGATAGAAAGGGAGAGTCACTGGGAACCCCCACTTTAGATGAAAGGTCCTGAGCAGTGAAAAGAAACGCAGGCTGCTCAGCCTAGGTCTCCATTATGGATGGCTATTTGTTTCTGCCCATTCTGAAACTTCACCAAAGCAGCCACTGTTAATGAACTAAAAATCTTGCAACCCTCTCGAGATGATCCACGAAGATGGATGCTCAGAAATCAAAAAGAACCTTGAGACTAGGGGGAACGATCACTAGTATATTAAAATCATGTCTCTATCAAGCCTGTCTGTATCCTAAGGGGAGGCCAGTACCAGAATTAATTCTTCTTTTTTTTGGAACAGAGACAAAAATTCCTCTTGCAGGTGGTTCCTGTCTTTCAAAGGAGCAATGCATCATGCAAATAATTTTTTTTCAGCTGTGACGTGTACAGTTTAGTTTGATTTATTTTTGATGTCAGAAACAAAATGGAAAGTTGGCGCTTTAAAAACGAGCGTGGCTGGCTGAATAAATAAATAATCTGCTCTTGGCCAGAACCTGCCAGTGCTTCCTTAATTGCCCATTGATTCTTTAATTCTCTGCACTTTAACATCTGCGGAAATTAAGAGGCCACAGAGCACGGAGATGTCTTTTGTTAAACAAATGAAGGAAGCTGGGTTTTAGAAGGTGTAGTTCTTCCTGAGCTCTGACCTGGCATTTAAAGGCGGGAGGAGGAAAGCCAGGAGCCCTCGGTGGTTTCTTCCGGAGCCGGCGGGCCTCGCTTGTTTCCAGCCATGAATATTTATGGTCTGTTCCCAGCCCTGAGAACTCGGAGCGACTTAGCACTGGGACATCTTGCGTGCCTTCTGGGGTTTCCTGGGTGTAGGGAGGAGGCCTGGCGAGGTCTCCCTCTGAAAGGTCAGGGATTGATGTTCTACCCTCGCCCACTAACCTGAGCAGACAAGCCGCATGTCCCAGGGAGCCACCTCCATTTCTCGCAGGAAGGGAAACCTCCCCGGAAGATTTCTTTATCCTCATTTCCAGGCTGGATGGGAGGCATCAGCCCTTCTCACCACCCCCAGGAGAGACCCTTGGTGTGTCTCCAAAAGGCTTCCAGAACCCCGTGGCCTCCAGAGCATCTGAGCTCACCACCACCCTTAACCTTCATCGGTCATTCCAAACTTTGGAAAGTTCGAGCATTCTCTCTCCTCCATGCCTCTGCTAAGACGGTCTCCGCTGCTGCTTGTCTCTTCTCCTGACAACGTGAGGTTCTCGCTTCTAGGAAAGTACTTGTGAGTTCTTTCCGTCCCTGGACTCCCAGCCTCCTACCCAGATGTGGAATGGTGGCCTTCCCACCCCCGCTGGGCCACTGAGGCAGTTGGAACATCCTTCTGCTGAGACATTGCCTCCTACTATTTCGCATCCCTAGGGAGCAGGGCACATCTTCTATTTCTGCAACTGGTCTATGAAAGAGGCCCCAGAACGTCATCGGCACGCAAAAATGTTTGGTTGAATGAATGAAATGCTGAAGTGCATCAGACCTCAAGTGGATACCATAGAAACTCAGTTAGCAGAGGATGGAACCCTCAAAAGGGAATTCCATGACTGTTTTCTGGCTTCTTTGGCTGAGACTGGCTAAAAGCTGTGTGATCTTGGGGGAGTTACTTAACTCCCTGGGCCTCAGTTTGCTCATCTGTGAATTAGGGTCAATAATAACAGAGCCTTCTCAAATTGTGGGAGTTTAACATAAAGTTTCTGGCATCTAGGATGCGCTTGATATTTTGTTTATTATTTATACCCTTCAGCTGCTAAATAGTGTACAGGCAGCACCAGCTGAGAGGTTCTCTGGAGAAGTCTCTCAGAATTCTGACAACACCACCGTCATCTGCTTCCGTGGGTTCTTGCAGGGTGGGGTCCACCCCCTTTCCCTGGATCCAGGGGACCCATCATTCCCTCCACACTCAAGAGCCAGCTCCTGGTCCCCTCGCCACTCTCCCCTTGAACCACCGTGGGATGCCTCCTGGGCTGTAATTATAGCTCCAGGGGGACCCTGCTTCCAGATGCCCTTTCCTTCTCAGCTGGGAACCCCCCCCCCCAATCTGGGCACATGTCCTCAGCTGGCTGCCTGCAGAAGCCTCCCCTTTCTCAGTCCCAATTCCCCTTTCCATCAGCATCTCCATTACATTCGAATTCTCACCCTTCCACTTATCAAATCAGCATCGCACCTGCCTGTCTCCGCCACTGTCAACATCCCTGCCTGTGTGCCGCCTGCACCGCTCCCCCCTCTCCGGCAATTATGATTCCCTCCCCAGCTCACGTCGAAAGTCTTTGTTCTTCTCCCTGAACGTTCAAGTTAATTTCTACCGACTGTTTATTCAGCCTTTGTACTGGCGGGCTCGGTACTTACTCAGGAAGCGAAGCCCCTGGAGGGAGAGAGTGGGGACGCTGCACAGCACTTTAGGACAGGAAGGAGACACTTCAGAGAGACGGGGTGAGGCAGGCGCTGGGGAGGGGGGGCCTGGACGCAGGCGAGGGGCGGGGAGATGGGCCCAGGCGCTGCTTTTGGGGTTAGCATCCCAGTGGTTGGCGAGGGACAGGCAGCCTCGCCCTGCTCTGGAGCAGAGAAGAGGGGGTCCAACGGGAAGGGGCACAGAGGCGAATGGGAAGCCATGGCAGGGAGGGCTGGGTGGGGTGGCCAGGAGACGCCCCAGCAGGCTGGCCGGGGGTAGAGGAGGCCTTTTTAAGCTGCCTGCTGGGGGGCGCTGCTGAGACGCTGCAGGCTTCGCTGAAGACTCCGTTTGGGGAGCAGCGGCTTTGTATTTGAGGTTGCTTGGAGGGTAGCCGCGTGTGCAGAGAAGACGTGTCTCATTTATGAACTAGTGCGGGGGTGCGGATTCAGCCACAGCCGGGGCTCGAAGCCTACAACTTCCAACAGCTGGGAATTTTGAGAAATCTTGGGGAAAGCTTCGGCCTGTGTGATGAGGGGGTTGAATCGATGTCACCCCTTAGGAGCCTGGGATGCTCTGTATAAACACATGTGTACACATCAGAATATGTTCATAATACAGAAAGTGAATAAATGCAGAATTTTATATAACACGTATGCACGCTAAGTCGCTTCAGTTGTGTCCGACTCTGCTACCCCATGGACTGTAGCCCTCCAGGCTCCTCTCTCTGTGGGATTCTCCAGGCAAGGATACTGGAGTGAGTTGTCGTGCCCTCCTCCAGGGGATCTTCCCGACCCCGGGATGGAACCCGCATCTCTTACGTCTCCTGCATTGGCAGGCGGGTTCTAGGCACGCTAGCGCCACTGAGAGGCCCTGTATAACATACAGTATGCGTAAATTAAGGCCTCCCTGGTGGCCCAGTCAGTCAAGAATCCGTCTGCAATTCAGGAGACCTGGGTTCGATCCCTGGGTCGGGAAGATCCCCTGGAGAAGGGAATGACAACCCACTCCAGTATCCTTGCCTGGGAAATCCCATCAGCAGAAGATACTAGCAGGCTACAGTCTGTGAGGTTGCAAAGATTTGGACACAACCACCACCACCCTGTATAAATTATACACAGCATGTTAAATATAAATGTATAAACTCATATACGATAAAATATAAAACACATAAAAATCAAATATATTTGTATAATACAAATACATCAAAGTATATATATTATAGTATATAATCATGTATATAATTATACATGAAATACAGAACGTGTAATCATGTTTTAAATATGTATAGGAAGTTTAGTCGCACAGTCGTGTCCGACTCTTTGCGACCCCATGAATCGCAGCACGCCAGGCCTCCCTGTCCATCACCAACTCCCGGAGTTCAATCAGACTCACGTCCATTGAGTCTGTGATGCCATCCAGCCATCTCATCCTCGGTCGTCCCTTTCTCCTCCTGCCCCCAATCCCTCCCAGCATCAGGGTCTTTTCCAATGAGTCAACTCTTCGCATAAGGTGCCCAAAGTACTGGAGCTTCAGTTTTAGCATCATTCCTTCCAAAGAAATCCCAGGGTTGATCTCCTTCAGAATGGACTGGTTGGATCTCCTTGCAGTCCAAGGGACTCTCAAGAGTCTTCTCCAACACCACAGTTCAAAAGCATCAATTCTTCTGCGCTCAGCCTTCTTCACAGTCCAACTCTCACATCCATACATGACCACAGGAAAAACCATAGCCTTGACTAGACGGACCTTAGTCGGCAAAGTAATGTCTCTGCTTTTGAATATACTATCTAGGTTGGTCATAACTTTTCTTCCAAGGAGTAAGCGCCTTTTAATTTCATGGCTGCAGTCACCATCTGCAGTGATTTTGGAGCCCAAAAAAACAAAGTCTGACACTGTTTCTACTGTTTCCCCATCTATTTCCCATGAAGTGATGGGGCCAGATGCCATGATCTTCGTTTTCTGAATGTTGAGCTTTAAGCCAACTTTTCCACTCTCCTCTTTCACTTTCAACAAGAGGCTTTTTAGCTCCTCCTCACTTTCTGCCATAAGGGTGGTGTCATCTGCATATCTGAGATTATTGATATTTCTCCCAGCAATCTTGATTCCAGCTTGTGTTTCTTCCAGTCCAGCATTTCTCATGATGTACTCTGCATATAAGTTAAATAAGCAGGGTGACAATATACAGCCTTGACGTACTCCTTTTCCTATTTGGAACCAGTCTGTTGTTCCATGTCCAGTTCTAACTGTTGCTTCCTGACCTGCATACAGATTTCTCAAGAGGCAGGTCAGGTGGTCTGGTATTCCCATCTCTTTCAGAATTTTCCACAGTTTACTGTGATCCACACAGTCAAAGGCTTTGGCATAGTCAATAAAGCAGAAATAGATGTTTTTCTGGAACTCTCTTGCTTTTTCCATGATCCAGCGGATGTTGGCAATTTGATCTCTGGTTCCTCTGCCTTTTCTAAAACCAGCTTGAACATCAGGGAGTTCACGGTTCACATATTGCTGAAGTCTGGCTTGGAGAATTTTGAGCATTACTTTACTAGCATGTGAGATGAGTGCAATTGTTCGGTAGTTGGAGCATTCTTTGGCATTGCCAAAATATGTATAAATGTGTATATATACATAAAATATAATAAAATATATACATAAAATATGTATAAATGTGTATATATACATAAAATATAATAAAACCTTGGACCATAAAATAAAGTCACTCTTTTTGTTTTTCCCCTTCTATCTCTAACTTTTATTTGGAGCGTTTACTCCGTTTACATTTCCCAACTTTGTGCATAATTGACGCACAATCGGTATACAATAAGCTGCACATATGTAAAGCACACAACTGGATAAATGTTGACACGTGGACACACCCGGGAAGCCATTGCTGGCCAAGAGAATGAACGCACCCGTCACTCCCCAAATTCACTCCAGGCCCTGTGCCGTCCCTCTGCTCGCTCCCCGCCCCCTCCCATCCGCAGGCGATCAGCACTCTGCTCTACGTCACTGCAGATCAGCTTGTGTCTCCTGGGACTTTGTATAAACAGAACTGTACGATGTGTGCTCATTTCTGCCTGCTCCTTTCACTCGGCCTCCTTTGTGGAGACTGTGTCGGTGCCAGCGTCAGGGGCTCCTTCCTTTTTATCACTGAGACCCACTGAACAGATGGACCGCACTTTGTTTATCCAGTCATGTGCAGAAGGCCACTTGGGTTTAATATTCACGTGACAATATCTCTACCTCCTACCCCACCATGCAATGAATTGTAGGAAGTTCCTCTTGCTTCCCGAGTTTCTCTTTATTTCTCAAGAGCCCGAAGAGGTGCAGAGTTCATTTCTCCAAGGTAAGTTCAGGGCCTGCCGCCAGCACAAGGGCACCAGCCTGGGAGGTGCCCCGCATTACTTCACCCCCATTAGTTCCTCCCGGGGGCAGGCTGGCCGTGGGAGCCTGCCTAACACCACTCCTTGTGTTTGCAGCTCCTCGGTCTTAGGGAGCTGGGTCAGGAGAGGTGCCAGTGGCTAGCCTGGCATGGTACCCAGGTTACTCCTCCTCTTCCTGTTCTCTTCATGCAGGGACATATCTGAGACTCCCCACTGTGTGTCGGGGTTTATTCTGGGCTAACCTGGGAGTCACACGTGGTTACACTCATGTGAAAGCTCACACTACGGGTGCTCAGCCCCTGCTGCTGACCTAGAGCCTCAGTGCGGCCCAAGGGTCTCTAGCTGTTGTTTCTGGAAGGCTCTGGGAAGCCCCTCACGTTCCATCCAGTCTCCTAAGTGGCTCCCCGCCCCCACCTTCCCTGCAGCCTCACCAGCTCTCTTGCTGTTCCTTAAGCGCACGGGCGTGTTCCTGCCTCAGGGCCTTTGCACTTGCCATTCCCTCTGCTGGAACATTCTCTCCCTGACGTCTGCTCCTCCTTTACCTAAACTTTCACCCCCACAGCTTTTCATATCTCCTTTCCCACTTTTTTTCCCTCTAGGCATCACCATCTAACACGTCGTATGGTTGACTTCTCTCTCTCTGGTTTATCATTGTCTCCTCCGCTAGATTCTAAGCAATAATCTGTCTAGCAGATCCGTCGGTAGCCCTAGCTCCTAGCTTTCGGGCACGTAACAGGTGCTTAGACACTTGTTGAAAGAATGAACAAATAGGTGGACGCCTGGCTCATGTCCATTCCACTGGAGAAGAGCATCCCAGTCCCTTCAGGACGAATAGCCTGAAGAGGCAATTTCAACCTAAACAGAGTGTGAAGCTTCCACCCTGACAGCTGGGGACTTGGCTCTTTTTAGCAAGTCCTGGCAGAGCCAACAGTGCCGGAACTGCCCCCTGGGGCTGCCAGGGTTGAGTCAACTCCATGGGTCAGCTCCTCCAGGTGTCTGCAAACTGTTTACAAAAACAGTGAAATCTGAATAAAATCTAGCTTTCACTTAATAGTAACACACCCAGGTTGGTTTCTTATTTCTGACAAATATGCACTGTAATGCATGATGGCAAATATTAGGAGAAAATGAAATTAACTGGATGTACGTATTCAGGAACTCTTGGGACTATAAGTCCTCTGTGAATATAAAATTAGCAAAAGAAAAAGGTTATTTAAAAAATTTTATTGCATTAGAAAATGTGTTAGTGGCTCAGTTGTGTCTGACTCTTTGCAACCCCATGGACTGTAGTCCACCAGACTCCTCTGTCCACGGGATTATCCAGGCAGGAACTGGAGTGGGTTGCCATGCCTTTCTCCAGGGGATCTTCCTGACTCAGGGATTAAAACTGGGTCTCCTGCATTACAGGCAGATTCTTTACCATCTGAGCCACCAGGGAAGCATTAGTAAATTAAATTCATAAAAAATACAAATTTGAAATTATGAGCGACCATTATCTTCTACAATAGGGAACTTATTGCTATGTGTCACTTTGGTTACACAGCATTGGAAAAAAAGCTCGACTTCCTCAGTGGAGCAGTTGAAAAACGGCAACAGATTTAACAGCTGCCACCCTGCTGTCTCGGGATGTGCTGGGCTGAGAGGAGGAAGGTGGGGAGCTCACTCTGAGGTCTGTGAAGCCAGCAGCCTGTGAGGGGTTAATATTTTGTACAAAGCACATTGGAGTGTGCGTGTTGTTTCTTCAGTTTCAAAACAGTTTAAAACCTCTTTGAAAGGTGACATTTGCATCTAAATTTGCAGAGCCCGCCTGAAGCCTCTCTAGGGCTTTGCCAAAAGCACACTTTGAAAACCATAGGTCTAATCACAAGTTCCCATTTTACAGAAGAAACAGGCCTGGAGAGAAAGGACTAAGGTCTTACAACAAGTCCAGGGCCAGTCCAGGGTTTCCTTTTTCCAGCCATGGGGTTTATTCCTGTGGATGGATGTGACTGGATTATTCTTTCTAACTGCTGGATAGAAAGTCTTTGAATGCTTCAACTTATGTTTTTCTCTTGATGTCATTGACTCTATTTCCATTTTTCCAAAGCTCCAGTGAAACATCTTTAGCATATTTCCTCATTGACGTGTCTAGAACTTCTTTGTGTGTGTTAGTTGCTCAGTTGTGTCCGACTCTTTGCAGTCCCATGGACTACAGCCTGCCAGGCTCCTCTGTCCAAGGAATTCTCCAGGCAAGAATACCAGAGTGGGTTGCTATTTCCTCCTCCAGGGGATCTTCCAACCCAGGGATCGAACCCGAGTCTCCTGCATTGCAGGCAGA
The DNA here is from genome assembly GCA_006408695.1 of Aepyceros melampus. Taxonomy (NCBI): domain Eukaryota; kingdom Metazoa; phylum Chordata; class Mammalia; order Artiodactyla; family Bovidae; genus Aepyceros; species Aepyceros melampus. Next base: position 462,571 of record SJXQ01011371.1, read on the forward strand.
TTCTTCACTATCTGAGCCACCAGGGATAGAGCTTCTTTCTGTAGGACTCAGTTTCTAAGTTGCAGGATATACATACTCTCAGCTTCACCAGAAAACACCAGATCACTCTCTAAGTGCTTGTAAGAATCACACCTTGGGACTTCCCTGGCCGTCCAGTGGTTGAGACTCTATGCTTCCAGGGTAGAGGGTCTGGGTTCAATCTCTGATGGGAGAACTAGGATCCCATATGCTGCAGAGCCAAAAACAAAACAAAACTAAACAAAGCAGAAGAAAATGAAACAAAAATCTGTGTCTGTTGTGACAGTTGCAAAGTTCTGTAAATATACCCAAAATCATAGAATTGTGCAAATAAAGCAAGTGAACTTGCTTACTATGGTATGCAAATTGTAACTCAAAAATTTAAGAAAAGAGGAATTACATGCCTCTAGAGCAGAGCACACCCCCTACTCCCACCCCACCTGTATCGGAGTTGTCAGGAAAGAAGGGAGTGGGGCGCCCCCATTCCTCTAGTGTGATACCCTTCCCTCTGGAAACCTTGTCCCAGGGCTGGGTTCTTGCCCTAAGCTGGTCCCCACTTGCTGGGTGGCCTTGGATGAGTCACTTCCCAGCCCCCCAAACCAAGTCTGACTCTCATCTGTGATGCGGGGATGAAGGCCAAGCTCAGAGGCTCCTAATCTGAGTGTTTTCCCTCAAAACTAAAACTTCACCACCTTCTCCATAAAAACAGATATACTTAAGATTTTCTATGATTGAGAAAATACGCCACCATCCTAGGCTACTCTGAGCTCATGAATGATTTACAATGAATTTGTATTTCATTAAACAAGGCAACGTGCATTCCATTTTGAAATGGTCATAAAGGTATCTGCGATCAGCTTGTGTCTTCATCACCATGTTTTATACACACCTGCACCCCTGCGCCAGCGTCCTCAGTCCCCTCTCCATCCATGGCCGGAAACTGCTGGACTAGAGACGTCAGTGACAGGGAAGCTGGCCTCATCTCTTCAGAAAGGACCTGAATCCTGCTTTTGCTGTCTGCCACGTCGCCTAGCTTCCTGGGGCCCTAGTTTATACTCACGTGTGCATGCGTGCACAGAGCACTGTTCTGAGCAGACGCCATGTACTAAATTCCACACGGAAAGCAGCCTCTGACCCCGCGACCTCTAAATGCTAGCTCTTCTTATTATTGCAATTAATCCTCCCAACAACCCTACAAGGGAGTTATCACTCATTCATTTATTTGGAGATTTATATCTCATTTATTTGTTGGATATTTATGGAACGTGACGTGTTCCAGGCTTCAGTTAGGCACTGGAGATACATCAGGGAACAAAAACAGCCGCAAATTTCTGCCTTGATGGAGCATACCATTGTTCTGATTTTACACTTAAGAATGCGGGAGCATAGGGAGGTTAAATGCCTTTTCTGAGTAAGGTGAAGTCGCTCAGTCGTGTCCGACTCTTTGCTACCCCATGGACTATAGCCCACCAGGCTCCTCAGTCCATGGAATTTTCCAGGCAAGAGTACTGGAGTGGGTTGCCATTTCCTTCTCCAGAGGATCTTCCCAACCCAGGGATCGAACCTGAGTCTCAAGCACTGCAGGCAGACACTTTAACCTCTGAGCCACCAGGGAAGCCAGAAGGTAAAATCCCTTCACCTTCACCCGGGAACTGCTTCTCCTCGCACCCAACCATTGTTCTGATTTTACACTTAAGAATGCGGGAGCATAGGGAGGTTAAATGCCTTTTCTGAGTAAGGTGAAGTCGCTCAGTCGTGTCCGACTCTTTGCTACCCCATGGACTATAGCCCACCAGGCTCCTCAGTCCATGGAATTTTCCAGGCAAGAGTACTGGAGTGGGTTGCCATTTCCTTCTCCAGAGGATCTTCCCAACCCAGGGATCGAACCTGAGTCTCAAGCACTGCAGGCAGACACTTTAACCTCTGAGCCACCAGGGAAGCCAGAAGGTAAAATCCCTTCACCTTCACCCGGGAACTGCTTCTCCTCGCACCCAGTCCGTCCATGTGATGCCCGCAGGAGCTGCTCTGGTCTCTCACGGTCCCGCTTATGGCCCCTGGAACAGGCAGAGGACAAGGGTTCAGGTCGGTGGGGTTTTGGACCTGGGATCCGAGAAACACAGAGTCAGCCCCTGGAAGCAATGAGAGAACTTGGGGACGTTTTCTTCCGTGTGGAGAATGTCACTCTGGAGGGACCCGGAAACAAGGCATGGAGAGGTGCAGGAGAGACAGACAGACAGACAGACAGGCCGGTGTCCTCTCTCCAGACTCAGCCATTCCTGAGACCCAGCCATATTCCTCTCTGGATTCCCGGAGACCCCAGTACTTTTAGACCAAAATGTCCCTTTTGGCTTCAATTTGCACCCAAAGCGCTCCTAGTTAGTTAGCAGACTGGGAGCAGCCAGGGCCCGGTGAGAAGATGCTCCAAGCCTCTGTGAGCGCCTGCCACACCCTAGCCTTGCCTTTTGGCATCCGGAGCTGAGACTGTCCTGTTCTTAGATAACTTTGCAATAGATTCTCTACCTCCGGAGCATGTGGCTGCCACCTAACTCTTAATAAATCAGACGGGCGCTTTCTGCATGGAAAGAGCCTCAGCCATACATCATTTTTGTTTTCCTCTTGGGGAGAACAGCCCTGCTACAGCAATAACCTGCCACGTATATGTCTCAAAGCCCTATTTATATAGCCATATGGATAAATATATATAAATAGGACTGTGGAATAATAGATTAAGGGGTCTGCTCATCCATAGAAGACTTATGGGGCTTTCAGGACCTAATGGCGGCCTGATTCAGTAAGAAAAATGGGTCTTCAGCAGGATGTGGCCAAGAATTAGATGAGCCCGTAACCTGACGGAGAGCCCGCCCAGGAGATGAGGAGGAGGGGAGGACCGGACGAGGACACAGAAGCTCTGGCAGGATGGATTGCAGGGCAGGGGGGTTGGGGACTGGGCCGCGCAAGGCTGCAGAGAGCCACGGGCCCTGAGCTGTCTTCCCAGCTCAGCCTCGAGTTTGCTCTGTGACCTTGGGCAGGTCGCTTGCCTTCTCTGAGCCTTGGTTCCTCCTGTGGACTCACTGCCCTTCCAGCGGTTCCCAGCCTTTGTGGCACCACGGGCCAGTTTCCTGGAAGACAGTTTTTCCACAGATGACTGAGGGGGTGGGGAGTGGTTTGGGGATGACTCAAGCACGTCACATTTACTGGGCACTTTATTTCTATTATTATGACATCGGCTCCACCTCAGACCATCAGGCATTAGATCCCAGAGGTTGGCAAGCCCTGCTCTAAGTCCTGTTTTTCCCGCTCTGACATTAAAATGCCTCTGAGCTGCAAGGTTGCTGCCCTCGGAGGTTGGGCCGCCCTCAGGAAGGTGGAGGTGTTCTCCCAGGCCTTGAACCCTCACTGGTGCGTCCCCTGAAGCTGTATTTCTCAGTAGAGACCTGCAGTCACAAGACCAGACGCCCTGGGGCTGTCTAAATGGCAATAACAGCAGCTGACACTGCTATTTGCCGTTTAGTCGCTAAGTCGTGGCCGACTCTTTTATAACCCTTCGGACTGTAGCCCACCAAGCTCCTCTGTCCATGGATTTCCCGGGCGAGAATACTCAAGAGGTTGGCATTTCCTTCTCCAGGGGCTCTTCCTGACCCAGGGATTGAACCCACATCTCTTGCATTGGCATGGATTCTTCACCGCTGAGCCACCTGGGAAGCCCGACGCAGCTACTACGGCCTCATTATTCTGCAAGACTGTGTCTGGGTGCTCTATGCTTGAGCTCAGCAGCAAACATTTATTGAGTACTTACTATGCCAGGCACTGTTCCGTGCACCGTACATATATTACCATCCTCACAAGAACCTGGGAGACAGGGGTCATAATCTCCTCCATTTAGAGACGAGGAAGCAGAAGTACAGGGAGCTTCAGTGACTGGTCCCAGGCCCAGCAGCTGGGAAGCGATGGTGTGAAGACACCCCCTGGAGTCTGACTCCAGCATCTGCATTCCTAGTCTCTGCTGGCTGTGTCCCTCATACCAGGGGAGAAACAGAGGCTGCAAGAGGTTAATGAATGTGTGAACAGCCAGGCTCCTTGGAGTTCTCAGACCCATCAGGTTCATGGGAGAGGTTAGAGAGAAAAAGTATTTCTCCCCACTTCTCGTCTTTCTTGCAATGTTTCCAAGTCACTCATTTTTTTAAAAACAAAAGTCTATTTACAGAAGCGACATATAGGACCCAAGATAACCACATGTCCGCCATGCTTCAGCGAACCTCCAGATCAGAGATGGGCTGGATAACGTGTACCTTCAGGCCTTTTTTTTTTTTTTTTTCCTGTTCCCTCTGCAGGTTGAAGCCAGGCTTTTGTGACTTGATGAGGACACATTTCTCTTGGGGTGTAATAAGGCAGCCAGAGTTAGACCTAACGCCAAAGAGAGAACATTTGCTATTTTGGAAGAGTTAATCCTAAAGCTTCTCTCTTTGGCTCCTGCCTTTAGAAAAGGCATTTCTAAGGCAGGTCCAGGCAAGACTGCACCCGCAATAATCCGCCCTCAACCATCTTAAGGCTAATCAGGAAACTTTACTGAGCACTTGTAACGTGCCAGGCCGGGTGCTGGTGGCGGATTTAACTCTCCTGACGCCTTTCCGGGGTTGTTTAAACTGTTACCCTCATGTGGCAGCCAAGGAGCTGAGGCACATAGGTTCATAGCTCAGCTGAGATGCCTCAGCCAACATGGGGCTGAGCTGAGACTGGAGCCCCGACTGGCACCCCAGGCCACCCTCCTGCCCTGCAGGGCCCCCACATGGGCACTTGGGCAGAGCCTGCCCCCTCCCCGCTGCCCATCTCCAGCTGTGTGCTGGAAGTCCACAGACCTCTCCCGCCGCCTTCACCTGTCCTGGGTCTGCATCCAGGACAGACCTCCCAGAGGTTCCCAGGGGCCCTTTCTTTAAGCTGTGGTTTATTACCCAATGAAGACATGTCAAAATGGCTCGTAAACATTGTAGTATATTTCAAATGTAAACATGTTTCAAGTTAAGCCCATTAGCACAAAAAATAATATAAAGCAATTTAAAAGCGCTTTTCCAAGACAGTTACTGGATTTATTTGTTCACAGCTCACACAGACGGTAGAATCTGGTAAAGGAATATAAGCATTCTTTTGTTTTTATTGGAATATAACACATATAGCAAGATATCTGTGAAGTTCACTAATCTGAGGGATACTACTTGATGGCGTATACACACACACACACACACACACACACACGTATATATGTTTCTCCAGTGGCTCAGCAGTCAAGAATCAGCAGAAGACACAGGAGACGCCAGTTCAGTCCCTGGGTCAGGAAGGGCATGGCTACCCACCCCAGTCTTCTTGCCTGGAAAATCCCATGGACACAGGAGCTTGGTGGGGAGCAGTTCATGGGGCTCACAAGAGTCAGACACGACTGAAGTGACGGTGTGAGCACGACATAGCCCTGTCCCCCTACCAGATCAGGATATTTACAGCACCTGGAGGGTCCTCTGTGCCCCTTTGCAGGCACTCCCCCCAAGAGATAACCACCATATGACTTCTATCACCATTGACTGGTTTTGCCTATTCTTGAATTTCATATAAATTGAGTAATGCAAAGTACATTCTCCAGAGTCTGGCTTCTTCCGCTGACATAATGCATGTGATCATCCATGTCTTGTGTGTGGCAGTAGTTTAGTCCTCCTGTTGTTAGCATTCCAATTGTATGAAATTACACAATTTGTCTACCCATTCTCTTGTTGATGGGCATCTGGGTTATTTCCGTTTTGGGACTATTACAAATAAATTATTATGAGCACTTACTATACATTGAATGTTTGTTTCCTCCAAAGATTCTATGCTAGAACTGAACCCCCAACGTCGTGATGTTTGGAAGTGGGGCCTTGGGAAGGTGGTTATGCTGTGGGGTTAGTGACCTTATAAAAGAGACCCCAGAGTCCCCTTGCCCCTTCCGCCGCGTGAGGGCAGAGCAAGATGGCTGATCACGAACCGGGAGACAGGTCCTCACCAGACACCGTGTCTGCAGAGCTGTGAGGAATACATTTCTGCTGTTTCCCCAGGGTGTATGTTCAAAAGTGGGATCGCTGGGTCCTACGGTCGTTTTATTCCTAGTGTTTTAAGGAATCTCCATACTGTTCTCCTTAGAGGTTCTATCGATTTATATTCCCACCAACCATGCAGTAGGGTTTCCTTTTCTATGTATCTTCTCCATCATTTATTATTTGAAGTTTTTGCGTTTTTTTTTCTTTTTTTGATGATGTTCATTCTGATTGGTGTGAGCTGATATCTCATTGTAATTTTGATTTGCATTTCTCTAATAATGAGCAATGAAGGAGTGGAGAAGTAGAGAACGGCACAGCAGGGGAAGGAGAAGGCGGGAAGGATTGAGAGTGTGGCACGGATGCGTAAACACTACAGTGTGTAAAGCAGAGAGCTAGAGGGAGGCTGCTCTGTGACTCCAGGGCCCGGCCTGGCGCTCTGCGATGGCCTAGAGGGCTGGGGCGGGGGGGGTGGAGAAGGAGGCTCAAGAGGGAGGGAATATATATGGATTTAATTATGACTGATTCACTTTGTTGTACTGCAGAAGCCAACACATCATTGTAAAGCAATTACCTTCCAATTAAAAAAAAATTCTGTTGTTCCTGAGCCGCCTATCTGCGGCATGAGTTACACAGGCCTGATCAGACTAAGGTGATGCTCTGGCCCGCCTTTTGGGGGCGCTCTGCACTCGCTTCCCGTGGACAGGGTGTGTGTGTGTTCAGCGTTACACCGTGCCATCACTCTCACAGCAGCACAGGAGCGTGGAAGCGACGTTTAGAGGTGGAGCGCGGATGCCACGTCCTGGGCGGCATCAGTGTCAGGGTTTGAACTGAACATTTTGGAGAGATGTCCAAGTTTACACAGGACTTCCCTGAGGCCTGGGCCTCAAGGTGCCCCCACTGGGTCCCTGTCTGTTAAGAAAACTCCACTGAGGCACTGCTTTAAGAATTGCCTGTGTTATGATTCTCCTGAGAAGCAGAGTTGAACGGGTGTTGCTTTATATCTGTCACAGGTCTCAGCTCCCGTGGGACACCCCTGGCTGCTCTCTGCCCACGGGAGGCGGAGCGAAGCGAGCGGTGTAATTCAGTCTGAGCCCGAAGGCCCGAGACCCAGGAACGCTGATGTCTCAGGGTGGGAGCAGACGGGTGTCCTGACTCAGGCAAAGAGAGCACGCCCACACTTTCTCGCCTTTCTGCCCCACTCGGGCCCTCAGTAGATTGGAGGGTCCCCACCTCCACTGTGGAGAGTGATCTTCTTGACTCTTACCTACTGATTCAAATGCTAATCTTTTCCAAGACACACCAAGACATAATGCGGTTTTAAAAAATATTTGTTTACTTATTTACTTATGATTGTACAGTGGAGGTAACAAATGGATTCAAGGGATTAAATCTGGTAGACAGAGTGCCTGAAGAACTGTGGACAGAGGTTTGTAGCATTGTACAGGAGGAGGTGATCAAAACCGTCCCCAAGAAAAAGAAATGCAAGAAGGCAAGGTAGTTGTCTGTGGAGGCCTTACAAATAGCTGAGAGAAGATGAAAAGGGAAAGGCAAAAGAGAAAGGGAAAGATACACCCAGCTGAATACAGAGTTCTAGAGAATAGCAAGGAGAGATAAGAAAGACTTCTTAAGTGAACATGCAAAGAAATAGAGGAAAACAGTAGAATGGAAAAGACTAGAGGTGTCCTTAAGGAAACTGGAGATACCAAGGGAAATTTTCATGTAAAGATGGACACAATAAAGGACAGAATTGACAAGGACTTAACAGATGCAAAAGAGATTAAGAAGAGGTGGCAAAAATACACAGAAGAACTGTACAAAAAGGGTCTTAATAACCCGGATAACCACGATGATGTGATTACTTACCTAAAGCCAGACATCTTGGAGTGTGAAGTTGTGGGCCTTAGGAAGCATTACTACAAACAAGGCTAGTGGAGGTGACGGAATTCCAGCTGAGTTATTTCAAGTCCTAAAAGATGATGCTGTGAAAGTGGTGCACTCAACATGCCAGCAAATTTGGAAAACTGAGCAGTGGCCACAGGTCTGGAAAAGGTCAGTTCATTCCAATCCCAAAGAAAGGCAGTGCCAAGGAATGTTCAAATTACCACGTAAGTGTGCTCTTTTCACATGCTAGCACAGTCATGCTCAAAATCCTTCAAGCTACATTTCAACAGTCCATGAACCAAGGACTTCCAGAGGTATAAGCTGAGTTTGGCTATCTGATGCAAAGAACTGACTCATTGAAAAAGACCCTGATGCTGGGAAAGATTGAAGGCAGGAGGAGAAGGGGACAACAGAGGATGAGATGGTTGGATGGCATTACCGACTCGATGGACATGAGTTTGAGTAAGCTCTGGGAGTTGGTGACGGACAGGGAAGCCTGGCGTGCTGCAGTCCAGGGGGGTCACAAAGAGTTGGACATGACTGAGTGACTGAACTGAACTGACTGAAGCTGAGTTTAAAAAAGGCAGAGGAACCAGAGAACAAATTGCCAACATCCATTGGACCATAGAGAAAGCAAGAGAATTCCAAAAATATCTACTTCTGCTTTATTGACTATGCTGAAGTCTTTGTGTGGATTATAACAACTGTGGAAAATTCTGAAAGAGATGGGAATACTAGACCACCTTTCCCGTCTCCTGAGAAACCTGTATGCAGGCAAGAAACATCAGCTGGAAACTTACATTGAACAACTGACTAGTTCAAAATTGGGAAAGGAATATGTCAAGGCTGTATATTGTCACTCTGCTTATTTAGCTTATATGCAGAGTACCTCATGTTAAAAGCCAGGCTGGATGAAGCACAAGCTGGAATCAAGATTACCAGAAATATCAACAACTTCAGATATGCAGATGATACCACTTTAATGACAGAAAGCAAAGAGGAACTGAAGAGCCTCTTGATGAGGGTGAATGAGGAGAGTGAAAAAGCTGGCTTAAAAGTCAGCACTAAAAACTACTAATATCATGTCATCCAGGCCCATTGCTTCTGCTGCTGCTGCTAAGTCGCTTCAGTCGTGTCCGACTCTGTGCGACCCCGTAGATGGCAGCTCACCAGGCTCCGCCATCCCTGGGATTCTCCAGGCAAGAACACTGGAGTGGGTTGCCGTTTCCTTCTCCAGTGCATGAAAGTGAAAAGTGAAAGTGAAGTTGCTCAGTCGTGTCCAACTCTTACCGACCCCACAGACTGCAGCCTACCAGGCTCCTCTGTCCATGGGATTTTCCAGGCCCATTACTCCATGGCAAATAGAAAAGGAAAAGTGCAAACAATAACAGGTTTTATTTTCTTGGGCTCCAAAATCACTCTGGACGGTGACTGTAGCCATAAAATTAGAAGACACTTGTCCTTGGAAGAAAAGCTGTAACAAACCTAGACAGCATATTAAAAAGCAGAGACATCACTTTGCCAACCAAGGTCCATATAGTCAAAGCTATGGTTTTTCCAGTAGTCACATACGGATGTGAGGGTTGGTCCATAAATAAGGCGGAGTGCCAAAGAATGGATGCTTTGGAATTGTTGTGTTAGAGAAGACTCTTGAGAGTCCCTTGGACAGCAAGGAGATCAAACCAGTCAATCCTAATGGAAATCAACCCTGAATAGTCTTTGGAAGGACTGATGCTGAAGCTGAATCTCTGATACTTTGGCCACCTGATGGGAAGAATTGACTCCCTGGGAAAAGACCTGATTCTGGGAAAGACTGAAGGCAGGAGGAGAAGTGGGTAACAGAGGATGAGATGGTTGGATGGCCTCATCGACCCAATGAATATGAGTTTGAGCAAACTCTGGGAGATGGTGAAGGACAGGGAAGCCTGGCATGCTACAGTCCATGGGGTCACAAAGAGTTGGACATGACTGAGCGACTGAACAATGACAACAGCAGCTTTGCTTCTTTGGGTGTGTAGGGTTTTAGCTGTGGCATGTGGAATCCTCCTCGTGTTTTGGGGGATCTTTCGTTTCAGTGCATAGACTCTAGTTGTGGCTTGAGGCTTCCAGAGTGTGGGGGCTCAGTAGTTATGATGCATGGGCTTAGCTGCTCTGTGGCATGTGCGATCCTCTTGGATCAAGGATTGAACTTGTATCCCCTGCATTGCAAGGAGGATTCTTAACCACCGGACCACTAGGGAAGTCGCCAGACAGTTACCCGGGCTTCCCTCGGCCTGGGCAAAATGAGTCATAAAATCAACCATCACATCGCTGTACTTCAGACTTTCCTCATCCTCCAGCCACCCAAGTGATGGTGAGAACACCCAAGGGAGGTGTTCTCCCAGTTGGTGGGGTCGGGAAAGGGCTACAAACTCCAGAAGGAGACCGCCGGAGGAAGGAGGGAGAGGAAGCAATCCCGCTTTGCCATTTCTCCATGTGGGATCAGGCAAAGCCCCCTGGGATCCAATTCAGAGTCCTTGACTCCCGTCAGCGGACATCTGGGGGGCAGCTCCCCCATGCTGGGTGCGTTTGCTAGAATGTGGCCATTCTAGCTACCTTGCCCGTTTGCTCTCATTAGCTATTACCCCGTGTCAGGCGCCTCGTTAATTTTCATTATCGCCCGTCTTCACGACTCCTCCAGGCACAAAAGAGAAAAAGGCACAGCAGAAAGGCAAGGACCTCGTGCGGGGTCACAGAGCGAGGGAGTGCCATCACAGGGCCTCCCCTGCAGCGGGGAGGCCATGCGGTTCCTGGGCCAGCGGGCCCCCCTTACTGTGAGCTGCACGTGCGCACGAGACACACAGATGTGTGTGTGTGCACACTACTTCCCACGACAGACGTGGCTGTTTCTGAAAGACGGAGCACAAGGGATGTTTTGCGAATGGAATTACATTATTTACCTGG
>SJXQ01011372.1:0-50110 GCA_006408695.1 Aepyceros melampus
GAATTTGCTGTATGGCGCAGGGAACTCACAAAGGGGCTCTGTATCAACCTGGAGAATCTCAGGGATGGGAGGCCTGGTGGGCTGTCATCTATGGGGTCTCACAGAGTCAGACACAACTGAAGTGACTGTTTTTGAAGACAATGTTCTGCTTTTCTGGATGCCTTATGTCCTCTGCTCGCATTCAGAAGCTGCCCTGTAGAATTTACCCAGCGTTGAGGTGTTCTTTTGATGAATTTGTGCGGGAGAAAGTGGTCTCTCCGTCCTATTCCTCCGCCATCTTAGGCGTCCCCCCATTTATATTTCAAATGTCTTCTTTTTCTCTGTTTTGGTACTGTTGTCTTTCAAGGCATTTGTACGTTTCATCTAGATTGTTGACATGATGTTCTTCAGTTTATCTCCTTGTTATCCTATGAGTATCTATACAATCTGTACTGATACCACCTCTTTAATTCCTGATACTGGTATTTTGTGTTTTCTCTTTTTCTCCCTTGATCACCCTCACTAGCTTTGCTTGACAGCCTCTGAAATGGTTCCCAGTTGTATCTGCCTCTTGGTATTCACATCCTTGTGTAATCCCCATCACTTGAGTATGAGCCAAATCTTGTGAATTACTTTCAATGAATAGAATTTGGAAAATGTGATGGGATGTTACCTTGGAGGTTGGTTTACAAAGTGACTCTTCCATTTTGCACATCCTTTCTTGCCCTTTTGCTTGTGTTTCTCATAAAAAGCAATATAATTGATATTGCTTTCTAGTTCATTCTGTCAATCTGTGCCTTTTACAAGGAGTGTTTGGACCATTTACATTTAATGCAGTTACTGATATGATTTAGGTTTAAGTCTACTTTCTTGGTTTTTTTTTTTTTTTTTGTATTTTCTTTCCCTTGTTCCTCTATTTCTCCTTTCCTGCCTTATTTTGGCTTACCCAAATATGTTTTATAGTTTCTGTGTACTTTGAAGTATTCTTTTGGTTAATAAGAAAACTTTAGGTTAGAAAATAATCTTTATTATTTTTGATCAGGAAAAAGCTGCCATAAGCTTATACTCTGAGAGGCTGTTAGTCTAGACTAGGGGGACGATTCTCTAGTTTCATTAGTGTGATCATCATGGTGGTGATGGATCTGCACAGCACAGGGCACGCTGGATACCACCCTTGTTCTCTCTGGGATTTCCTGTGAGGCTCTGGCCCATGAGTCACGCTGGTAGTGGATTCTACGTGGACGGTCCACACAGGGCTCAGTCTATGGTTAATGCTTTCTTTGGGAGTGTGCATTTCAGTTCCATGTCAAGCTGGCGCTCTTTCCAGGGGGTTCCAGAATTCTGTTTGCTGTCACCACCTCTTTCCGTCACAGCTGCTTCCCTCAGTTTGATAAGTGGCAGGGATATTCTGAAACTTCAGGGAAGAGCTGTTTGAGGGAGTCACAGATGCCAGTGTTCTAGATAAACTTCAGACCTGCTCTGACTTTAAGGGGTTCGGATGCAAACAGTGCTTTGGTCCCCTCCGCTATCCCACACCATGGTGCTTATTTTAGGGAAAAAAGAGCCATGACTTATAGGTGGTGAGTTATCATTCACTCTATTCCTTTCCATTTTTGCTTTGTTTATGACTTAGATTAATTCTGAACGTCTTGTACCTGGACTCCTATGAAAATTCCAATAAAGCAAAAATGATTAAAATTGGATTGCCTGTAGAAACCGAGATGCTGTTTCCCCCCCCCCGCAGCAGGTTCAGCATCTAAATAAAGGGGGAGGCCCAGACTCTGCACATCAGCCTTTTAAGCAGGGCACAGTGGGAATACCTCTGCTTGGATCCATAAATACAAACCAGGAAATCTTTATCTTTAACGGGACTTTTCTCTACAGCTTTTAAAAAATCCAATATGAGATTATAGCTTTGATCATAACTTAATTTTTCATTTCCATTTGAACTTTAATTTTACTTAAATTTTCTTCTGACAAATCTCCAAAGGAATGTTTAAGTGACACAGCATAATGCTGGCAGATTATTCATACACCAGCCCTTAGGCTACCAAGAAAGCCTTCATCATCTCAGAGTGAGTTTTATTGGAATCTGTAGCTCACAAAATATTACTTTTGACAGCCCCTGTGCAGTGGAATTTAAAGGCTTAAGTTTTGGGAGAATTTACATTTTGGTAGCATCCTCTGCTACACCTTTTAGGAACAGTAAACTCCCCCAGTGATACTCCTGTGGAAACGCGTTAGATAATCCTCTTGCGTTTATCTCCGGATAGGTGTGCAGGGCTTGGAACAGCCTTGTGGCCTCTTTCTCTTTGGGGCACCAGGAGTAGAAGGAAACAGCTGTGCCCTTCAGTTCAATGTGCTTTCCAAGGGAAGGCTGGTCTGTCTTGGTGATGTGAACACGGATGCAAAATCCTGTCCCAGAGCTGCTGCAAAGAGCTGATTGTACTTCACTCATTGAAAAAATATTTATTAAGCACCAGCTTTCGCCAGGTGCTCTTCTAAGTCTTGAGGACATGCCAGTGGGTAGGTCAGACATTGTAGCTGCCTTTGTGGAGCTCGTGGGCTGGTAGAGAGGACAGAAATTAAACTAAAACACACAGTGTATGCCTATCATAACAGGATGAGAGCTATGAAGAAAAGAACATCTTCATGGAAGAGGAGTTTCAGCTGAGACCTGGAGGATGGTTGGAGGTTAGCCAGATGAAAGGATTTTTCTCCAACAATATAGAGAGGTGCCTTCATTCGCATTTCCCTTGTTCCCCATGAATTTGAACCTCATTGTGTAGTTATTGGCAGCTTGGATCCAGTTTTGTGAAATTTGCTTCCTCACATCCTTTCTCTTTTTTTTTAGTGAGTCGTTTTGCTTGTTGATTTGGAGGAGTTTTGCTCTTCCCAGGGAGGTTTTGACCCACCTGCACTGTGTGGTATTCTCCAGGTGGGCTTGCATGTGGATGGAGACTGGGTGGTTACTGCACTGCATGGAGCAGTCTGAACTGGGGCCCTTGAAGAATGCTGGTGTACTTGAATCAGTCTGGGACCAAGTGGGTGCGATGTGTCTCAGAGTCTGTGTGGGGCTCGTTTTATCTGCAGCACTGGATTACAGAAGCCAGGGCTTGCATTGAAGAGAAATCAGCATCCTTATCCTGAGCCCCACACTGCATGGGCTTCTATTATGAATCAGTAACCCTGGCAGGGATTCTTCCCATGGAGCCTCTAAAGTGAAAGTGAAAGTCTCCCAGTTGTGTCTGACTCTGCGACCCCATGGACTACAGAGTCCATGGGATTCTCCAGGCCAGAATACTGGAGTGGGCAAAGCCATTCCCTTCTCTAGGGGATCTTCCCAATCTAGGGATTGAACCCAGGTCTCCCACATGGCAGGCGGATTCTTTACCAGCTGAGGCACCAGGGAAGCCCGAGAATACTGGAGAGGGTAGCCTGTCCCTTCTCCAGCGGATCTTCCTGCACTGCAGCTTCCTTACCAGCTGAGCTTCCAGGGAAGTCCATGGAGCCTCTAAACACCTGCTTATCTTTCATGGTGCGGGCAGGGGCGCTTTCACTTGTACGAAAGGTAACTGATTGGGGTAGTAGACATTAGGGTGTTATTTTTCTCCTCAACGCTGTATCTGTAGATGTTTCCCCTGACTTCTTTAAAGACCACGTTTTACTCTGTTGATTAGCAAAACAAAGCAGCCCTTAGAGCCTGGTGTTGGGACCTATGAGATTTTATTGAATGTTTCTTCTCTATATCTCTTGCCCTTGCAAGAAATTTCTTGTGAAATTCCTCTCTTGTGAAAACAAAGGCCATAGACAGGGAGAAGGGAAATCCCATGTCTTGATCCTGGATTTGTCAGTAAAGCCCGTGCACTGGGAAGGCAGATTCCCGTGATGCTGTCCCCTCATGCAGTGCTCTGTGCAGACATCGCTAATGAATCCCAGCCCCCGTCCTGGTCAGATCTTCACCATCGTCCTCCATGCAGTGCTCTAGGAAATCAAGGAATTGCAGCTGGCATGCGAAAGGAACCATCTTTGCCTTCCTCAACAGAATTCTTTCCCTTTCATTTTCCTACTCCAGTTAAGGCCCACTCTATCTCTTTAGTCTAGAATTTTCCAAGAAGCACTAACCTGACAAAAGAGTTTTGAGGTTAAAAAAAAATTGGAAATACCACACACTCAGATCATTAAAGGATCTTTACTACTGGAGTGGAAAAATGTGCATAATTTAGTTCACTTAAAAAAATAGTTCTTGAGTCCCTTTGCTATTCACCTGAAACTATCACAACATTGTTTGTTAATCAGCTATATCCCAATACAAAATAAAAAAGTTATAAAAATAGCATCCTAAAAAGCATGGAATTTGTTGTCAGAAGTGGTGTTTAACTTATTCACCAATTGAAGACATATTTATTGATATTACAGTAGCTACTCTGTGTTAGATACTATTCTGGGTGATAGGTGCTCTAGAGAAAAATAAAACAGAGAAGGTGGACAGTACATTGCAGGGTTGAGGGGTTTCAGTGTCAGCACGATGGTCAAGGATAAAATGATGGTACCTAAATATGGAGGAGATGAGGGGGTGAGATGTGTTGATAACCAGGAAAAGACATTCCAGGCAGAGATAGCAGCAGGTACAAAGAGCCTGAGGTAGGGACGTGTCTGTTGTGTTCAAGAAGAGCAACAAGGACCCTGCAGTCCCAGTCCTGGGCATACATCTGGAGAGAAACATGATCTGAAAAGATACATGCACCCAGATATTCATTGCAGCACCGTTTACAATAGCCAAGACATGGGAGCAACCTAGATGCCCATCGACAGAGGAACGGACGAGAAGATGCGGCGCGTGTACACGGTGGAATATTACTCGGCCACAGAAAAGAATGAGGTCATGCTGTTCGCAGCAACATGGATGGATGTAGAGAGTGTCATATTGAGTGAAGTGAGTCAGACGGAGAAGGAGAAGTATTGTAACATCCCTTATATGTGGGATCTAAAAAGAAATGATACAAATGAGCTTACTTACAAAACAGGAACCGACTCACAGACTTCGAGAATGAACTATGGCTGCTAGCAAGAAGCATGGGGGAAGGGATAGTTAGGGAATTTGGAATGGGCATGAACACACTGCTATATATATATATATATACACACACACACACACACATATATGTTTAAATTTATTTATTCAATTGGAGGACAGTTACTTCACAATATTGTGAAGACTTTTGCCATACATCAACATGAATCAGCCATTTAAAATGGATAACCAACAAGAACTTGCTGTTTAGCACAGGGCACTGTGCTCAGTGTTATGTGGTGGTTGGGATGGGAGGAGAGTTTGGAGGAGAATGGGTACATGTGTATGTATGGCTGAGTCCCTTCGCTGTCCACCTCAAACTATCACAACATTGTTTTCAGTTGGCTATACTCCAGCATAACGTAAAAGGTTAAAAAAAAAAAAAAAGATGAGCAACAGGGCTAGTGTGGCTGCAGTGGAAAGAATAAAGGATGAGAACGAGATGAGGAGGACTGAGGGGCTTCAGGGGACCTTGTGATTACTCAGACTTTCACTTTGGGAGTCAGAATGGTGTAAACTGAAACCCATGAGGAGGCTATCAATGGCATGATTCAGAGAGATTACGGTGGCTTAAGCCCCTGGAGGTGATAAGAAGTGGTAAAACTCAATGTATTCTGAAGGTAGATTTTGAAGGTGGGCTTTCCTAACAGGTTGGTTGTGGAGCATGTGAAAATAACAGAGGAGTCAAGGATGCCTTCAAGGATTTGCGTCTGAGCAGTTAAGGATGGAGTTGTCTGACTTCCCTGGTGGTCCAGGGGTTGGGTGTCTACCTGCCAAAGCAGGGGACATGGGTTTGACCTTACTCTAGGAAGTCCTGCATGCTGTGGGCAACTAGGCCTGTGTGCCACAACTGCTGAGCCTCGTGCTCTGGGGCCTGTGCTCAGCGACGAGAGAAGCCACTGCAGCGAGAAGCCTGCACTCCGCAACTAGAGAGCAGTCCTGGCTCGCCACAGCTAGAGAAAGCCTGCCCACACTAATGCAGACCCAGCACAGCCAAAGATAAAATAAACGAGTAAAAAGCATGGAGTTGTCATCACCTGAGGTGGGAAGATTGAGCAAGAAACAAGGTTTTTGGGAGGAGAAGGAAGGGAGAAGATGAGGCTTCCCTGGTGGCTCAGTAGTAGAGAATCGCCTGCCAAGGCAGGAGACATGGGTGCAGTCCCTGGGTTGGGAAGGTCCCCTGGAGAAGGAGATGGCACTCACTCTGGTATTCATGCCTGGGGAGTCCCATGGACAGAGGAGCCTGATGGGCTACAGTCCGTGGGGTTGCAAAGTGTCAGACACAACAGAGCAACTTGAACAGCACTGACAACAAAGGAGAAGATAGCATGGCGGGGAGGATATCAAGAGTCCATTCAGGACATTTTAGGTTTGAGGTGCCAATTAAACAAGCAAGTGGAAGTATTGAGAGGCAGAATGGAGACTCTGGAATCAAATTGCTGAACCGCTTTTTAGGTTTGTGACCCTGGACAAACGACCCAGTGTCTCTGTGGCTTAATTTTTTTCTCATCTGTAAAACGAGATCATGATAGTCCTTCCCTCATAGGGTTATTATGAGGTATAACTGAGTTAGTGTTTGTAGAATGCTTAGAACAATGCCTGGCATACAGTAAGTGCTAAATGTTTGCCACTGTTGTTACTGTATATACAAATCTGGCTCATGCTCTTTCTCTTGGTGATGACAGCCATTTAAGATTCTAAACATGGAGTTGTTCCGTCACTAAGTCGTGTCCAACTCTTTTGTGTCCCCATGGATTGTAGCCTGCCAGGCTCCTCTGTGCATGGGATTTCCCAGGCAAGAATACTGGAGTGGGTGTCATTCTTTTCTCCAGGGGGTCTTCCTGACCTAGGGATTGGACCTGCATCTCCTGCATTGGCAGGTGGACTCTTTATTACTGAGGAACCTAGGAAGCCCAAACAGAGAGTTACACTGAAGTTTTAGAATGAATTGTAAAGATGGTTTAGAACCTTTGCTGATTTGGATACAAGCTTTTACCAGACACTCTTTTTTGAAAGGGAGGGACCTTGTAGAATTGTGATGATGGGAGATTTATCATAAAAGGTTAAGTCAGGTGCAGGGGTCATTTCCCAGAGAGCATGCCTTTCCTATGCTGCCCTGCACCAACAGATTCTTTATGCTCTCTCTCTGTTGCTGCAGCCCCCACCCTGTCTGTGCTGCTCTCTGCAAGACCCTCATGGCGAAGTATCAGATCACCGCTGGGTCAAAACAGCCTTTAATCTCCTCCATATTCTCTCCTATTGTTGGGGTTTGCAAGATAATTTGGTGTAAAGTGAGAAGAATCATTTCGAGAAGCAGCAGCCACTGGGAGTGAGGCTTATTTCGCCTCTCCCATGGCTGGCATCTCAGCAAAACTTTGGGAATCTCAGTTGGCTGGTTGGAACAGAAATATGAAATTAGTATTTTCACTTCCACTTAAGCTTCTCAGTGGAAAAAAAAAGAAACCCGGCTGTTCCTGGGGCTTGGCAATGGAGTTGGTTAGTCGGTTATTAAATTTCAGTTGGTGAGTCCCCAGGCTAGTCACTGTCATTACTCTGCTTGCATTTCATGCCTGGCAGGGTTGAGGGTGGTGCTTGACAAGTCTCATTTCTGTGCTCAGACCAGGAGATTTTCCTGGGTACTCAGGTGTGCAGACCTTTTCTCTCTTCTCTTGAATCTGTTCCATATCCTGGGCTCCTGATTCTCTCCCCGCCATCCTTCCCACTGCCCACTTATGGCTGTTCCTGGGGCTTGGCAATGGAGTTGGTTAGTCGGTTATTAAATTTCAGTTGGTGGGTCCCCAGGCTAGTCACTGTCATTACTCTGCTTGCATTTCATGCCTGGCAGGGTTGAGGGTGGTGCTTGACAAGTCTCATTTCTGTGCTCAGACCAGGAGATTTTCCTGGGTACTCAGGTGTGCAGACCTTTTCTCTCTTCTCTTGAATCTGTTCCATATCCTGGGCTCCTGATTCTCTCCCCGCCATCCTTCCCACTGCCCACTTAAAACAGAATCACAAAAGTAACACTTGTGGGTGAAACAAATGAAAAGAGCAGAAAAGTTCTTAGAAGAAAGGTATATATTTTCTTTTCTCCTCACCTCACCCTTTCCTGAGGGTACCCCTTACCCCCTCCCCCTTGATGGTGTGGAGTATTTATTCCAGACTTTTTGGTGCATTAACTAACACATACCTGATCTCAGACATAGGCACTGTGCCTAAGGGTCTTAAAATACAAGTTATTTTATTTTTTTCATTTTTCCAAAACAGTTTAATTTAAAAAGGGTTAAGAATCTTGTTTTTCTGGAACTCTCTTGCTTTTTCCATGATCCAGCGGATGTTGGCAATTTGATCTCTGGTTCCTCTGCCTTTTCTAAAACCAGCTTGAACATCAGGGAGTTCACGGTTCACGTATTGCTGAAGTCTGGCTTGGAGAATTTTGAGCATTACTTTACTAGCATGTGAGATGAGTGCAATTGTGTGGTAGTTTGAGCATTCTTTGGCATTGCCTTTCTTTGGGATTGGAATGAAAACTGACCTTTTCCAGTCCTGTGGCCACTGCTGAGTTTTCCAGATTTGCTGGCATATTGAGTGCAGCACTTTCACAGCATCATCTTTCAGGATTTGAAACAGCTCAGCTGGAATTCCATCGCCTCCACTAGCTTTGTTCGGAGTGATGCTTTCTAAGGCCCACTTGACTTCACATTCCAAGATGTCTGGCTCTAGATTAGTCATCACATCATCATGATTATCTGGGTCGTGAAGATCTTTTTTGTACAGTTCTTCTGTGTATTCTTGCCACGTCTTCTTAATATCTTCTGCTTCTGTTAGGTCCATACCATTTCTGTCCTTTATCGAGCCCATCTTTGCATGAAATGTTCCCTTGGTATCTCTAATTTTCTTGAAGAGATCTCTAGTCTTTCCCGTTCTGTTCTTTTCCTCTGTTCAGCCACTCTGTGCCTTTTTTGTGAATAAGTGGCTGAGCTGTCTTACGGAGAGTCTTTAGTGAATTTTTTAGGGATAGAAAGAAGCTTTAAAATATCTACTACTTCACTTTTTTCTTTATTCCAAAGATAGCACTTAACTTTAACCCTTTATATTCTTTCTTTTTTAAATAAGATGAAATCACATAACATACAACTAACCATTTTATTTTTAAATTGTTTATTTATGGCCACACCAACATATGTGGGATCTTAATTCCCTGACCAGAATCAAACCCATGCCCCTGCATTGGAAGTGCATAGTCTTCACCACTGGACCATCAGGGAAGTCCCCAATTAACCATTTTAAAGTGAACAGTTTAGTGGCATGTATAGTCTCTCTTGATCCTATTGTATTTTTACATACTTCAAATAAATTAATTTTCATCTTATTTTTGAATCTTTTTATTGTTCAGTTTTTGAAAATGAGTTTATGAAATTTTGGTTTGATTCAGTTATTTTAATCCTTCTGATATTTAGCTGTTAAGTAACTAGCCATAAGCACTGTTCCTGTCTTTTTTTTTTCTCGTCTATATCTTTTCCATCTGTGCACATGTGTCTCCACCACCCCCCACAGCTTCCATTCCTTTCATTAATTTCAAGGTTGTGAAGTCTTTTGTGGTGAAGATATATCATACCCTTAAAGTTTAATACAATAAAAGTGTAAGTCTGCTTCTGAATCTTCTAGCATCCCTGCCATAAGCAGCCATATTTATCTTCATTCTCCTTGGATACCCGTCTTGCTAGAGCATTAGTTCTCAGCCCTGGCTGCATATTAGACTCATGGCAAGGGGGGCAGGCGGGTGTTTCAAAAGCCTCCGGTATTGCTTTGGAAAAAAAAAAGCCTCTGGTGCCCAAGATGCAGTCCAAACCAATAAAATTCAAATTTCTGTGGGTTGGACCTATGCATTAGTATTTTCTAGAGACTTACACAGGTGATTCCTGGTCTCCAGAGGGGAGAGAATGGGAGAACAACTTTCCAAAAAGAATTGAAATAAGAATGAAAGATTGGAAGCTGTCAGTGAAAGTGGACTCTAGTATTTTGTTTCCCTGATTAATTTTATTTTTTGCAATCTTATTTTTTAAAACTGCCCTATTCTGGTGAGGTGTGTATATCATTATGATATAGCGTACTAGTAAATAATTTGAAAATGCCTTCCCTTCTCTAAGTAGCTAAGACTTGGGTCTATCTTTCTTTTTACTTTTTTATTAGTCCTTTGTATTCTGGTTCTTGTCATTTGATGCATTTTCCAGCTAAGTAAAGAGACCAAGAAACAACACAGCATGACTTCTGTAGCCATTTTTGACATTCAGTGTGTATTTCCTCAACCTAACATTTCTGTTCTTTTAAAAAGGAGCAGTCTGGGGGCAGGGGCAAAAAAAAAAAAAAAAAGGAGCAATCTGACTTTGAGACACTGGCCAGTGCAGTTTGGTTCCTAGGCCGGGTTTTGATGCTGCTGACCTTGAAAACCAACCCCCCACACACATGTCCCTTACATTGTTATGTTCATCTAGGGCCCCTGGCAGCATTCTGAGCAGTGCTGATGGCTGTCATGTAGGCAGCTGGGAAGATAGGTGATTGTATATTTTAAAGGTGCAGGAGGGGATTTCATTTCTTTCTTTAGACCACTGCAGAAGAAATTTGTTAGCGGCATTATGCCTGATTTAAGATTACTGCCTGTGTGATGATTTTAACATTTTCCTCGCCTCGGCTCCTTTTCAGCAGCTTGAACATTTTTCTTCTCTTCCCTCCCTATGTGGCAAACTGTTTTCAGCCGCCAGCTATGATTTACGACTTGGTTGCTGTGCCAGCATTCCAGCTGTGAGCAGCTGTGTGCACATCTGGGAGCCTCCTCCCTTTAAGCGCCCCCCAAAGAGGCTATGCTTTTGAGCCTGTATGTCCCCTGATTCATGCATGGGGTTTCCTGCTCAGTGCAGGTCCTGGTATCTTTGGGACCACCTGGATGCTGAAGGCTTTGTATCTCTCAGAAGAAAGCAAGGTGAACGGCAGGTCAGAGATTTTAGCATGAAAATCAGACATTCGCAATTTAGTTCATTTGGGCAGTCTTTCTAAGTCTTTTTTGTGTTACCATTAGATAAACTGGCATTATCTTCCATAGTAAGGTTGTTTAAATTACCTGGTTTGTATAAAATTTCACCATTTTGCTCTCATCAGTGCCATCGCACCTGAATCAAATCCTATGCTCCTTATCTAGATTGCATGATTGCAATTTGACCAAGTTTGAATAATCCCCTACAGAATTTTTTTTTTTAAATCCCTCTCCCTTTATAGTTTACTCTATAAAGCTAATGACCTGTCTCCATCAGAAGGGGACAGGCACAGATCAGGACCTCTTCCCCAGTTCATGGGGATTATAGTATGTGATCTCTGAAAGAAATTTGCTATTTTATGGTAGTTCTTTGAATCCCTTCTTAATCTTAACCACTGTTCATTTGTAAGTACAGATGGCTATGTGAAAAGAAGTACTGGTCAGTGTTAGGTGAACTGAAAGTCCGGAGAATAAACTCCAGATTGAGAGGTGGTATACTTGAAGTTTATAAAATGAAAAAGGATTTAGTTCACCTGGACTTGTTTATCATCTGAGAAGCAAGTTTAAGGATATTAGATTAGGGGATGAGAGGAGTTCCTAGATGATGATGACTCCAGAATTTTAAGGGATATTAGCAGTTTTAGGGGCCACTCCCAGGCCTTTGATGGAACACTGAAAAGACAGCTGCATCTTCCTGCAAAATAGCTCTTAGCATCTCTGTTACTGGCTGACCCAGTATTGTATTTCTGCAGTTCTAAGAACTTTATGAGTTGAGTGACAAAAATGGTATCCAGTAATATTAACTTAGGTTGTGTTTTGTTGAGCTGAGAAACAGGGAGGGTTTTTACTCTTATCTCCAAGCTGTAACCTTTCTTCATCTTCTATTTATAGCAGAGCAATGATATCGCTCGGGGCTTTGAGAGAGGACTGGAACCAGAAAAGATCATTGGGGCAACAGATTCCTGTGGCGACTTAATGTTCCTAATGAAATGGTGAGAGAGATTGGGCCTCCCTCTGCAATTGTGTTTCTTTGCAGTGACTTGAATTCTTATGGAAGATAGGGAGGGAAGACTGAGTATTCCCCAACTAAGGATTTTGATTGTCAGGGATCTAAATTTTTAACTGATACCAGCTGTCAGTATTAAATAGGAATTATGGTTCACAGTGGATTTAAGATTGTAAAACTTTGGTATTAAGCCAAATTACATTAGCCCACATACCAGAAAATGGTAGAATTGAGGTAGGAAACATAGAAACATGACCTAACCATTTATTTACACAGTTCTGAATCATTTACCGTTACACCATGAGCCTGTGGCCATGGAATAGAAATTGAGTGAGGCTTTCTGCCACCACTGAAGACCAAGACCGCTGAATAATGTCTAAAAGAGAAAAGTAATCTTAACAAAAAGCATTAAGGATAATACTAGCCAAAGCACAAGTTATTTCATCCGGTAGAGGGAATAGCTCTTAGAGGAAAGTGTAGTTGCTTCCCCTCAGCTTGGTTTCTTAAAGTCAGAGTGATTTGTGGTGCAGCCCCCCTGCCTTTCTGTTTCCAAGTGTTCTGGCTTGTGATTTAAGTTTGGTCTCTAAATAGAGGGTTCCTGCTACAGTGCCACTAAGGAAGCTAATTACCTTAAAGTTGGATAGTCAGGAGGTTTAATATTTTATTTGATCAAAATTTTCCTGGTAATTTACCCAGAAGCCTATATTTGAAGAATCACTATAATCTGTCCAAAGTCAGGAGCTGTATTGACTGCTTTTCCCACTTAGCCATATGTGGAACTTAACGATTTACATTCACATATTAACCAGCTTTTTCCACCACAGTCCAAATTTGGGTAGCTGCTCTAAGCTGTGTGTTTTCCCCCTCCTCTTCCTACCCATAATGCTTACCTCCGTGAGTTCAGCATCTCCATTTTCTAGAAAAGGAGTTAGGTGGAGGGGAAAAAAAGAAGTTCGTTGTCTTTTCCCACATCTCAGTGGAATGTTAATTAAAAAAAAATTTTTTTTTTCTTGATTTGGAATCCTGGTTAAGGAACTTGCTAGATTTTTGTTGTTTTTGTTACACTGGATAGTAAAAAAGTGTAACTTGTGTAATTGAAATTTGCAGCTAATTCCTGCATTTCATTTTAGTGACTAGGTTTTACATTCTTTGCTGACCTAAATTTCTGTTTTCTTATTGTTCCAACCTACAGTTCTGACCAAAGGGATGAGCATTTAAAAGGACAGAAGATGAGGGTTAGGACCCTTTCATGATCCAGACAATCCAGAAACTGGATTGAGCAATTTATGAGTAATCAATAGGGCTGAATGTAGCTTTGATTGTGTGTTCACTCACATGCTCATACACACAAATAAAACTTATGAAAGCAGAATTTATATAGTAGTTTAATTTTTAGCCTTTTAATTAAACTCGCTATGTGTTCCATCTATTCTAGCTGAAGACTTCTATTTTCTTCCTGATGTAGTCGTTAAATGATGTTTACTAACAATTTGATTCATTGACTTAAATTTCTCCTTGAAATTGTGGAGCCGTTAGGATCCTTTTCCCTTTGATGGAGAGGAAATCAAGTCAGCTAATTCATAATTCAGTAACACAAACCAGTGTTTGGACAGACTCTCATTCTTCCTCCCTTCTAAGTCTCATATTCTTTCTCTCTAGAAAGACACAGATGAAGCAGACCTGGTTCTTGCAAAAGAAGCTAATGTTAAATGTCCACAAATTGTGATAGCGTTTTATGAAGAGAGACTGACGTGGCATGCATATCCTGAGGATGCGGAAAACAAAGAGAAAGAAACAGCAAAGAGCTAAATGAGGGGGTGGTCTCTGTCATTTCTCTTTGTACATAATACATTCAGCTCCCTGCCTCCTCTCCTTTCTACCCACCCCCTTCTATCCTAAACACATCCATAAAAAATGTGCTTATCACTGTGCTCCACAGGAGAAATGTTGGTATTGGTTCTCTTGTAACATAACTGATGGTCTGATTCATGATAAGTGTCTCTCTGTGAAGACCAGGCATTTACATACTGTGTGTAATTCCCACCATTTTTTCCTTTGCCCTACTCTCTCCCTTCTGCTCCCCTGTGACCTCAAGATGAATTTTAACTTTTTAGTCATCTTAGAGTCTTGATCTTTTCAGGGTTGGTTGCTTTTTAGGTGGGGGATTTTGGTATAATGATGTTGAATTTTGGTTTCTTGCTTTGGCTCTTAGAACATGTTGATGACCAGCTAGCCTTTGTTTTGAGATGTTGGGATGGAAAAGATGTTGCCCGTTTTTTAAAAAAGCCAATAGCAACTGCCTACCTGTTGGGGCTTTCCCAACCTCATTCAGCTCTACCCAGGAGAATACAGGGTTCCTGATGTGGTCTTCTGGGCCACCCTCTGTTGTTCATCCTCACCATCCTCCCAGAAGAGTGGCATCCTTAGGAGGGCTTGAAATTTTACATTCAGATTTGTCAAGGCACTCCTTGGCCCCAGGACTTTTGGCCTTATTTCTTAGCAATCCCTGATTCGGCTTTTGCAAGTTGGTGAAGTCTGTTATAAAATGACAAGATTATTAACTGTGGAAATTTGTAGCTATTAGTACATGAGGATGATGGGGTAGGATACAGTTGTCTTTATTGTCACATTTGGTATTGTATGTATTATTTCCTTCCATCTCTCTCATTTGGATTATATATTATGTAGGTGTGAGTGACTGCCTGGTGCTTGTGCCAAGGTGCTAGGCACCCTCCAACCCTGCCAACTTTTGTGGCCTCCCAAAGCAATCGTGTTACCAAAGAGGCTTCAGACTTCTCAGTGGACCCCACTTTCCCCTCCATGCCATTATTTTCAGTGGGGAATTCTTGGAGGGGAGCCACTGGCCACAGTATCAATTTTAAATATTCATAGCATTTATAATCATAAATTCCTTGCTTTGTTGACTTACGGATTTGCCACCAAGAGTCCCTAAAGTGTTAATGCCCTTCCCTTTTTCCACCCTCAGACTCTTCAGTTGTTGGATCTTTTTTTTTTTTTTTTTTAATTAATTTCTATGTAAGACTATCAGCCTTCGAGAATGACATGCCCCGGTGTTAGCGTGTTGACACAGCCTCTCCCCAACTCAGCAAAGTACTTCCTTTTTGGCTTCTTCCTGCTTTGCCAGTATGTTGAGAGGTTATTTTTCTGATTATAGCCTTCAGCCTTTGTTCCCCAAGAAACACCCTACTTCTCTTTTCCCTTTTTTTCTTGTTAAAAGGGGCTAGAGAATCAAGACTAAAAGTAAGGAAATAGCAGGGTTTTGAGCATCCTTGTCCCAGCCTGAAGCTGAGGAAATAAGAATAAATGCTTGAAATAGCCTTAACTCTAGAGTTCACCAGCCATTGAGGTTGTTTTTGTGGTTGCTTTTGATTTTTAAAACATAGATGTCTGGCCAGGAGCATTCAACCATCTCTAGATTTTTCAGAGTAATGAGAGGATTGGAGAGATTGCTCCAGTTCACAGATGAGCCAAATAATATGCAAATCATATACCCATTCATAGCATTTGTTAACATTGCTTCCCTACTCAGCTGCTGATTGAATTCTATGTGCTTGTATAAATTATGTCAAAGATTATACTGCACAGTTGAGAAGACAGCTGTTGCAGTGACATGACAGACTGGAACAATGAAGCTTTTGGTTTTAGCCATCCAGGAAAATCCTTCTGAATGGTAATGTGATTGGTGAGAACTCATAACCCATACCTCAAATGGGTAGGAGTTTAATCTCTATCTTCCTTAACTAAAGGAATTAAAGGCCTGGATCAAGTGCTGGATAATTGACAGTTGTTAGTACTTAATCTGATGGGCATGTGAAAGAAAGGATGGTCAGAAAAGAGGTCTTTCCTGCGAGTAACTAAGGATTTCAATTAGGATGTGCTAGAACAGGACAAGAATAGGCCAGAGCTGCTGAGGAGACCATCCGGGTCTCCCCATTTGCAGGTGGAGAAAATGACAGCTCATCCATGTAGCTAGTGTGCATCTCCCAGGAGGAGTGGGCCTGTAAACAGTACAGTGGCCATGTTTTTAGAGCACAAATCTAGGCCATGGACGAAAACCAGCCGAATCATTTGGTACTGAGACTGGCCTTGAGAAACCTGGGACACATGGTTGCCAGGGTTATGGGTAATGTTTAAGACATTCATCAAAATCTGATTTCTTTCAACAAATACCCCAGTATTGTCTACTGCTCATCACTGCTTTAATGCTTTAGTTTTCACTCCATCTTTTTCTGTCCACAGTTATTGAAATCAAGGTGTTATACTGTGTGCTGCCCAAACAGCTTGTTCTCTCCCTGCCTAACCACAGCCAGTTCTGTAGGAATAGAGGGAGCCAGCCGCCAGCCTGTGCCTCCGGCATTTGATGGTGTCAAGTAGCTGTCCAGGCCCTGGGAGAATTGTAGCCTCGAACGGAAACCTGCTTTCATGGGGCTTTCTCCTCTCAGAAAAGTTAATAGCCCTGGGCTAAGCACTCTTAAATACCTAGGTCTCAAGTGCTCAAAGTGTGATTTTCCTGTGTTAGTCCTCTTTCAAAACATCTTCCTAATGCTGAGTTTCTTCTTGTAATCAGCATTCAAGGATTTCTCCTTCCACAGAATGTAGCAGAGATGTGAGCAGCAGAGTCTACCAAGTCAGCATAGCTGCTTCTCTGAGCCCTGGGCTGGATAGAAGCCCTTGCGTTAAGATCAGCTGTTAGACAATGTCAGCCTGATGGAAGCACCCGTTTTTAACCTGGAGAGGGCCATATCATTTTTCCTTCTGCAGTCCAGTTTTCCTCTGCTCAAGAGAACATTTGGACCTGTGGTGTTCTAACACTCGAAAGTCTAGATGGTTCTTGGCAGTCCCTCAGCCATATATCTGTACTACTTTTTGTTGTTGAGGAAAACCTGGTCTTGTTCTTGGGTGGTTTTCAATTATTCTTAACTCTCTGTTTCTGTCCTGTAGCCTCCCTGCAGTTCAATTTCCTTATCTTTAGGCCAAATCCTGGGGCCTGGGGGAAAGTGCTCGTGATTTGGTTGGATCTATGTTTAGCCCAGCTTACCTAAGGTGCAGAGGGGTCAGAGGGATCCAGCGAGTGATTGTCTTTGCCCTTAGGGTTTGAATTCTGGGGCCTAAAATAAGTTCATGGTGACACAAGAACCTCAGGAAGGGTTATGTCATCAGATTTGAGATGTGGAAATGGTTTCTCACAAACGAGGTCAAAGGAAAAGCTTGTTTGGCACTCATAACTCCATCGTTTTGGTTTAGTTTTTTAGAGTGAAGGTTAAGTGCTGAGATGTGTACTATTGTAATCAGACCACCAAGCAAGCATACCTGTCAGGGCAGAGAGAGGAAAGATCTGAACCCAGTGTATTTATTTTTTTCATTTTGGCTCTACCACTAATCATCAAAGTTAGGTTTTTCAAAAATTGAGGTGTTACCTGGCTTGCCCCTAAGAGCATATGCTCAGAATTGGGGCCCCCACCCGCCCTGTTAGTCACAGTGGGTTTGTATTGAGCTGTCCAGTTCCTGTCACATTAGTGTACATCAGCATTTACTTCATTCAATGGACATTTTTTGGCCCTGGGATTACAAAGTTCAAAAAGATGCAGTCCCTGACCTCAGAGAAGCTTCATAGCTGCATAGTGTAATAACTGGTACAATGGGCACATATCTTATATCTGGGGGCAGAGACCCCTGGTTGGTGTAGTTTGTGGTGCTAAAGTAGTAGGCTGATGGTTAGGTTCGTTGTAGAAAAGATCTGTGACCTTGGATGAACCAAGGGAACTGGCCATAGATGAACTGCAAGGGCTTGTTTTAGCCCAGAAAGTAAAGAGAACAGGTTTAGTTAGAAATGCTACTCCTGAGAGAGAACAACAGGTTAAGTGGGGGTTGGGAACCCCTGGCTTTGGTCCCTAGGTTCTTTGCCGAAGTATTTAATAGTATAGTTAATCCTTGCTTGTGGAAAGCATCATCTATGATGCACAGCCAGTTTTGTGTGGTTACTTCATCGTAGATTCTGTGACAGGTATTCCTTGCAGATCGAGAGTTGCTCAAACCCTTTTCAGTTTCTCGTGCTTTTTGAAGGGATTAACAT
Organism: Aepyceros melampus; assembly: GCA_006408695.1. Lineage (NCBI taxonomy): Eukaryota > Metazoa > Chordata > Mammalia > Artiodactyla > Bovidae > Aepyceros > Aepyceros melampus. The sequence goes on from SJXQ01011372.1 coordinate 18,182, forward strand.
GAGGCTGACTTGGAGCCTAAAACAGGGACATACTTTCCAATGTGCTGAAAAGAGAGCTTGGGCCCATCTGGTGACACTCTGTTCTGGACAGTGTAGTTTTATTTCACGCCGCAAAATGGTGATTTCGAAGCAGATATTGTGTCAATTATGCGGAAACCTCCCAGAAATACATGTGACCTGGAGTTTTGGACTTAATCCGTCTGGGGAGGTCCAGGGTGAGGCCGATCCATGCTGAGACAGCCGTGCTAAGAAACAATCTGACCTTAAGAAATGTCCTAGTTCTGACCATGAGACCACAGGAAAAATGATACTTTGCCTGCATAATTGAGAGTTGGATAATTGAAAGTTGACTTAAAGGTGAAGGTTCTTTGGATAGCTTCATAAAAATTCTAGTTTCTTTTTGCTTGTGCTGAATTTCTTGAATTTTAAACTACCTCATCTTGTCTTTAGAGTTTCTTCAGCTTGTTGTTTGCCACCTTAACATTGTGCTTAACTTTGACGGTTTTCTCAGATGGAATATTTCCTCTTTGTTGAGAGCATGTTTTCTAGCCTTTCGTTCTGATCCTCATTTCACCCAACATCTCATGTTGCTCCTCTGTCAGAGAAATGTTTTAAGATAGTTTAAAATCTTGGCTCACTGGAATACAGTGATCCTCCTGTTTGTCTCTGAGGTCGTAGGAGAAGGAGTTAAAACCAGGTGGGAGGGGAGGGGACAGGCCCTGCACTGGAGGCAGCCAACAAGGGAAGAGCCATTAATTCAGACAATTTCAGAGTCAACTGATTGTGATCATTAATGTCACAATAGATCAAAACCTAATTATCACAGCCCAGGTAAGAGCCATCAGTATTAATCAGAAAATCTAATAGGAAACTATTATCAAGAAATTAGGCCAAATTGAATGCAATGAACATTTTATCTTGTCATTCTCTCCTCTCCTTTTTCTCTCTTTCTTTTTCAATTTGGTGATGTCCCCTGGCATTGGTGAGTGTGACCCTCACAGCTGACCCAGGCCCCAGTGACCAGCTTGTCATGCTTTTTGAGGAATTCTAATGCAGACTGACCCTGAACTGTCACCGCTGCTTTAATCAGTCTTGAACTTGTGCATCACCTGGACTTACCCAGTGTGATCAGCAATCAATGAGAAAGGGTTATATTTAGGTCTTGCAGTGGTTGGTCCTTCCTGAACTAGAGTATCCCTGGTGAGCGTGATGCCGTGTGTGTTAACTCACCTGTTTGAGCTTCTGATGTGCGTAGGATCCTGTTGCTCTGGCTACTGCAAGTGGGTATGGAGGAAAGGAGGCGCTTTCTGCCTGGAGAGTCTTCAAAAAGACCTTGGAAGAGGTTGAGTGTCATCATATCATGGCACTTTTAAAGGTTTAAGTCAGTGTTTTGCAGTTTCCAGTAGCTTACGATTTGATTCTAAACCAGGACTGGCTGTGGGTTTAGTTTAGTTTATCCCTTAGTTTTAGGATAACAGTCATAGTGATTTCTACCAGAATCCAGTATAAATCCAAAGGGGGTGGGGATATGTTTTTCTTTTGCCTTTTGTTGAAGATTTAGGCCTCTGGCAGGAGGTAGGAATATTACAAGAGTCTCTGACTAGTTAATAGAGATCACTTCATACCCTCTCCCTAAATGGAAAAATAAGTGTCACCATCTCTCTCCTTCATCTTGAACTGATGTGAAGATACCACACTCCTGAGGTTGAGCTGAGGCAGAAAGGGTGGAAAGCTGCCACTCTTGGGTGTCATGGGGCAAGGACGAGTGCCAGCAGCGGGTTGGTGCCAGGGTCCCCAGGGGAGCCTGTAGAGAAGGTTGGCGTTGCTGTTGCTGGCCTTTCCCCGCCAGCATGGAGCTCAGAGGAGTACTCACCACCACTGAGGAAGTGGTTCTTAGCTTTCTGCTTGAGTGTGGTCTTGCTTCATTCTGAATTTCAGGATTTGGGTTACTCAGTATAGGACTTTGAGAAATCGGTGTAACTTAGTCCTTCACGTCTTATGATAAACTGAGTATTTCTTTATAAAAGAATTCATGCCCTTAATGTTTAAAATGTAACTTTATTTTCAAAATGCCCATTAATGCATGACTTTCAGAAATAGTTTGTTTCTTTTCCAAGACTCCTTGGGTTATGCTGGATAAATAATAGGCCATCAATTAATACTTGTGGGTTGATTGAGTTCATCTGGTTTGCAGAGTGAGATCTACTTACCGACTTCTTTTGCTCTGAAGTGCACTCTGAGGAAAAAAATGCTCCAGGGTGTGGAACAAGAATTGAGTGGATACTGACCTTGTGTGCCAAGCTCCTCCACTGACTCATAATGGCTGACCTTGGGCAAGTCACTCCTTTCAATGCCTCAGTTCCCCATCTGTCAAATGGGGTAATAATACTGACCTACCTCACAGGGGTGTTGTGAGGCATTGTAAATCATAGTTGACAGAATACTTTAGGGTCCTCGCTGGAGGATGCCTTGAGCCGAAGTCTAGGTTTTTGTCCTCACTGAGTTGTCCCAAGGTTGGAACTACTTAGTGACCTCGGCAAGTTCTCTGGCCCCCACCCCTCATCAAAGCTGCTAGTTCAGATGTTGACAGTGTTTTCATGAATGTTGGAGTCTTAATAGTCCAGACTTACTTAAGATGTTACGGGGGAACGGCACTCAGTATTTTCTGTCTTGCATCCACAAAAAGAGGCTGTTTGAGACTGAGAGCATTGGATTAAGAGTCAGGGGTGCTACTGCTTGTTACCCTGCAGGTTGGGAGTTAAGGCTTGGAACGTACTGGAGCTGTCTCAGGAGCAAAGTATACACCATGGGCGTGATTTATGTTTCTTACTCCCTGAACTGATCCCAGGACAGCTGGGTCACTTCACTTCTAGGTATCTGTCCTCGAGCCTCCGCCTCCCCATAGGAACCAGCTGGTTGAATAAACATAACTGCTTCCTCCATCCCCCACCAAAAAAAGAGCCACGGTGGAAAAATTTTTTTTTCCTAGGGACATGATTAACACTCAGAATTGGGCCTTGATACTCCTGAGAGCGTCATCCAGTTCACCATTTTCAACATCTGTCATCTCTTTCTCAGTGTCCACAGTCTGAACCTGACTTTGACCTTTTTTCTCTCTGGTTTGGGAAAACTTTCGGACACTGCCCGGGTGTGGGCTCAAGAGCCTTACTCTCCATCTCAGTTTAGGGGCTTAGCCAGCTCCTCTTCTTCCCAATAGGGCTCTTTCTCTCCCTCTCCTTGGCCCTAGATGTGTAACCCACAAAAAAGCACAAGGTCCTGGGCCCTTGCTGCAGTCACATTCCAGTTCTTGGTCTTTTGTGGACTCCTGTTCACAGCACTGGCAGCACCAGGCGGTTCTGGGGAGGCGTGGAGGGTGGAGAGAGCACGTCTGCCATCCTGCCAAGCAGTCAGGAGCTGGTTCGCCTGCAGCCCACAGGCCTCCCCACCCCTTCCCACAGGGTGGGCTCTGAGAGACTCCAGGAGCTGGGTTTCTTTCAGCACTCAGTACCATCGTGAGCAGCAAAACAAATCACACTTTGTAGCCAGATTTCTGAATGGAAAAATGGGAAATTGAATTCTCTACGGACCTTTTTGATTTGTGGGGGAGTTTTGGTTGTGTTTCTTGGTTATATTTCAGCCAAACATGTCTGCTTTTGATTTTTTTTAGGATAAGTGATATATATATATGTTCGCCTTTTAAATGTAAATGTTTCAAAGTAGGCAATTTGCGTGTTTCCATACTGACATCTGATGCAGGCCTCCTTCTCTCCCCCTCCACCCACCCCCTTTCCCTCTTTTCATACTCTTGTATTGGTTCTAATAAATGGTTGCTTTTCAAGTACGAGTCCTGAGTGGTGATTTGAAGATATGGGTCTTGCCCTCCTTCCTTAATTTGTACTAGAGCCTTGGCCAGTAGCAGCACATGGGTTTCTGAAAGAGCTGGGAGAACAAGGGCTTTTTTCTAAGCACTCTTGGTCTCTGACTTTCTGCAAACAGCCACAGGGTGGCGCAAGCCTGAGGGAATAAGAGAAAGTGCACCCTACTCCCTGCTCCTTCCCTTAACCCCTTCAAATTCTGTGCCTGCCTGATCCCCAAGCAGAGCTCTCTGTCTGCTCCAAATGGCTGGAAGAATAAACACTAACCTTTACGGACCCCTAGAAACGTCGGCTCCTAGTTACTGAATTTGTAGAAAACCACATAGACAAACGGGTTTAAAAATCCCAATACATGTGAGTTTATAAATAATGACTGATCTTTTTGATTTGCTTCACAAATACCAAAGGAATTGAACATCTAATGATTGTGGGCCATGGTGGGGGCGGGGGACAACTGGAAGTTGGATTAGAAAGAAAATGTAGGTAATTAACCATTTGCTGGGTAAAGTAAGCTTGTGGAAGTTGGATTAGAAAGAAAACGTAGATAATTAACCATTTGCTGGGTAACAGCCTGTCGCAGTTCTGAATCTCATAGGAACGTGGGCAGAACCTCGGGGAGTGAGCAGTGAAGACGGAGGGATGCCAGAACCCAGACCTGCTGAGAGGCACCTCCTCCTTTTCCACCATCTCTCATCTGCAATTCCCCCTCCTGTTTTCCCTTCTTGCTGCTGAGTTATAGGGTCTCCCCAGTCTAATCTCGTAAAGTCTCATGAAGACATCTGTAGGTTGGCTGGTTTAATGGTCCATGACCTCATAAACATGGGACAGGAGAGCCATTTGGTCCACTTCAGAGCCAGACCCTTCTGGACATTATTTATTTCCTACCTTGAAGCTGGGGACTGCTTGCTCCCTTCCCTTTCCATCTCTTTCTAGTTCTCTCACCATCACGCACTTTATCTCTGCCTTGGGCCCATCAGAAAGCACGACTCTAGTTTTTGACACTCGCTCCCACGCCTAAACAGCCGTGTCTCGGTTTTCCCTCCGGTGTGTCAGGGTATGCTTGCCCGGCACTCAGCTAAGCTCTTCGCCACTGATCACTCTTCTCCCGGGAACCCTGGCCCTCAGCATGCCAGCAGACGAGGCCGGCCAGTCGTGCCTGCCCCTTTGTCTCCACTGAAGGGCTGCGGAGCTTGCAAAATCAATGCAGCCCCAACAGCCTGGGGAAGATGGAGGGCTGCCGCGTGGGAGTCTGTGCTTAGCTGGATGACTGAGTGCATAGCTTGAAATCGCCCTGTCAAGAGGAAGCAGCCCCCTAGGCAGCCTCTTGCTGTTGGAAGGAAGTGGGAGAGGAGCCCCAGAGGCCCCGTGCTGGGAGCTGCTGCACCAGAGTGTGTGCGGAACGCAGCCCATTACAGCCTGTGGATAGGCCAAGAGGCTCTCCAGGCCCGGGGGGTGACCTGTGGTGGTGGGTCGGGGACAGATAAGGCAAAGCCTGGCCAACTGGTGTGAGCAAGCCACATGGGCACAGTGTGGAGAGTAAAGGGGGAGGGAGAAGCCACACAGACTTGCCTACATAAAGTTGTGAACTTGGTGAAGACACGAATGCAAGGGTCTGGTTGTTTCCTCCTCCCAGGGTTCTCCTCCTCCCCCAACCCCCTCTGCAGCTGTAACATCTTGCTTTCCAGGTGCCAGCTCCCTCCTCTCGCAGCTTCTGTCTTTATTTGTGCGTCGGCGTCGGCGTCGGTATTTTTTTGGTTTCTCCCTTTTGTCTACTCCATCGTGTGTGTTTTTCCGTTAGGCATTACTGACAAAATGGAGGCACGGTCCCCAGACCCTTCTCCTCATTCTGCAGGCACGGATCCCGGGATGAAAGAGTTAGGCCTTGTAATTCTGACTTGTCTTTTCCTCTCTCGGCTGAGTTGACTGAAGAGGAATATTAAGGTGCTTATTGTTCTTGAGAGGAGCATGAGAAGGCACAAAGCCTTCAGCAGCATTGCTCAGAAAATAATTCATAAAGTTAATCATTGAGATTTGTTCAAGGACTTTTACAAAAAGAGTGTTCCAGGATAAGTACATAGGCCGTAGCTTGAGATCATGGGAGGGATTGATATCTGAAGCCTATTTGTGAGGAGAATGTTTATGGCAAAGGAGTTTACTGAGTTTAGGGTTTAGAAATAATTTAAACAGAAGTTAAAGATTTAAGAAATGTTGTAAAGTTAGCATATTTTACTATAGCTTATAGAAGTTAGGAAATTTTAGAGACTATAGCTAGAAGCCTTTTTAAGAGATAGTGAGCTCAGGATGTTAGGGGCAAACAGGACTTAGGAAGATAAGCAGTAAACTGAGGAATGTAACATGAGTTACAATGTAATCACAAGTTAACTACTGGACACATTAGAAGAGGTAGATAATAGATGATAAGGCTGATTCGGAGAGAATCACTGAAGCAGGAACTCTGTTTGAAGAGCAACAATGATTTACGGAGATAATAAATCTGGGAGAGGGGGAACTGAAAATGTCAAACCTCTGGCCTAATGTTTTTGTAAAAGTATAAAAGAGAATCTTAAACTTGGAATAAACAGGCAGTCCATAGAAAAATGAGAGGCTGTCTCATTCGCCGACACCGTTCAGCTCTTCAGGTTGAATCCCTGGCTGCTGGAGTTGGACTCCGGCAGCATTTTTTCTATCTTTTTCTTCTCATTCCGGTCTCTGCGCTCCATGTTCTTTCCACCCCCTTCAAAGTCCATAAGCAGCCTCAATTTGGACATTTAATTTCAACCCCATCAAATTATTATCTTTCTTGCAACAACCTGGGACTCTTTATGAGCTCTTTCTACCCCCACGCCACCGCTGGAAACAGGTGCATCTCTTTCTCCGTATAATGTGGTGCCCCCACTCCCTCCCAACCCCCAGACTGGGAGAGGCGATGCCGCTCAGCGGCCTCATGCTTCCTCTCAGCAAAGCCTGGTGTGATCATTTGGTTATGAGCCAAGGAGAGAGAAAGAGCTGCTGAGAATTGAGCTTGCTGGTAAATATGGAGGCTGCTGAGATGAAAAGGTTTGGGGTTATTATTGCACCCTTTCCTCTCTCCCCCTCCACCCCTTCCTCCTGCTGCGGCTCTCTTCTGGGGAAGGAAGCTGGTGAGGAGTGGAGGCACTGGCCACAGCTGCTGCAGCTTATGAAATTCTGCTCCTACATCTGCAGCAAGGGTGGGAGCGGGGCAGGTGAGCTCTGCTGGGAGAGGAAGGGGGGCAGGGATGCTGAAGCCCCCTGCCTGGGCTGTGCAGGAATGTGATGGACCACTCCTGCTACTTCCAAGACCACGCTGCACCTCTCCATGCAGCCTGTTTCCGCCTTACTTCTCAGCCCCGACTGTAACCTGCTGCTGCTTTCCATTTCAACTCTCTTGGCAAGAACCGGGAGAGTCAGCTCCCAGAGACCAGAGCTGACCGGCTCTGGCCTCTGCCACAGCCCCCCTGCCTGTAATCCCTGTCTTACTTCTCCACTCCAGTCTGCACCTGGAGCTGGGAGGTGGAGGGCGTGGAACTGCCGCTTTGATCCTGGGCGAGAGCAGGGGCTGTCTGCTCTTCAAATGTGTTGTTGGGGAGAATGCAGGCACGTCCACTCCTAGACTAGGACACCAGATCTCTCCACTTGTTCTCCACCCTTCCCGCCTCTCCTCCACCACCTGCCCCTCTGACTTTTTCTCCTGTTCGTCATCCTCTGTCAGTTTCTGTTTTTCCCTTTTAAAATCATTTAAAAATATCTTTTCCCTTTTTTTCTCTCCCTGTTCTTTTATTTTCATGTTACTAAGAGTAGACAGTAAGAGGGCTTGAGGGAAGAGCTTGAGAGGAAATGAACAGTACATATTTCCCCCCATTTCTCCTTTAGAGGAATGGGAAAGAATGTCACCTGTTTTTCTTTTTCTGGGATTGGAGCATCTCTACCCCGCACCCTTCTGATTTTCTCAGCAATGATGTCTAAAACAGAGATTTTCTTAACCTTGAAAAACCATTTCTATTTTTATTGGTTTCTTTATGATTTTGTAGGGGAGAGAAAACCTTGCCATCCCTACAAACTCCGTTCACTGTGTGATATTTTTCCGTGAGAATTTTTAAGATAATCACTTTTGAGAATTTCATAACCCTCCTTGAGATGACTGGAGTCTTGGGTGTTGTAACAAGGCTGGAAAACACTGATCTTTAGTGTCCAGCTAAGCCAATTGGATACTTATTTCTGTATGAATTTGTTGCAGCCTTTCATCATGGGAGTAAAAACTTTCTTCATGGGGAACTCCTGTTGCCCCACTCGTCAGCTTAGGGGATCAAGGGCAAGTCAAAACAGTTCTCAGACTCCCGCCCTCACCCCAGAAGGCCGGCCCAGCCTGCCTTGTAGAGGGAGGTGAGGGACAGTGATCTGATCTCTCATCCCCTCCCTTTATTTCACCCCACGCTTTTTTCACTCATTGCGGATTTGAGGGTTTGGATCAGAGAAGTTTTCTGGTTTGGATTAAGGAGCTGGGTTAGGCAAGACTGGGGAAGAACTTGCAAGCTTGGATTGGAGGAGGTGGAGCAGGGGAGGAAGAGAAAAGGGGGTACAAGGACGTCCCTGCGAAAGACTAGGAGACCAGAATTAAACGAGGAAGGATGGGAAAGAGGAGGCTTGGAAAACCGTGACGTGCTGGGGGCATGTGCGCATGCGCGCGTGCGCTACCGCAGATAGGAGGAACTCGGACGCTCACCGCGGAGCCTGCAAGGCCCTTTGAGACTGAATCCTCTGCGTCCAGGCATCATATATTCTCTTCACCCGACGCAGCGGGCTGGAACTTCACTTCTGAAGAGCTCTGGGCGGTGACTCAATGTAGTGTTTACCCTCATGTGTCCTGAGTTAGAATCATCTTTGCTGTGGACTGGATGACCACTCAGAAAATCTAGAAACTGTGTTAAATTTGGAACGCCCTTCTGCATCCTGAATGCCTCAATTTCCACCCTGGTGTAGGAGGTGGAGTGCCTGGAATCCTGATACTTCTTCCTTCAATCCCCAATTTTGCTTCCAGCATCCCAGGAAGGGTCTGAGAGAAGAGGGTGTTGGGTACGGTGGAGTGGCTGTACAGGGGTCCCATTCACTGAAGGCAAGGGTCTGCTAATGGGCATTAGAGATTTCTCAGAACAAAATAGTTGTTGCTCTCCCCCTAAAATGGATGAGGCAAACGGCTCCCCCTTTTGCCACCAAAGAAATGGCAGGTCTGTGTGTGTATGAGAGTTGAAGGGGTGTGTTAATTTGAGTATAATCAATCCTGAATATTCATTGGAAGGACTGATGTTGAAGCTGAAGCCCCAATACTTTGGTCACCTGATGCGAAGAACTGACTCATTGGAAAAGACCCTGATGCTGGGAAAGATTGAAGGCAGGAGGAGAAGGGGACGACAGAGGATGAGATGGTTGGATGGCATCACAGACTCAGTGGACATGAGTTTGAGCAGACTCCGGGAGGTGGTGATGGACAGGGAAGCCTGGTGTGCTGCAGTCCATGGGATCACAGAGTCGGACAGGACTGAGCGACAGAACAACAATTCTGAATATATGTGTTTCCTCATTTGAATATGTTAAATTCCATGGAGTCCAAGTCGAGTCACTCTAATGGAGGGAATGCAATAGCCTAGGTAATTCAGGGAGAAGATCATCCCTAAACCCTTTATGAATATGGTTGAGAGGTGCTTCGAACTGTGCTCGGGACAGGCTCTGGAAGATGCCTTATGGGCCAAGGGGAGGACGTCATTAATGGTGGCGAAGGAAAGCTGCTCATAGCTCTGTACCAGGACAGCCATACAGATCAGAAGCAGAAAATTGCAGGCACTGTGTCTATTCAGGTGGAAAGGCAGAAAGGCCAGAAAGGGCCTCAGGGGCAGCCTGCTACTGCAAGGCTAGCAAGCATGTGGGAAGGTCAAGGGCACAAAGAGTGGCAGGATAAAGTGTGGTTTGAGAGAAATTAGGAAAAATAGACGCTCACAACTGACCTTGCTCCAGAATTAGCCAAAGCACCAGCCCAGAACAGCCCAGGAAACTGGGAAAAAAATCATCAGATGAGAATTCAAGTCAGGTGTTGTCATTCATAGGCTGTATGATATTGGTTAAATTAATTTCCCGTGCTAGCTGTCCGTTTCCTGAGGGGAGTCAGCTCAAATGTTGAATAATTATTTCATTTTTCACAAAATATTTTATCTTTTATTATAATCATAACAAAAAGTTGATAAAAGGAAAAAGTGGCAAAACCATAATCCTATCATATTAATATATAATACATATTTATATTTATGTGCTTGATCAGATTTTTGCCCATGGGAGACAAATTCATATTTTTACATTGTGTGCCGTTGGCGTGGTGGTAAAGAATCTTCCTGCAGATGCAGGAGACACAAGAGATGTGGGTTCGATCCCTGGGTCAGGAAAAGCCCCTGGAGGAGGAAATGGCAACCCACTCCAGTATTCTTGCCTGGGAAATCCCATGGACAGAAGAGCCTGGTGGGCTACAGTCCATGGGGTCTTAAAAATAGGACATGACTGAGCAAGCACTCAGCACTCCCCATTTTGTATGTTTTTGCTTATAAAATAGTTCCATGCTGCTGCTGCTGCTCCTAAGTCGCTTCAGTCATGTCTGACTCTGTGCAACCCCATAGATGGCAGCCCATCAGGTTCCTCCGTCCCTGGGATTCTCCAGGCAAGAACCCTGGAGTGGGTTGCCATTTCCTTCTCCAATGCATGAAAGTTTAAAGTGAAAAGGAAGTCGCTCAGTCGTGTCCAACTCTTAGCGACCCCACAGACTGCAGCCCACCAGGTTCCTCCGTCCATGGGAGTTTCCAGGCAAGAGTACTGGAGTGGGTTGCCAGTGCCTTCTCCGAAAATAGTTCCATAGCACCATATATGCTTTTTTAATTTTTTTAACCCCAGGTGAAACACAAACAGCAGTATATATTCTTAACAATTATTGCTTAAAATTAATATGAATGTACTACATATGGTTCTACCAGGACCCGGGGTCTGGAAGGCCCCCTTCTACCTCTCTGGCTGTTTCAACTCAGCCTCGTACCTTTGAACTAGTGATGGTTCCAGTGTCCACTCTCAGCCCTGGTTCTCATCCTTGGGTTCCCTCCTCCTGAGATAGCTCAACCACTCTCGTCATTTCAGCCACCACGTATGATAAAGCGCATGAGTCCCAGACTTGTAACTCCGGGCCTCAACTGTTTGTCTGTCTCCTCTGTGTCCACGTGCCTTCTGCTGCCCCATCCCGAGCATCCTGGAGGCTTCTCCAAGCAAAGAGCTTTATGCATGGAGTTACATCTTGTTTCTTCCTTCTGAGCTCACAGTCTAGGACATAGTTGGTGCTGGGGGATGGTCATTACAGACTTTCTGAGGGATGGACAGTGAACAAGGATGTGAACATAATTTAAAGAATGACATGCACTGCTGTGGTCCGGGTTCAATCCCTGGTTGGGGAAATAAGATCCCATAAACCATGCTTCATGGCCTTAAAAAAAAAAAAAAAAGACATCCAGGGAGGTTGGATTTGTCTCGCTCATTACCTTCTCCAGAGGATCTCTGCATTGCAGGCATATTCTTTACCACCTGAGCTATCAGGGAAGCCCTCCCTTGTTACCAGTAAGTGTGAAACTCACCAAGAACACTAACGTGGTTGGCAAGACCTTCCCTGCCCAAACACTCTGGCCTCAGCTCCAGGCCTCCCTCCCGCCCTCCTCCTTTCTGCATGGCACTGTCTGGGTCTCAACACCCTTATCAGGGAGGCTGGTCCTTGAAGTACCAGAGAATGTTTGATGAGTATTGAAAGGAGATGCTGGAGAGCTCTCCTAGGGGAGCAGGACAAACATCTACGATGGAGAGAGGATAGGGTTTCTAGAGGACGAGAGGATGGGAAGAAACTAAGGCTCAGAAGAGAGAGGAGAGAGGAAACAGAAATGGTGGGTGCGTAAAAGGAGAGAAAACGAAAAGAGAGTCAACAGAAAGGTGAGAAGGATGAGGTATGGTGAGAGTGAAGGAAGGAGCATCACGGCAGGGAAGGGCAGCTGAGTTGTGTCCAGGCAACTCCTGGTCACCATCTCCATGAAGGAAAGGTGAGGTGAGTCTTTACAGGGACAATTTTATCCAGCTTCCTGTCTGTGAGATGGGGCGGCAGAGGGCTGTGTATCCAGGAATGTCTCAGCGGGTGGATGGGTCTTGTCACCAGCTCAGAGAGGTCGAGACCAGACCGGAAACAGGGCTGGTGTGAGGGAGGCTCTGGCCTGAGCAGGGGCGGGGCAGAGGGAGGAGGCCGAGGGATCAGCGCTGAGCCAGATGCACAGGGCAAAGCAGAGCTGGCCGATGCACCGATGCACCGACACCTCACAGCTCAGAGAGAACGAGCCCTGCGGGGTCTGCCTGAGGTGCCACGGTTGCTTAGCGACAGAGTCGGGCCTGAACCCAGGTCTGTCCTCCCCAGAACTTTTGCTGTGTGCTGCCCCCAGAGGCTTTAACTGTACCCTGCTCAATCCTGGGGTGCCTGCTTAGAGCAAGACTGGTCCATGACCCAGGGGAGGCTGGCCATTGAGGGGGCCAAGGGAACACAAAACCATCAGAAAAAGCAGGAGGCACTGGGCGAGGGGTGGGGGTGGGAGAGTCACCAAGACCTGCCTGGGAGGGGATGGGAGAAATAGACTAGGGAGTCAGGGTCCAGGACTGTCCTGAGAAGGGCCCAGAAGGTACCTGCCACTAGTGGTCAGGCAGCCTGAGGTGATTTGGGGGGGTTTGTGCTTCCCCCTGGTGGCCGTTAGGGGAACAGCCGTGAGGACCGTCCGCGGACAGGCAGGTGTGACCGCCGCCGCCCTGGGCAAATGTCTTGCTTTCCCATGCGTTCCTGTAGAATGCAGACTGCTGAAATTGGAGGCCCTGGAAACCTCAGGCCCTTAAGCGTCTTGGCTTGGACTGTTAGTGGAGATGCTCTCTTGCCCAGGGGACGGGGGGCAAGATGGATCCTCACGTCGTCTGCCTGGAATCTCAAGAAATCCAACACTTTTGATATGGAGCAAGCATACAGGAGGGCTTCCCCCATGACTCAGTGGTAAAGAATCTGCCTGCAGCGCAAGAAACTCAGGAGACACTTGTTCGATCCCTGGGTCGGGAACATCACCTGGAGGAAAGCATGGCAACCCAACTGCAGTATTCTTGCCTGGAGAATCCCATGGACAGAGGACCCTGGTGGGCTACAGTCCATAGGGTTGCAAAGAATTGGACACGACTGAAGTGACTGAGTAGGCACTCAGGCATTTCATGAACTATTTCATTCAATCATTATGAAGTCCCTATTAAGTGGTCAATACTCTTCCCACTATTCCCAGTTGAGGAAACAGCCTCAGTGGGAGGAAGTAACTTTTCCGAGGTGATGCAGCCCTAGGCCTCATGACTCTGAGTCTTTCTACTCATAATTCTGGGTTCTCACTCCTCACATCTTTCCAGTGCAGAGGTGCCTGGACCAAAAGGGAATGGAGTCAGGGTAGGAACTCTCCTGTGGCCTCACAAATGTCTTGTAAAGGATGCTTGGAGCCAGTATAATGTCTCAGATGTGTGTTCTACTCTGGGTGCCTAGGGGAACTGCAACTCCATTCATTCAGTATTTCTGAACATCTCCTGGTGGGAGAGCCAGGACACAGCAACAAACAGTCCCTGTCTTAACAATTTGGTGGGTGCAACTGACCAAACGTTTATACTGTGAGTGTTAACAGATGTCATTACAGATTGCCAGGGGTAAGAGAAATTAGGGTGGGAACAAATTTCTCCCAGAGGAGGAAACGTTTTAGCATGGATTTACGGATGTGTTGTGCCGGCAGATAAAAGGGAGGGGCAGTCTAGGTGGAAACAAGGAGCAGATAAAGGTAAGGCAAAGGGAGAGGGCTCCGGGAGTTAAATACCCTCCCGCAGTTTTGTGTTATTGAAGCACACGCTGTTACGTGCCTGGGTCTGGCTGTGATGCAAGAGGCAAGGCTAAAGATAAAGAAGAAGCTGGCGAAATGTGAGGGGCTTTCCTTGGTGAGAGTGAAAATACACGGTTTATTCTGCAAGCCTGGCGAGTCCATGGAATTTCAAACGCTGACCATGATTAGACCTGTGTTTTGGCAAGGGGCTTCCGGAGGCAGGGCTACCACCTAGAAGGCTACGCATTAGTCCTGGCAGGAAAATCTGCCCTGAAATCCCTGGCCTGAAGCGTCAGAGCAAGACGAATACGTCGCTTGACTCAGAGAGACGAAGAACGGGGATGTGGGCTTTTAGGCCTGGCCTGGGGCTGGCCGAGGCAGACAGACGCCCGGAAGGTGGCGCGAACCGGGGGAGGCGGCTCGGGGAGGCGTGAGACCCCGCTAGCGCCCGAGGCGTGAACAGACCCGGCAGAGGCGCGCGGAGAGAGGGCTCCCGCCGCGCAGGGCCCGCTGGCCAGGAGCCACCCGCCACGAATTTATGGTCCAAAACCGGATGCAGCTGTGCGCAGCTGGCGATGCAAATGTATGCAAATTCTCACTGCCCGGACAGGGCTCGGTCGCCGGCAGCGTCAAAGGGGGATGGGATGGGGAGTGGCGCAGCCTAGTAAGTACTCTTCCGCTCAGAGTTCAGACAGGGTGTGTGGGGTGCATCATCCTTGCCCTGACAGTCCCCTCTCAGGACTGTGACAATCTACTGTGGCGAACATGGGAGTCCCCTTCCCGTTCCCGATGACCCTGTGCACCCCACCCCTCACCCCTAGGATGCGGGCTGAGGGACGGCCCCGGCTCCTGCGCTCTCGGAGCATCCCGGCTGGTGAGAGCTTCTTTCTCCGAGCGGAGGCAGCCGCACCACAGGGGCTGATAATCCCACACTCGCCTCAGCCTCAGGAACGAATCTCTCCTCACCGCCTGGGGAGGGTCGGAAGGCCCGTTTCTTTTCATCCTTTCACTGTGATGAGTTGAGTCCTCCCAACCGCTTCTAGAAAAGTCCTTCCAGATGTCTAACCACAGTCATACGTGCTACTGTTTCAGACATTTCCCCTATGATTTGGTAAGAACACTATTCCCGAAGTGCAGGTGGCTGGGTTTGAGGGTGTGGAAGTGGGATGAAGGATTGCCGGGCATGGCTAGCCACTGAGCACCCCCTCGCCTCCCCCACCCACCTCCCGTCAGGCAAGACCTAGAATGGGAGTCTGGCTGTCCTCTCCCGGCTGTTGCCCTCTTTTCTTGCCTGCTCTTCCCACAACGGCCACAAGGGGTCTTCCTTGCGCTAAGAATGGGAAATCCTTGCGCCAGGTCAGAGCGCCTGGAGGCTGCGGCGCCTGGCGCAGTGTCCTCTCTGCGGTCCCCAAGCATTCAGACCCGCAGGCGTCCGGCTAGCCCCGCCCTACCTTCGTTCCTGCACTCGGTTGCAGATGACCTTCAGCTCTCTTGACTCGAGCTCCGGACTGGAGATCGGTACTCTTGGATCTCTTGCTCCTTCCTCCAAGCTTTGGAAGCAGCAGAAGGCTAAGAGTGAATCGAGGGGAGGAACTCAGGCCGGACACATAGTAGGCGCTCAATAAATATTTTTGAGATGCATGAAAGAACGTGGCGGTGTCCTGTTCAGAAGCTGGGGGAGGGGGCCTCAAAAAACCGGAGGGCACCATAGAGGCAGCGCACTCAACGCCCTACTGGGGAAACTGAGGCCGTCTGTGGATCATGGCGAGTGGGACTTGGACATCAGCACAGGCGGGAAAGTCCGGTACAGAGAGAGGTTATTGGAAGGGAGAAGACAACCAATCAGAAAACACTAGGTTATTTTGACCAGGAAAGGCAAGAGAAACGAAGATCACGAGGATCCCTAAAAAGAGGCCTTGTCAGAATGGGGAAATAGGATGTGGAAAAGGAGCTGGAGGCTTGGATTCTTTAGCTAAAAGGAGGAAAGTTAAAGCACCCACTTTCTCCCATTAGGACAGAACTTGTTAAGTTTAGCTGCAGCAGGCAGAATGGTGGTCAGACACCAGGAAGGACTTCCCCATTTGGATTCAGACCTGCTGAGTATAGTGTAAGGGGGTAATGATTCCCTGTACTCAGGAGCTGGAGGCGAGTTACCCAAAACCACGGAAGTCGTCAAGGGTGGCTGAGGATGGGAAAGGTAATGTAGTTTCAGAGTTAGACACAGTTGGCAGAAGCCTAGGTGGAGGCGGCCGCCCTTCCCCCACGGAAGCGGCTGCAGGACCCGAGGGGTTGGCGGCATCTGACCAGGTGCGCTCACTCTGACCGCCCACCGGCAGAGAGTCTGGGTGGCCCTGCGACCCGCCCCCCGCCTGGGGCTTGCTGGGAGCCCTTCCCCAGCCGGGAGGGGCGAGCTGTCTCTGAATGAGACCAGGCTTCGAGTCTCGGACCTCACGCTGGCGGCACAGATCTCCACGAAGGTCTGCACACTGGCTCTTGCTGCACCTCCGTCCCCCGCGCCCCGCGCTTTGGTGCGCTCAGAGCACTTCCTTAAGTGGCCTCTCTGTACCCCTGGGAAAGGGGAGCTTGCCCTGCGCGAGCCAGCTGGACTAGTTTTCCTCTTGGCCTTAGTTTGTTTCCCTGGGTGATCCTTCATCTGTGAACAGTGACCACACGATGACTAGCACATAGTAGGGACATGAATGGAAACCCACTCCAGTATTCTTGCCTGGAAAATCCTATGGACAGCGGAGCCTGGCAGACTACAGCCCGTGGAGTCGCTAAAGTCAGACACTACTTAGCGACTACACCACCACCACCACCACCAGGAACATCAAATCCAGGCCTTGGGGTGGAGGCGTGGATTTAAGTCTTGTACTTACTAACCATGTGACTTCGGTGTGAAGTCTCCATCTCCCCATCTGTGAAATGGGGATGTACCCCTCTCTTGTTCATTTTCCAGACGGCTGGAAAGAAGAATGGATGAGAAAGTGTTATTTTACGTAAACTGTGAGCTATGGAGGTTCAGCCCAGAACTGGCTGTCTCAGACCTAGGATCCATTACTCCA
Source organism: Aepyceros melampus (assembly GCA_006408695.1). Classification (NCBI taxonomy): domain Eukaryota; kingdom Metazoa; phylum Chordata; class Mammalia; order Artiodactyla; family Bovidae; genus Aepyceros; species Aepyceros melampus. The sequence continues at coordinate 35,081 of SJXQ01011372.1, forward strand.
GGGCAAGACCCCAGGTTCCTGCGGAATTCTGGGTGTAGCCCAGCGGGAGAGATGGAAGACGACCCCACTGTTGCAGCGGTGGGTCCGGATCTCCAGGATCGGCCCCAGCAGAGGGCGCCCGGGCCCGGAGGCCAGTTCAATAAGGCTAACTCCAGATCGGGCCTGTCTCCTGCGCGCCCTCTGCTGGCGACAGGGAAAACTGCCGCGTGGGCCCTCCCCTGTGCCCACCCATTGGGCGGGTTTCTGCTTGTCTCCCGTCTCCTGTCCACGCCCCCTGCTGAAGCCTTGCTGAACCCAGACATCTGACCCTCCAGCCAGGCCTGGCTCAAAATTCCCCTATTCCTCAGCTCTGTGGAGGAGGGTCTGGCTCTTCCCCACCCCTCAAAACTGTGGGAGGATCAAAGTCCCAGTCCCAGGTTTCCTGCCCTTCTCTATACCCTCGCTGGTGGGATGGCTGTGGGTGGTGAGGAAAATCACTGCAGCCTGAGGCTTAGAGTCTCTATTCTCAGACTCATGGAGGCTTGAAATCTAAACTGCCTGCTCCCAGCTTCCAGACCACTGCCTGGCCCTGACTTGTCAGACCTTCAGGATCTCTCAGCGGGGACACGGTTCATTCACCCTTCTAACTGGACCTTCTGCTATCCTCTCTCTTCTGCGCCTTTCATATTCTCTTTCCAAAGGGCAGGTCACTGTCCTACTTAAACCTCTCCTAGCTTGTCACTGCCTGCAAGAAAAGGTTTGGACTCCTGTTCAGGCCACTTCCGTCCTTGATAACTCTCCAAGCAACTCTCGCTTTTCCATGTCTGCACTACTTTCCATCCACACTTGGGGAGAGCAGGAACTCTCCCCTCAAGGCCGAGTTCAGATGTCCCCTCTTTGGATTGTTTTTCTCTGACACCCCTAGGCAGGATGGTTCTGTGCTCCTGTGGATTTTGTATACATTTTTTTTTTTAATGGCACTAAGGCAGAGGGTTATGTGAAGAGTTGACTCATTGGAAAAGACCCTGATGCTGGGAGGGATTGGGGGCAGGAGGAGAAAGGGACGACCGAGGATGAGATGGCTGGATGGCATCACAGACTCAATGGATGTGAGTCTGAGTGAACTCCGGGAGTTGGTGATGGACAGGGAGGCCTGGCGTGCTGCGACTCTGGGGTCGCAAAGAGTCGGACACGACTGCACGACTGAACTGAACTGAACTGAAGGCAGAGGGAATTATCTATTTACAAGTCTGTTTTCCCCCATAGGAACTTGAGTGCGTCTAGGGCAAGGTTTGGTTATTTGTCCTTGCATATACTGGCAGCCTACCACAGGTCTGAACTTACAGTGAATGGCTGGCTGACAGGTAGCTCAGCCCCAGACATCAGAGAATCGGTGTCTTGTGTATGCCCCTCTGCCTGGAATGTGGCAGATAGCTCTGCCTGTTTAAAGACTGGCTGGATATGCCAATCATCATCCTCCTTGGGGCCAGATTCTGCCTCCCTTCCCAGCCCCCAGGAGATCAGCTGTCCCTATTTTCTCCCTATTCTTTGCTCCCATCCCTATTGGGAGGGGGGTGGTCCAGACTCTAGGTTCTAGAAACTCAATTCTAAGTCCTGTGCAGAGCTTTGTTTCTCAAGAGCCCAGAAACAGATGATTGAGGGAGAAGTCTCTCCCCTCTGCAGAGTCCTGGAGACACCCCACAGATTCTTGGACCTCACCCCAAGTCAGCCCCCTCCCTACCCCAGGACACTAGATCCTTGCTTGTCTAGCCTGGGGCTTGGGGGCAACATCATAAATTTGGGAGACAAGAGGCGAGATAAAGATCATTTGTTGAAAATGGTGTCATCCATCATGTGCTGGAAAGAATACATCCAAGAATTCCCCAAACCTGAGTGTTTGGCTACCCACCCCCAACTCCCTGTTATGATCTCCTCTCCTCCCCACCAAAAAGTGTCCTCCCCTCTCCCCCACAGCCCCGACCTCCCTAGTCAGCTCCTTCCAGGGCTTGAGGTTGCCTGGTCAGTTTGGTGCAGCCCTTCCCATCTGCACTTAGGCTGTCTCTTCTACCTTGGGAGGATCTCAGGATGAAGAGGTCCCATCCCCCCATCCTTCCTTACTCGCATTAATGATCACATTTCTGAAAGAGCCTGGAGGGGAGATTCCCAAACTCCTAGTTGTAGAGTTTCAGGTTAGGATGAACAGATAAATAATGACTTGCCAAATTAATTAATTATTTTATTAGCCTGAGTAATTATTAATCAGGTCATTAATCACTCAGCTGTGCACTATGAATAGTAATTGTGTGGTGGGGGGTGGGGGTGCGAGCAGCAGTGGAGCAGGTTATGGCTTTAAGGGCTGATGATGTCTGGACCTTCTCCTGGTCCTTGGAAGATTTGGGGAGGTTTATAGGCCCCATCATTCCCCACCCCAGCCCCCACTCATGCTTACAGATTAGGAGTTGAACGGGATCTACCTGGATTCCTTTTTTGGCAAGGGCAGGTTCCAACTTCATCCTTCTCTTCCTGATTTCCAGAGTTTGGATGGATGCAGGACATGGCAGCCCAGGATGCACACACAGAGATGAAAGGAAAATGAAGAGAATTGCATTTATGAGGGTGTGTGAGTATGAGTGCGTGTGAGTGTGTGTGGACAGGGTGAAAATGCGGAGAGACCTGGTAGGGAGATGGAGAGACAGGAAGACAGACAAGTCCTGAATGTGCTGGGGGTCCCTGCAGCCTCAGCCTGCTGTGTCCGCTGATATAGAAGAGCGATGCTGGGGTTGACCCCGACTTTGGGAATGAAGCTCTGGAATGGGGTGGATGCCGCCCGCCCGAGAGGAGGGGAAATAGAGGAGGTAGAGACCAGAGGAGGGAGAAAGGGACGGTGAGACAGTAAGGAGAATGGGGCAGGAAGGAAGGGAGGATGCAAAGGGCTGGCTGTTTACCTTTGAATTTGGAGCCCCGCTGACTGCAGTATTCCATATTTTTTCTTGCTGGGGTATCTGAGGATTCCTCTGTGCTGTCTTTCCCATACCACCCACCTACTCAGGTGCTTCTCTCTCCTGAGGTTTGGAGTGGGCCTCAGCTTCTGGATCTTCCCCCTCGGCTATTTCCTGGGATTCTGCCCACTGCCCTGTGGGGCTGGAGGGAGGGGAGATGTGGGATCCACAGAAAAGGCAAAGTGGTGGAGAGGACACTTGCCCTTGACACCAGGAGTCATTCTGTGAGTTTCACGTCCGTCTTTCTTGCTCCATCAACTCACATCCATGGTGGTGCCCGTCAGTTAGGAGTCAGCTCTTGTCCCTCGTGCTGTGCCTTTCCCAGGCCTCCTTCTCCCTGGGCCAGGTGTTCCCAGGGCCCCTTCCCTTCATGGCTCACTTGGGAAGGGGTCAGTGATCATGTTTTTAACTACCCCAGGTCCCTCTGTCATAGTCCATTTCACTTTCTGTTTATGGTGGATTTCACTCTTTATTTACTGTAGGCCAGCTTTGTTTATGACCTGCTTAGGGTCAGTTTCAGCTCTGTAGCTCCAGTTTCTCTCCCATGCCCTGTGTTTATTCCTGCGCTTGACATCCTCTTTGCAGGCCCTTCCTCAAGAGGCTACTCTGAAAGGGGTAGGGAGGGAGCCCTCACAGGCTCAGCTCCACCTGTCTGGGGCTCAGGCTGCTCTGAGGATATGGAACCCACACTCCCGAGGCCCTGGCCTGTGGGCATCCCTGCTCAGTATATCCTCCCAGCAGAGCTCTGGGGGTGGACAGGGGGTCAGGCACAGGGGCAGCTTCTGACAAGACAGAGCCTGTCATGAGATAAACACAAACACGGGGCCTGGAACCCAGCCTCTTGTTTGGAATTCTTGACAGTTGCGTTGGTGGTGGGATAGGGAGGGGATAGTTGGTGGGAAAGGAATTGAAAGAGGGGAGAGCAGACCTCCTGGAGTGTCTGGAGACTCAGAAAAAGGGGACTGTGGCCCCACAGCCCTTGACATTGCTCAAGGACTCCTTGCTGATGACTTTGAGGAAAGGTCTAGCATCCAGAGTCCCTGGAGGTTGAGGTCCCTTCTTAGTAAATTGCCCAGTGGTGGGCATGGGCCAGTGAGCCAGAAGAGTAGGGATCCATAAATGTTCAGTGCCTGGGGGCCAGGAAGGGTAATGCTGTGCAACCTTAGCTGTGGTTGCAAGTTCTTCCTCCGGCCTGACTTCTGTAAGGGACTGGGGGAGTGGACAGGAGGGAGGGAGATGGAGGAGGCCGGATTCCTGGGTCTCCCCTCCCGGTCTCCCTGGGAGTTGTTCATCTTCAGCCAGGTTCTGAGAGTTATCTGGAAGACACTCCAGGGAACCAGATCCAGCTCCGCCAGAGTCTTTATCTTGCCTGCAGACAGACTCGATTAACCTCTTCCCATCCTTGGAGTGTGCGAGAGGGCGTCCTTCTCCTATCCCTAGTGCCCCCCTTTCCGTGTGTCTCTGGAGGTATGTGGTCCCCTGGCCCTCTCTGTCTTTGTCAGGTGGGCATGTCTCTGGAAAGGAGCTGTCTTACACTTTCCCTTGCTCCCTTCCCCTCAACTCTCCCTGCGTCACTGGGAAGCCCTTCTAGAAAGCCTTCCTTCATCCCTCCTCTTCCATTCAGTTTCATCCGCCCAGACTTTTCCCTAGAATACAGACCTTCTAGTCCTTGACTCCTGCTCCGAGCCCTCTCTGGGTCCTATCGCCCTTGGTCTTTTTCTGGGTTCCATAGAGGTTGTCCCTGTACTTGCTGCACTGGGAACAGCCTCTCCACCTTCCTTCCTGGTGGCTCTTTCCTCCCAAAGCCTCTGGTTTCTAGGCCCCAGGTTGGGGGAGGAGACTGCAGTTCTGCCCACTGCCAGCAGAGGGCATCACACCCAAGCCCAGGCAGAGGGTGTGGAGGCTGAGGGCCTGGGATGGGGCCCAACCTGCTGAGCGTCGGGAGCTAGTAGCAGAGGGACTGGCTTGAGAGTAGAATTAGTGGACCACTGAATGGGGTGGGACTCTTTAGTTCTTGGCCTCATTTACAAATTCTGTAATAGCTAATAATATTGGCTACCATTTGGAGCAGATGCTTTATTTCTAATATATCAAGTTCTCAAAATAACCGTGAGGTACTATTATTTTCACTTTACATAATGGTGAACTGAGGCTGGGGAAGGTTAAATCATGGGAAATCATGTGTCCAGGGAATTGGCAGAGCTGGGACTTGGTCCTAGTGGGGTGGCTCAGGCCCGGGAGACTGCTTCCTCCCTGCAGCATGCAGTAAGGAGCCTGGAAGGGGCCCTTGTGGTGCCCACCCACCCCCCTCCTTCCGGCGCCCAGCAGGGTTCAAAGGAGGGGTTGGGAGGCTGGGCGGGGGACCCCTGCCCTCACAAGCCTCCCTCAGCCTGGCCAGATGCCTTTGGGGCCTGGAGACAAGGGCTGGAGAATGGGGCTGCCATAAACAGTGTCCAGCAGCCGAGAGGCTGTAAAACCAGCCCAGCAGAGGCTGGAATGTGGAGGGATCCAGGAAGGATTTTCCGGCGGGTCTGGCCTGATAGCATCTTTGGGGCCCTGGGGTCAAAGGGGAGCCCGCCCTCCACCCCTCCCTCTCCCGGCCATCCTGCTGCTCTTTCCTTTCCCCTCCCCACCTCCTCTGCATCCACGAGTCTGAGTCTCTCCCTCTACTTGGTCCTTCTCAGTTCCTTCCTCTGAGGGGTGGGCCAGCCTCTATGTGAGCCCGTTGGCTGTGTAACAAGGTGACTTTGCCTTGTTCCCCAACTGTGAAGCAGGGGCTCATGCCAGGTGGGGTAATATGGGTAAAGCGCTTAAGACCCTGCCAGGCTCATATGAAGTGTCATCTGTCTGCTAGTATAATAAATATTAGTGTGTCTGGTATTTATTTCTGTTTTCTGTCTCTGTTCCTCACCTAGGGGTCTGAATTAGCCAATGGGCTTTCTTGTCTTCATTTTTTTCTCAAGCTTTCATCTGGATCCTGGAAGGGAAGCAACTGAAGGCGAGTTGACTCTAAGGACAGGGTGCCTGCTGGACCTCCACCTCCCACCCCTGCAGGGCCTCAGTCTGGCTCCGCAGGCCAGGCAGCCATCCCTTCTTTGGCCAGGAGGGGGCAGCAGACACTTGACTGTGCTGCCTGGGAAGGGGTGTGCTCAGCTCACCTGGCCCTGTGGAGGGAAGGGGCTGAGGGGCCTTGAGAAGAGCCCAGCGTCTGCGGCAAGGCTAGGCTGATTACAGAGTGCCTCCATCTGGCCTCTGGTCGTGTGTGTGTGGGTGTGTGTGTGTGGGGAGGGGCGCGTGTTGGCTGCCCTGTGGTTACCCGTGTTGTGATGTGTACGGGGGGCAGGTGTGTTTTTCAATGTACCAGAACCACAGAATCAGAATGTTACAAGTGGTTGTTTAATGGTCCAAGCCTCTTCTTTAGTTGAGGAGGCTGAGGGCACAGAGAAGGCAAGCTACTTGCTAAGGCTCGCACAGCAAATTTGTGACCAAGCTTTCAGACTCTTGCATGCTAAGTCGCTTCGGTCGTGCCTGACTCTTTGTGACCCTGTGGACAGTAGCCCTCCCAGGCAAGAACACTGGAGTGGGTTGCCATGCCCTCCTCTGGTGGATCTTCCTAACCCGGGGACTGAATCAGCGTCTCCTGCGACTCCTGCTTTGTAAGCGGACTCTATCTGTGAGCCACCAGGGAAGCCCCTTGAGACTAGTGGGTGTTTGTGCACATACAGTCTCATTCAGAAACAGGGCTTTGGAGCGAGTGCCTGCTCCGTCTCTGGGCACAGCAGCTGCTGGCAGTGGTCCTGTCCTCCCCTTCCTGACTCCCCTTCCAAGAGGTTCTGCCCCGGCCTCTTCCTCATGACCCAGCGGGTGAAGAAAGCTAGGTTTCTGGACATCAGAGCTCTCGCAATAATAGCAGTAGAAATATTTGTCGAGGGACTTCCCAAGTGGTCCAGTGGTTAGGCCTCCTTGCTCCCAGTGCAGGGGGCACAGGTTTGATGCCTGGGTGGGAAGCTAAGATCCTGCATGCTGCACAGTGGCCAGGAAAAGATTGTCGAATAAAAAAATGAAAAAAAATTATCGAGTAGTTATTGCCGTATGCATCAGATCATTCGATTACTTAATCTTTCAGTGACTACAAGGGAAGCACCCTGACTGCCCTCAATCTACATGGGAGGCAGTGGAGGCACAGAAATGTTGAGTGCCTTGCCTGAGATCACACAGCCAGCAGGTAACCAGGCTGTCCCGAGAAAGCTCCAAGCACTAAGGATAATGATCGTACAGTGGTGTGAGCCTTAGTTCCAGTGACTGACTGCTTCCTGAGGCCTCACCGCGGGCCGAGCACTGTGCCAAACACTTCTCATTCCATGTGGACCCCAGTCCTCCTGATAACCCTGTGAAGGAAGTTTTGTCATCACTTTGCAGGAGAGGGAACAGTAAACAGAGGAGCTGGGCCTGAGTGGATGAGTGGATCCATGTGAAACCCACGTGCTTGGCCATCTGGTGCTCTCAAACTTTACATCACTTGGGGATCTTGTTAAAATGCAGATTCTTGGGAATTTCCTGGCGGTCCAGTGGTTAGGACTCCGTGCTTTCACTGCCAAGGGCCCAGGTTCAATCCCTGGTTGGGGATCCAAAAATCCCATAGGCCACTTGGCATGGCCAAATTAGTGCAGATTCTGGTCCAGTCGGTCTGAGGCTGGGCCTGAGATGTAGCATTTCTGTAAGCTCCTTACCGCAGTGTTGAGGCTGCTGATGCACGATCACATGTCAATCACTAAGAGTCTGTGGGTCCTCGAAGTCCTGGCACGATGGACTCACTCTGGGCCTCAGTGTCCCCATCTGAGAAGAAGAGGCACGTATGCATCTGGAGTCTCAGTGCAGGCTCTTTCCCTTCCCAACCACTGCCTTATGCCATCTCTATGCACTTGGCATCTCCATCTCTGGGAGTGGAGGTGGAGGTGATCTTCAAGTCCTCCTGGTGTGCCTCCTCTGCTTTAACAGGTGGGAAAACTGGGCCCTCGCAAGGGTAGGTTCTTTCTGACAATCACAAAGCACATTCATGGCAGATCTGGAACAAGAACCCACATGCCTGCCTTTGTCAGGTACCCCGCACTCCTGGAGGGGGTCCTCAGTGCTCTGAAAATCTTCAGGGAGGCTCAGCCGCTGGGCAGTGGCTGTGTGATGAGTGATGAGTCCGTATAATGGGCAACAGTGTCAAAGGGGAAACTGAGGCAGATGGAGGCAAGTTGCCCTCCTTGCACGGGTGCCATTGTGTATGTTTTGCTCTCTCTCCTTCTCTCTTCTCTCCCCTTCTCTGTCCCTTGCTGTCTTACTGTCACTGAGGCCCGGGGTTCCTAAGCTCCCCCCAGCTCTGGTTGAGTGTCTCCAGTCTATCACCAGCCTGCCAGCACACGACTGCAGAGCAACAGTGGACGGTGCTGACTCGCTTGCTTGGACCACCCTACTGTCCACTCCTGCTCAGTTGGATCTTGCCACTGTCTGTGTCCACCTGGCCTTCTGCAGCCGGAGACCTTCAAGGTGGACAGACTCCCTGAGGTGGACCACGTGGGACTTGCCTTCATGTTGCACCACTGGCATTCAGGTTGGTCTCGCTCTCGGCCTTTGGCTGGGGAGTAGGGGTGGGGCACCCATAACCCTTGGTCTTTTCATGCCACCAGCCCTGCTTGGTCTCCCAAGAGGGCTCCTGGCCTCACGTGTTTACCTGGAGGACAAGCCCCAGAAGCAGAGCTGGGTCCTGTCGCCCTCCTGGCCCTGGTTGGGGCTGGCTCCAAGTGGGGCTGGCTCTGGAAGACTGGGGGCAAGGGAGCTGGTCCCTGCTCCCTCTAATACCCAGACTGGAGGGAACAGGAGCCAGCAGATTACTTCCTGGCCTCTTCCCAGGGACTCAGGAAGTTCCTGCCCTGAGGGTGGAGGTTAGGAAGGACTGACTAATGGAGTTGTTCATTTTATAAAATGTCTATTGAACGCTTCTTGTATGTTAGGTGCTGGGATGGACATCAGAGTCTTGGACCCAACTCAGGTCCTAGTGAAGCCAGAGCCCCTGGACACAGGTCAGAGAAGGGACAGAGGCCCCCGTGACTCAGCATGGAGAGGCAAGGCCAGGAAGACCTTTCCTGGAGTCTGCAGCCGGAAAAAAAACGAGAAGCTTTCCCTGACTGCATGTGTGGGGACCGTGTAGGTGTACAGATGGTGACCTGGGCAGGTTGCTTGGCTTCTTGGAGCCTCATTTCCCTCCCCTGAAAAATGACAGTGTGAGGTAAGTCAGCAGTTCTCAGATGTTGACTCAGAATGACCTGCAGGCTGGTTAGAATTCACACTTGGGTCCCTCTATCCACGGGCTCTGGGATCAGCACCTACCTTGTTCCCCTAAGGCCATAATGGTTTGATGGCTGGACAGGTAATGGGGGGGCTTTCCTGGAGGCTTGGGGGTAAAGAATCCACCTGCCTATGCAGGAGATGCAAGAGACGTGGGTTTGATACCTGGGTCAGGAAGATCCCCTTGGAGTAGGAAGTGGCAACCCATTCCAATATTCTTGCCTGGGAAATCAGTCCCATGGACAGAGGACCCTGGTGGGCTACCATCCATGGGGTCCAAGAGTTGGACATGGTGACTAAACAACAGGTGATGGGAGTGGAGCCGGAAGGCTGTGGGGTCTCCCAGGGCCCCTCCTGCCTTTCGCTCTGATTCAGGGACCAGTTGGCACCTGGGAGGAAGCCACTGTGCCAGGCAGCGGGCTGCGTTCATTGAGAGTCCGGGCAGGCACTGTCACTCCCATCTTGGTGAGCAGAGCAGCCCTTGTCTCCACCGCGGCAGGTCTGCGGCCCTTGTCTCCACGCTCTTCATTTCTCTTCTCTTTCATGGATAAGGTGTTTCCCTCTTCCATTTCCTGACCTCTTCTCTTCCTCTGCCTTTCTTCTTTCTCCCTATCGTCTGCAGTTTGTAATAATCTAAAATATTTTGAGACTCATCAGTCTTTTTCTGGAAAGTCCTCCCTGTCTTCCGCCCCAAGTGCCACCTTCAAAGGGAGTTCATAATCTCCATTCCTTCCTCATGGATGGGGAGGAGAGTCATAAACCCCACCTTCCTGATGGCCACCTGTCCCACCTATCTCCCCCTTGCCTGAGGCGCCCTCCCTCTCATTCATTACCAACCCCCTTCCCCACCCCCGCTTCCTCCTGAGGTTTCAGAAGTGTTTGTTTGGTTCACAACAGAGGCAAGAAGCCAGAGTTATCCCTAGGGAGAAATCTCTGATCCCAGCAGGAAGGATCGAGGTTAGATGCTCGGAAAGACTAGCTAAACAGAACAGACCTGAAAGAAGGCTGTGGATCCAAGGGGTAAGTCTGGTTTCCACTGGGCTTATGACGCTCTCTCTCCCTCTCCCCACTCCCCCGTCTTCACACCCTCCAAGCCCCTGTTAGGTTGAGTCTGTACCCATCCCCTGACCTCTTCATTGACACTGGTGTGGGGGTGGTAGTGGTCTTGGGCTCCTCAGGGTCCCATTGATGATGAGGGATGGGCCAGGGCACCCTCCCAACCTGGCCTTGGCCATCGTCCTTGCTCTGGACCTATGCCCTCACCACCCACTCCAGTCGCCCTCTCTGTCTCAGGACAGGGGCAACAGAGAGTCTGCGGGAGCCACCTCTTGGGAGACCCGTGTGTGCTGTGGAGCCAGGAGTGTGCGTGGCTGTTCACGTGTGCATGCCTGCCTGTACTTAGGAGGTTTTGCGTCAGTCCTTGACACAGGGCTGTGGAGACACTTTGGTCTCTGTCCACACCTTGTCCTTGGGGCTAACTGGGGGATGTGATGAACTCAGGGCTGCAGAGTGGGTCTGTCTCCAGAGATGAGGCACTGGGAGCTGCCTCCCTGAGCCAGGGCTCCAGGGTCTCCCACCCCGCCATCCCTGGGGGCAGCGGCAGGCAGAGCTGCCTGTCCTGCCTGCGTGTGGCCACAAGGGGGCTCTGGGATCAGGTTTTTCTCCTTTCCCGCGGAGCCGCAGGGATTCCCAGCAGCGTCGGCTCACTGAGCTTTTCTGGAAGTGCCGACCTTTCTCCTGCAGCTGCCGCTAAGGGGTCTCTGCCAGGCTGGGAGGCCACTGGAGGGGCACACTGCCTTTGCCCTTCATCATCCAATTCTGTCAGGAAGTCTTCAGCCGTCTACCCTCTATTCCTCTTGCTTTGAGGCGTAGAGATGGGGCTGAGTGAGTGAGCGAGCCCCATCTTCCTTTTTTTTTCTTTTTTTTTGTATTTCCACTCCTCCTTTCGCAGGCTTAAAGTGAAGAACTTCCTCTCCTCCCCATCCCCTGACCATTAGAGCGCAGACTCTGCTCTATCACAGCTGAGCACTGGACAGGCAGCAGCAGCAAAGATGTAAGTAGACACCAGGAGGGACTTCCTGACTAAGAAAGGCATAAGCCACTGGGTTGGATATCTGAGGGAGACTAGACACAGGGAAGTTGCCTGTTCATCCGGGAGGAGGCTCTGGTTCTGTGGGAAAGGGGGACGTCCTCTGTGACCCCACGCTGCCACCTCTACTTCCCCAGTGAGGCTTAGAGAGGAGGGCTGGGTACCAGTGCCTGCCCCTGGGCAGAGAACCACAAAAGTTGCTGGATCCTTGGACTTCGGGGGTGGGGAAGAGCCCTGTGAGGGGTCATTCAGAGGAAAGCACCTGAGCTGGTTTCTCCACTGCCGTGAGCACTGACAGGGGGAAGGAAAAAATGACAGCAGATTAAACATCATCGACCTGCTAGGCAGACTTCACTGATGCAAGGTGTGCGGGGGCGCCCTTCCTGCAGTGGGAGACGGCCCTGCACTTCAAGCTCCTCCACGGAGTGGGGAGGTGACTGCTACCCCCTGTCCTCGCACCTCGGCTTTCCAAGCGGGGCGTGAAATGTCATCTGCCCCTCTTTCTTGTGTGTCTTCAATGCTGAGAGGGCCCTGGGGTTGTGCAGAGAGAAGAGTTTTGGGGTTCGACCCCAGAGCATGAAGGCAAATGGGGTACCTCTCTGCTTCAGTAGCCCCATCTATGGGATGGGAATGACAACTCCTGCAGCGCAGAGAGCTTCGTGAGACAAGGTGTGTGAGGGGGCCTGAGGGCACAGGCACAGCAGGTGCTTCTGTCCACCCCGGCCCCTCCCACCAGCCTCACAGGTTCTCGGGCAGGAGAGATGTTCCTGGCTGGGGAAAGGGACCAAACATGATACTGGGGCCACAGGCGGGGTCTGTGTTGGACATGCTTGAGGATCAAAGGCTTGGTCTTCCTGTTTATCCTCCCTGCTCTTCCCTTTACCCCCTCACCTCACTGCTTTTCTTCCTGTTCCCCGTTCTCCCCTCAGCTCTATTTCTCTCTTCCTCCACCTTCTCTCGTTGAGGCATTAAGCTAGGTGAAAGGGGTTGTTAGAAAACGAAGAAATGCACATCCCATACTCCTGGACCGTCTCCTGGGACTTCTCCTCTTGCGTGTGGTTCCAACTTCTTGGTCTTTTTTGTTGACCTCCCCAGGAGGTTGATGCTTCTGTTCATAGGCCTGGGCTGGGGAAGGAAGGCAGTGGTGAAATCTGGTCCAGTTAAACATTGTGTGCCCTGGGGAACGAGCTGAAGAAGATGTGGTGACCCCTGCCCTTGAAGGACTCACAGTTAAGGAGGGAGGCTGGGATGTCAGCACTAGTATGGCAAGTACTGCCTCGGAGGCTTCAATATGGTGCTAGGGAGCCATGGAGGAAAATCAGGGAAGGCTTCATTGAGGAGGTGATTAGTTGAGCTGGGTTTTGAGGAAGGAGCTGGAGTTTTCCTACTTCATAAAGGGGTGGGAAGAAAGCCAGACCTTGCAGAGGGACTCAACATGGGCAAAGATATATTGTTAGGAAAGGGCACGGAGGATTCAGGGAACTGCAGTAGTTCTCTGTGGTGGAACCTCAGAAGATTTTGGGAGACTAAAATCCCAATCTAGGAGAAGTTAAGCAATAAGATCCAATGGTTTGCTCACTGGCCAGAAAAGAAGGTTCCCAGAACATGGTATTGCTCCCAGGTAAATGAATGACAAAGAGAGAGTATGACAAGGAACACTGAGAGTGTCCTGGGCTCAAACTCCCTCCCTGCTTGCCGCCTATACTGGGAAACTTAACTAATTCTGGGTCTCAGTTGCCTCTTCTATAAAATGGGGATAGTGATGCATTGTCTACCTGAAAACCAGTAAGACAAACCATGGGGTTTCTTGAAGTGCCTTCCAGTACTGAGAAATGTAATTTTATGATCCTTCTGGGCTGTGTGATCAGGGAGGTCTTCATGGAAGAGGAGGGCTTAGTGATTGGCCTTGACGGATGCTAATGTGGAGTTAAACACAGAAGGGTGGGGAAGGCTGGGGGGCATGTGGGGACAAAGGTCAGAGGCAGGACAGTGAAAGTCATGTCTAGAAGACAAGTGTGGCTGGCAAATTGGGGAAACTGGGGTTGTGAGGGTAGCTCTAAAGTAGGAGGGGAACTGCCCATTGGCTGGGCAGAAATGTGGCTTGTGCTGGCAGGAGGTGTGGGAGGGAGACTGGCAGGCACCAGTGTGTGAGCTCCACCCTCTCTCCGCCTCCAGCCCTCCTAGGGACTGATTGAGCTGGAGAGAGCCTGCAATTGGAGAGACAGGGTGTGTGGGATAAGTGGGAATCAGGACATGCAAATGAGATGCAAACAATATGTAAACCATCCACTCCCCCCAGACCCACTGCCTAAGGTCTGTTTTGTCTGAGGTTGAGGCACTGGAGGGGGAGGGGAGAGGGTCCTTTCCGGCCTCGTTGGCTAAGCATGGCCAGACGTGGGGACACAGGCCATGCTGCTCTTTCCCTTCTGCAGGCCTGGGAGCTGTCCCCCGAGCTGGAGCCCTGCCCCATCCTGTCCATCCCTGGAGGACTGGCCGGGTTCCTATGGGAGCCTCCCAAAGCCCGCAGAAAGTGTCTGAGTCTCCCTGAGATGGCGAGTGAAGGGCAGGTCAGAAAGATGACCTGGGAGAGAAGGAGTGACAGGAATGGGGCATGGCTGGGGAGGCTGAAGGGTAAGGGACAGGTGTGGAAAGGCCCGAGGAGGACGCACACTCCCGGGAGAGTGGATAGCTGTGGACCCAGTGGGCGACAAGCCCGAGACCCTGACTAGATAGAGGCAGACGAAGAGAGCCCTTCCCGAGTGTCCAGCCTGGCCCGGGCCACACTAGCGCCTCTGTTGTCTTCCTCCCGCCTGTCTGCCTGTCCCGGGCTGATGGTCCCTTTGTCTGTCTAGCTCTTTGTTTGTTTGTTTCTTGTTTGCCTGTCTCTCTCGAGGCTCCTCCTTTTTCCCCCTCTGCTGTCTGTCGGTTGGTCTAGACCTTACTATCTGCTGCTGCCCTCTGCCTTGTCCATCCCTCTGTGGAGAGGAGACTGCTCACTGGGACTGTGGGATCGTTGAGTCCTTGTCTCCTTCTCAACAGGTTCTCACCTTTCCTCTTCCTGAATTTGGGTCCCAGTTTCCTCTTGTCTAGGGTGGGTCCCATGGGTCCCACCCTCTGCCTCTTATTGCCTCTATAAGACTCAGGGATGTGGGCTGGTGACTGTACTTATGTTTGTTCGGGCATTGGAACAAAAGGTTTACTTCACTTGAGAGGTAACATTGCTTTTCAGCCTTCTAAGGACAAAGCAAGAAGAAAATAATGGCTGCAGCATGAGGAACACTGGTTAGATATTCAGAGGGACTTCCCGATAGATAGGTATGAGAAATGCTAGTATAGGTTAGCTAAAAGAGGTTAAGCAACCACCTTCAGAATCTCCTATGGAGGAGCCTCTGTGGAGGAAGGAGGGGTGTTGGGCAACATGGACTTCCCTAGTCTGTGCAGTCTAAGGAAAGGTCTTCCGATGTTGTGACACAGCAGGGACTCACATGAGGAGGCTAGGTTACCAACCTGCACAACCTCCCAGGTGGCCGGGGAGAGGGTCCAAGGGGAAAGGGGTGGAGAGGAAGTGCCGTCTATCTCCCCAACTCTCCCTGTTTCCCCACCATCTACCCAGGCTCAGGACCACCCCGC
>SJXQ01011372.1:50510-73709 GCA_006408695.1 Aepyceros melampus
GGTTTCATAACTTCCTCAGTATTAAAGGCAGGTTCATGGGGAGGGCAGCGCCATTAATCACCAGGCTGAATGGGGCTGGGATTTGCTGAGAGCCGCGCTTGCTGTCTGCTGTGCCCGCCCGGCTCAGGGCGGGAGGGGGCAGGCAGGGATGTCCCTCCTGAACTGAGGGGTAAGACTCCAGGAGTCTATTTTGGATGTGGGGCAAGTGGGTCCTAGCGGGTAAGGAAGGGGCCGGGCTGGGGACCCTGACAGGAAGGAGGAAAAGGATGAGGTAGGTTGTGGCAGGGGTCAGGGGAAGAAGGACAGGGCCTGGGGGGATGATGGGGGCAGTGGCTGAGGGGACCCTGGGGGAGAAAAACTGGGGCGGGAGGATTGTGTGTTTGAACATGAAATTGATCACATGTAAATATAATGCAAATGACATGCAAACGAGCACAGGATTTCTCTGAGTCCTAGCTCAGACATTCTCTTCCTTGGGCTGAGAATTGGGGCCAATTTGCATCCAATTCCATGCCCAGTGCCTTGTTTCTTTCGTATTAATATTTTCAGAGGGAAAACACAAGGTCTTACTTGTTAAGGGGGAGAGGGAGCCAAGGTGAGCCTGGTCCACTGGGATCCCTGGGAGAGGGTGAGACTATCTCCCCTTCCTCTAGGGAATGGTAGCATCAGGAAAATCGACATGCCTGAGCGACATGGAGGGAGATGTGGTAGGACTCCTGGGCTATGGGCCTGAACTGATGGGGGCCTGAGAGGCAGAGGTTTAGTGGTGAGGCAGAAAGATGGAAAGAGACAGACAGATCCGCACAGCTCAGAGACATATATGCAAATAAGACTAGCATGCCTCACATGTCCTGCGAGGTGGGCATTGTCATCCTGCCTTCTGGGTGAAGAATGAAATGCCTAGCCCAAGGTCCAAAGAGGAGGTGATGATCTTCCTAAGGTCACACTGCTGGTAAGTGCCAAACCCTCAACTCTGCGATTCCTTGAAGGTTTAGTGATCCTTTCAACCCACCATAAAAGCACTCCAAATGAGATAAAAACAGAGAACAGACATTCACATTTTCAACAGATATTTATTGAGCACCTACTAGGTACAAGGCAGAGAAGGAACTGGCAACCCACTCCAGTATTCTTGCCTGGAGAATCCCTATGGACAGAGGATCCTGGCAGGCTACAGTCCATGTCACAAAGAGTTGGACACGACTGAGTGACTTAGCATGGTACTAGGTACAAGGCAGTGGGCCTGTGCTCGGGAGAGAAAATTTAAGTGTCGATCTCTAGCAGGGTTCATGAGACATTTTAGCAATAAGTGAAACTGAACAGTTGGTGACAAGGGTCACCAGAGAGCTACAGCTAAGGGAGTTTCAGGGAATGCTTGCGGGGGGGGGGTGGCATTTGATATGAGCCTTGGGGAGCAGGTAGAATGTTTTCAGTGGGAGAAGTGGGGAGGGAAGAATGTTCCAGGCAAGGCGGGGCAAGATGGGCCATTGTGCAAAGGCAGGAGCAGGTGAGCAGGTTGGGCTGTCTGATGTGTGGGAGCACAGAGTGTATGGAGAGGTGTGAGGGAGCTCCAGCTGTGATGGGGATGGGAGGGGGGTCAGGACAGGAGTGAGCTGAGACAGGGATGGAACCCGGCTGGAGGTCAGCCGGAAGTAGAGGAGAGGGTGAATCATTCGCTCAATCATGACTTCAGTAAACAGACATTGACTGTACGTGAGCCACACACCAGGGCTGTCCCGGTAGCCTGGGATGCCGAGACCAGGTATGGTCCCTCCTTCAGGAAGTTGGGTCAGCAGCAGTGTCCTCATCAGCACACGGGGACGCGAGAGCATGTCCCTCATGGTTGTAGCGTGAGGATTAGATGGGAGAATCCACATCAAGTTCTTAGGGTGCTATCTCATCTAGAAGGGGCACTCAGTAAAGGCGGCTTCTTGCTGTCATCCTCATCACTGCTCTGGAAGGTATGGGACGGAGGACAGAGTCAGGGAGAGGGCTCCACAGTCCTCTGCAAAACTTGGGGAGAGATGGAGTGGCGGGGCAGGGTGTTAGGAAGGAGGGGGCAGATAGAAAGCTGCCGGACCAGAGAGAGCAAGTGACAAAGGGAGCCAGAGCCGGAGAGCCAGAGGCAAAGGGAGGGAAAGTGATCTGGAAGCACTGTAGGGAGCGGAGCTGGACTGGAAGGCTCGCTCAAGTCCCTGCCCTGTGGCTGGTGTACTGGGAGGGCAAGGCAGGACAGGGCCTGGGTCGGGGGTAGGTTGGAAGCTGGGGTTTTTGGGTCCTCTTCTCACTTGGCTACTTGGTCCCTCTCCCAGACTCTTCTTGACCTCTCTTCTTAGTTGCTCAATTTGGCTCAATCTGTGGGAGACATACCTCCCACTTTGCCTGAAGTGCAACTTCCATCTCTTGTTGCAGGGCGCTGAGATGGGACGAGTCGCCTTGGCTGTCTGTCTGTCTGATATCTGTGTGGTTGCCTCAGAATTGCTCTAGACAACTCTCACACCACTCAGACAGATTGTCCAGCCTCCTGGCCCCGACATCTCCCACCACTGCATCAAGCCAAATTACTCAGCCACCCCCACCCCGACCCCTGCCAGCCCCAGGCTCTGGTGAAATCCGATTAGTGAGGAGAGCACTGCGCTGAGCTGACAGCTCCTCCGATAATTGCTTCCCAAGTAAGCCATGCAAATCAACCCAGCCAGCCAGTCCCTTCTCCTCTCCTGGGGACCCAGGCATCCAGGCCCCAGGAGAGGGAGAGCACCTGAGTTGGAGAGACTTTGGAAGCTGTCACCTGCCTCCAGCGAAGGGCCATCAATCCATAAAGCTGGTTTGTGCTGCCTTGGGGCTGAGGAGGGGGTGATGGAGTGGTGAGCCTGGACTAGGTACCCCACTGGCTCTGTGTTTCTGTCTTAACTGAGAGGGTATCATTCTGTCCCTCTTTCTTGCCCCTTGGAAAAGAATTCTATGTACCCATTTCCCAGTAAGGTAGATGAAGGCAGAGATACAGAAGACACAGAGACAGGGAGATGACTAAACCTGTTAAGAAATAAATGGATGGATTCACAGCTAGCTCTCCCTGGTTCTTCAGATCCAGGAATGAGGTGGGAGCAGAACTTGTGGGACCTGCGGATGGCTTTCTCCATTTGTGAATCCCTTCCCCTACCCCACCAGCATGGGGGAGAACATCAAGAGTTAAGTCCCTGCAAGCTCTGGGATGTGGCTGAGATGTGATGTATCTTTGGAGGCGTGGGGAGCCTGATCAAACCCTGAGGCTGCAGCCTGTACCAAGGAGGACAGGTCTTTTCGGTGCAGTGGTCCTTGCTCACCCCATGCATCAGAGACTCCTCAAAAGTGTCAGTGAAAGTGTTATTCACTCCGTCATGCCTGACTCTTTGTGACCCAGACCCCATGGACTGTAGCCTGCCAGACTCAAAGAGTCCATGGGACTCTCCAGGCAAGAATACTGGAGTGGGTAGCCATTTTCTTCTCCAAGGGATCTTCCTTACCCAGGGATTGAACCTGAGTCTCCCACTTGTGGGCAGATTCTTTACCATTTAAGCCACCAGGGAAGCCCAGAGACTCCTTGCCACCTCTCTAAATCAAGGTCCTTTAAAGGGCGTGTTCATGCCTCTTCTTTAATGCCTTTCCTTCCTCCAGCTTCCCCTCATCTGATCTCCTGTTGACTTTGGTGACCTGAAACCACTTTCCTCGCAATCCTGAACTTCCATCCCCCAAATCTAGTTCATTTCTTTGTGGATATATCCAGGGACGAGTTGCCTAGTCTTGTCCTCATGTCTCTGTGTCTGATGTGGCTCTGTGGCCTGGATCTGGGGTCCTCAGACTAGCATCTGCCTGAGATCCTGGCATATGGCCATAATAAAGCAACAACCAATGGCAACCCACTCCAGCGTTCTTGCCTGGAGAATCCCAGGGACGGGGGAGCCTGGTGGGCTGCCGTCTATGGGGTCACACAGAGTCGGACACGACTGAAGTGACTTAGCATGGATCTTTATGGATCTCCAATCCTGTGCTACCCACTGTACTAAGCACCTTACGTAATTAAGTCATTTAATCATCACAAAAGAAGACATGATTACAGTGATCATCCCATTTTACAGTCGTGCTAACTGAGGCAGAAAGAAATTAAGCCACTTGCCCCAAGTCACCACTAGTAAGTGGCAGAGCTGAGATTCAAATACAGGTGGTCTGAGTCCAGAGACCACACTCTAAAGTCCTCTGCTACATCGCTTCTCCACTCCAATGCCTTTAAATGTTTATTGTCCACCTCATGAGAAGAGTTGACTCATTGGAAAAGACTTTGATGCTGGGAGGGATTGGGAGCAGGAGGAGAAGGGGACGACCAAGGATGAGATGGCTGGATGGCTTCACTGACTCGATGGACACAAGTCTGAGTGAACTCCGGGAGTTGGTGATGGACAAGGGAGGCCTGGCATGCTGCGATTCATGGGGTCGCAAAGAGTCGGACACAACTGAGCGACTGAACTGAACTGAACTGGGCAACTGAGACAGCCCCCAGTGCATTGAGGCAGAGGGTCATAGCTACAGGGAAGGTCAAACACCTGAAGCTTTTGGGGTTCCCAAGGACACAGGTGGCAGGAGCTAACAGGGTGATACCTGGTGCTTGGGGAGGGGGAGACATGGCCCTCACCTTCTTCAATTCCCATAGCTATTTTTTGCACTGGAGCCCTGCAAGTAGACAGCTCCCTGCTCCTTCTCTAGGAGCCTGGTGATAGCAGGGAAAAGACTGAAAGATCAGCCTAGAAGCCCAAGTGAGCTGGGTATCAGAGCTAGGACCTCCAGAGGCCGATAGATGGCGCTCGTGGCCCAATACAACCCAGGCAGCCCAAGAAAACCAAGGGAAAACAAGCCAGCAGGTTAACCCCTTACCACCTGGGCTCCAGCTCCAGAAGCAGCCTGGTGGGCAGCTGAGGACCTTGTCCCAAACCCGGCTGGCCCCCAGAGAGTGACCCAACTCTCTAGGCTCTGCCCAAGCCACAGCTTGGGTCTGCTTCTGCTCCTTCCCCACAAGCTCTATCCATGGATGCCAGCCAGCCCGTTGGAGACTTCCCAGAGGGCCAGGAGACTGACATGGCAAGGCAGGGTGGGAGGCCTCACCCCAGCCCAAGTGTCATCTCTCAGGCTCCATCTCTTAAAAGTCTATGGATCTCTGTTTCTAATCACCCCCGCTTTGGGAGAGCTCCTCACGTCCATCTTTCCTGAGAGGGACTCACCAGGTGGGGAGGAGTAGCGTGGACCAGAGTCAGAGAAGGCCCTCAGGGCCCTCTAGGACCAGCTATAGGGACTGCAGATTGCCCAAGACTTAGTTTCTCCCCATGCTGGGACTCCCTGTCTTTGGATTCCCAGAAGTGAATGGGCTTACAGGGACAGAAACAGTTATGTAGCCCGTCCAAGAAGACAGAATCGTGGGTTGGGGTCCTGGGGATCTCTGCTTGCCTGTCAGTCAACTTCACTCATTACTGTCCTGCCTGCTGACCTGGAGTGTGGAGAGGCTGCTATAATGGCAACCTGGTGGTGCTTGGCAGCAAAGGGTGAAGGGTGGGGCGGTAGGAAGGTTGTCAAAGGGATGATGAGGCTCCTAGATGTTTTAAAAAAATGTTTTGGCCAAGCTGTGCAGTTTGTGGGATCTTAGCTGCCTGACCAGGGGCTGAATCTGGAACCACAACAGTGAAAGCGCTGAGTCATAACCACTGGACCATCAGGGAATTCCCTCTTAGAATTCTTAAGCAATAAGATAATACCACCAGCATGGCTCCCCTCCCTGCCTAATTTTTGTTTAGAAACACAGAAACGCATAGATCTACTGAGATAGACATGCCTGAGTGAAGAGCCAGTCAGAAGGTCAGGATACTCTTATTTCACTCATTCCAGAGAAAAAAGTAGAGACAGGGAGACAGATGTACACAGAAGGAGAGAGAGACTATACAGGAGACTAGGGATAGAGATACATATACATAGGCAGAGAGAGTCAAAGACACAGAGAGGGAGAGAATCTGGCACAAATTAAACCTCAGGACATAATGGACTTTGTTGAAGGGGATGATTAATTCAGTTTCCGAAGTCTTACAAGGGTAGGGGTGGTTTCTCATCCGTGGTGAGAGGGTCACTACTCACAGTTCCCTGAAACTCCTGCTGCACCCTTTAAGTTTTTGTCTGTTGGTAGGAGAGCAGGGGAGGCTAGAGAAGGGGGTCCCATCCTTGTTCTCTCACCTCTTCCTCTTCTGGGATTCATTGGTCTCCATCTGCAGGGAGACTGCTTTCCTCTGGTCTCAGTCATAGCTGTGCTGGGGTATTCAGGGGGTGGGGATGAGAAGAATCTACCAGATAACTGACCTTATGGGGTTTCCAGTCTAATGACAATATACTCAGGACACAGACACAGATCCAGCCACAGGGCAAGAACAAAGCTAGGAGTGGGACAGCTTTGGACATTAGTAAGTCCAAAGTGGGAGCCCGCGGGCGGACATGGAGGTTTCTTGTGGATCCTTACTTGTCAGCCCCCTCGAACTAGGAGGAGAGATGACGTGTTGGGAAAGTGGGAGTGAATGAACTGTTAGATGCAGCCATAGAATTTGTCAAGAAAGGTGTCCTGGACAGAGTATTCCAGAGGTAGGACTGGGAAGGATGGAAGGTAATAGGGCTGGGTAGACAGCAGGGCAGAGGAGGGAGAGAAGTGAAATGGTAAAGCTGTGGAGACAGGGGCTTGGACAGTAATGTGGGATGGAAGAGTCTCAAAGTTATTACTAAGGAGTTTAGCTAGAGATGCCAGAAGTGCTTTCGTGGGTGTTCTATATACAGTCCTTGGAGGGCTGCATAGAAGAGGTATCTTATATCTGGAGCAGCAGGAGGGCTAGAAATAGTCTGTAGCCATTGTTAATGCCCTCAGGTGAGTTAAGAGACTGCAGATAGTTGAAGCTCCTTGATTCACAATCCTTTTGGGAAAAGTGTATGAACTTGTGGAAAGGTGATGCCTTTTACAGCTAAAGCCCAGGATCTTCAAGGTCCTTACAGAGCTTAGCTTCTCACTTCTCAAGTCGTCTGGATTTAGCCCTGGTGTAAAGAATAAACTACAACCCCCAGAGTTACTTATTGCGAACTTAGCACACTTCCCGGGAATTGAGTATTTCCGGCGGAAGTGGCCGCAGCTATGCCAATCTCTTTCCCTAAACAAAGTGGACTACAACTCCCAAGGTCCTCCGCGCCCGGCGTGGGGTGGGAAAAAGAACCGGAAACCGGATGGGGCGCTGGACCAGGTGAGGAAGTAGGAGTCTGGGAACCCGGGGCGCTGGGGGGCGGGCTAGGGGCTCCCCGGGCTAGCCGGAGGTGACAGGCGGGGAGTGGAAATGTCTGTGTTTCGGGCCCCCTCTCTCCGTCAGGGGCTCGCCCGGCGCCGAGAGAGCCGAGCCCCTGGAACCGCCCCGGAGACCTGCTGAGCCGAGGCTTTCCCGTCGGGCGGAGCCCGCGGGCGGACATGGAGGTTTCTTGTGGATCCTTATTTGTCAGCCCCCTCGAACTAGGAGGAGAGATGACGTGTTGGGAACTTCTGAGTCCATGCTCTATTAGTATTATTGTTATCATTATTGGTTTTAAGGGTTTGCTGATTGTCCATGTGGATTCCTAAAGTGCCCCCAAGGGACACGGGAGTGGACAGTGTCTTGGATTCCTTCTGCCCTTACTGAGTTTAGTGCCAGAGAGCCTAGGTGGCCAGACTTCTCGGTGGATCACCCTCCACTTGTGCTTAATGTGACACTGTAATTTATCAGTGATTTCAGAAACAGACATTTCTTGATTTCTGTCCTTGGGTGACTTTACATGGAACTTCCTGGTTTCTCCTTTGGGCTTCCAAGGTGTTTCGTTCAGGACATTAAAACTGGAATCACAGTATGTCACAGAGTATTAGTTGTTTATCTGCCATGTCACAGTCGTTTGTGAGTTGTTTATTCATTTTGGATTTCTTCCCCACCAAAAGACTACCACAATGCCTATCATGTAAGAGACTCATAAATATTGGGGGGAAAAAATGAGTTAACAGCTGGTGGTAGGCTGGATGGGAATTTTGGTTTTCATCTCATAGAGAAGACAGTTAATGACTTGCTTAAGAGAACCTTAGAGATGAAACTGGGACTAGAATTATAGTCATTGACACATAGCCTGTAGCTCTTGCCCTCTGATCAGGCTTTGAAATTCTAGAACATTGAAAATAAGGCCTTGTCACTCTTCTGTGTATCCCTGGCCTTGCTGTCTTCAGGATGGGTCCTAAAGATCAGAGGTAGGCTCAACCTTAAGACCTGAGAGAGATGCCAGACTTGGAGCAGGCAGTCTGCTAATGTTGGCACTGTATGGGAAGATGCAAAGGAAGGGCCCTGGAGACAACTGATTTCTCCACAGCGCCCTTCTCAGCCTTTGTTTGAGTCCAGCTGGCCCGGGTAGCCACCTGGACAGATCAGTTAAAGAGTTCTGAGAGCAGTCTAGGGAAGGATTTCCTAAGTTTAGCCCTGACTTTTTAAATTATATTGGAGCATAGTTAAGATTTTTTTCTCTCTCTCTTTCCCACTTTCCCAAGGCTAGGGTCAGAGAACAGGTTGATGGAGCAAGCTGTTGTGTCAACCTTGTGGTCCCATCTAGGGGAAGAGGTTACCCTTGACCTGCATATGGAGTTGAGAGGGAGAATAACCATGATCCCTGCCCTGTGGGAGGCCCAGATGTGACGGAAACGTGCCCAGAGCCTGGCAAGCTCTCAGAAGCAAGCAGAGTGCAAAACG
This sequence comes from Aepyceros melampus, assembly GCA_006408695.1. Taxonomy (NCBI): domain Eukaryota; kingdom Metazoa; phylum Chordata; class Mammalia; order Artiodactyla; family Bovidae; genus Aepyceros; species Aepyceros melampus. The sequence goes on from SJXQ01011372.1 coordinate 59,309, forward strand.
TGCAGCTGGGCCTTGAGTCAACTCAGGGTGTAGAAGTGGAGAGGAGTCTGTCAGGAAAGGCTCTTTGGTAGAAGGTAGTTTTGTTTTTATTTATTTATATTGGCTGTGCCGCGTGGCTTGCAAGATCTCACTTCCCTAATCAGGGATTGAACCCTGTCCACAGCAGGAATCCTAACCACTAGGCCACCACGGAACTCCCAGAAGGTAGTTTTAAACAGCATTGAAAAAAGATGAGATGGACACAGTTAACTGTCAGATAATAAAAGCGGGGACCTTGGAGATATGGAGGGAAATGAAACAGGGCTTCCTCTCTGATCTGCCTCAAGTCTAGTCTAGGAGGCAAGGTGTGAATTCATGGAGATGCCACTAACCATGGTGACATGCCGTGGTTCTCAGCCATACCAACCATCGGAATCTCTTGAGGAAGCTTGTTTAAATAGATTCCCAAGCCTGCTCCAGACCTACTTGGGTTGGGTAGGGCTGGGAAGCTATAGCAAATGCTGCGGTATCCTGAAGAGGGACAGCTTTCCCAGAGGGAGAAGTTGAGCTTCATCTGGAAGGGCAGGTATGACTCATGTGTGTGTGTTGCGGGGGGGCAGTCAGTCCTGCTTCAGTCAAGGAGTCTATGAATTTGTGGAAATAGCATGTGTTAGATTTTGGGAGTTTGGATAGGAAAGGCATTTTGAAAATGTGAATGGAATGATCAGTTTGGGCCTCTGGGTTCACATGGGAATGATGAGAAGGAAGATTGGAAGGAGTGGCTTTTGTGAGTTACAAAGCTAGCTGGGGTGCTCCCTCTGCCTCTTCCCCATTCCCTCTTTCTTGTCCTCTTCCATTTCCCACTTTGCTCCCCCAACCACCATTTACACATCTTATTCCATTTGTTATAGTAATAAGTTTTAAGTGTTGCTATTTAGTCACCCAGGCGTGTCCAACTCTTGTGACCCCATGGACTATAGCCCACCAGGCTCCTCTGTCCATGGGATTCTCCAGGCAAGAATACTGGAGTGGGTTGTTATTTCCTCTTCCAAGGGATATTCCCGACCCAGGGGTTGAAACCATGTCTCCTGCATTGAAGGCAGATTCTTTACCACTGAGCCTGAGACATGGGTCTCTAGTATTTTTAAGTGGATATTATTTTTCCTAGTATTTGGATGAGGAGACCTGAAGCTCTTGCCGTAGTTACATAGCTTGTAGGAGTCTAGTCTTGAGTCTGCTAATTGTCTCACTCACCACTGAGGATTCTTGGACATGGGCAAAAAGCTGGGTTGGGGTTGGGGTTGGGGGGCCTCTAGAATTAGCAGAGTGGCTGATCAAACCCTCTTAGGCAGGATGGGTGTGGGTGGTGAAAAGCAAAGCCTTGCGTCAGATGGTTTGGTTCAGATTCCAGCTGCATTACTTGCTGAGTGAGTGACGCTCAGCAGTTGCTTCATCTTGCTGAGCCTCAGTTTTCTCACCTGTTACATGGGAGCAGTAATGCCCACCTCACGTGGCTGTCATATGCATCACTGAGGGGTACCTGGCACAGAGCGATTGCTCGCCGCCTGAAACCTATTGGAATCAGCTCTGTAACTAGTCTCTGCACTGTGGCTGTGTACCTGCAGCCCAGCCTTCAGCACGCTGGTTTCCAGAGCACAGCCCATCCTGGATGGGCTTGTTTCATTAAGGAGGACAGCAACAGTGCTGAAAGTTTGCCATCGAAATATTCACTGAAAACCTTGGCATGGCCTAGGAGCTAGTGACCCTAAACTGTGCCTCGTGGAAACGGGTTTGGAGTGGGGGTGACTGGTGGCTATGGGCGATGCTTGCTGGGTGATTGATGAAGAGCACGAGTACTTGAGTCCAGGAGAGGAGAGGCCCTTCATTACCAGGAACTGGGATGAGTAAAGACCTGCCTAGAGGTTGAGGGCTAACTGACACAGTCTCTTCTGAGCCCAGGAAGTGGTCGTTAGGGCCCTGGTCAGCCTGGACCCCTCCCACTCGACAGCTGGGGCTGTTGGGGCCTCTGTCCATCTGTTTTCCAGGTGACAGTGGCATGGCTGTGCCCCACCCTTTCCCATCGGGGCCCCACCTCCAGCCTGAAGGTGCCCTGATGGAGCCCCAGCCCTCCCCTCGAAGCCTGGCCGAGGGCTTCCTGCAGGAAGAGCTTCGGCTTAATGATGAGCTGAGGCACCTGCAGTTTCCCGAGCTCGTGGGCATCATCTACAACCCTGTGGAATACGCGTGGGAGCCACATCGCAGCTACGTGACCCGCTACTGCCAGGGCCACAAGCAAGTGCTCTTCTTGGGCATGAACCCAGGACCCTTTGGCATGGCCCAGACGGGGGTAAAGAGCTTGGTCCTCCTGCGGGGTGGAGCGGGAGGGTCCAGGGCGGACGCTTGGCTGCATGTGCTGTGGAGGAGTATGTGCGTGACGGTGGACACGTGTGGGTGCGCCCCCCACCCCATTCTCATACCCTGGCTCCTGTGGTCTCAGACCCTCTCCTGCCTCGCTGCCTGTAGTTAACCAAGCACATTAATGGTAGTTCCGTTTCCCTTGTGAGCAGTCCACTAATTGCCTCTGAGAGCCCTTCCTTCCGCTAGCCCCATCCTAACCTCGCGTTGCCGGATCTCCCCTCTCCCTAGAGTGTTGTTGGGGTCAGGAGAGGGACCAGGGCTCCTTAGGGGAGACTGGTTGACAGGGGTGGTCAGGGAAGAGAGGCAGGGCATTCTGGCAGCCCGGGTTCTGTTTCTTAGCCAAGGAGAGGTTGGAACAGAGCAGGCCGCAGGGCCTGCCTGCTTCCCCCTCAGACCTCCAGATGAGTGACTGCCCCTCTGTGGGGGTGCTCGGCAGATGGGGGAGGGGAAAAGGCTTCAGGGCAGGAGGCTCAATCGCTTTTATTGACCCCAACTGGGGGCTGAAAGGTAATCAATGATGATCAATGGAAATGACAGCCCGAGGCTTGGGGCTAAGAGGGCACCCAGGCAGCAGCGGTCAGCCCTGTCCTTGTGTCTCCTCTCACCCTGGCTGCCTTTCTGTCCCAGGCCATCTGTCTGTCCCCCTGTTACCCATCACTCCCTGTGTCAGGCCAGATACCCCCTCATGTTTATTGTGCCTAGTCCCAAAGGCTAGTCGGGGTAGAGCAAACAACCATAGACCACATGAAGAACTGGAGAAACACGAACAGACTCAGACAAGGGCCAAGAATCCTGGTTTCCAGCCTTGGAGTGGGGGTGGGGCAATGGGAGACAGATCCTTCTGGAAGGTGGAATGGGGTTGCTTGGTCCAGACCCCAGGCATCAGGTCTCCAGTTCAAAGCCCTCGTGTGTCTCTCCTCACAGGTGCCCTTTGGGGAAGTGAGTGTAGTCCGGGACTGGTTGGGCCTTGGGGGCCCTGTGCGGAGCCCTCCCCAGGAGCACCCCAAGCGACCAGTACTGGGACTGGAGTGCCCTCAGTCCGAGGTGAGCGGTGCCCGGTTCTGGGGCTTTTCCGGAACCTCTGTGGTCAGCCCGAAGTCTTCTTCCGTCACTGTTTCGTCCACAACTTGTGTCCACTGCTCCTTCTGGCTCCCAGCGGGCGCAACATTACCCCTGCCGAGCTGCCGGCCAGGCAGCGCGAGCAGCTCCTGGGGCTGTGTGATGCAGCCCTGTGCCGGCAGGTGCAGCTGCTGGGGGTGCGGCTGGTGGTGGGCGTGGGCCGCCTGGCCGAGCAGCGGGCGCGGCGGGCTCTGGCCAGCTTGATGCCCGAGGTGCAGGTGGAGGGGCTCCTGCACCCTTCCCCTCGCAGCCCACAGGCCAACAAGGGCTGGGAGGCGGCGGCCAAGGAGAGGCTGAGCGAGCTGGGCCTGCTGCCGCTGCTGGCCAGGTGAGCACCCCTGCAGCTGGCACAGGGCATGTTCAAGGCCTCTGGGTCCTCTGGGCCAGCGGATGACCACACACCTCTTGGACTGGAGCCACAAGGTCTCCCTGGGCTCCCCAATGTGAGGGACCTGCCGTTTTGACATTGCTCCTGCTTGCCTTCCTGATTCCTGCTCACTTCACCTTCCTTCCGTCTGTGGTACCCAACTCCACAGAGAGCCAATGTCTGTGAGCCACTCTACCTCACTGCTTCCCTGGAGCCCCTCTTCTGCAGAGAGAGACCCCAACAGTGACTTCTGAGGTCCTATTTGCTGTTTTAGAGAAAAGATCCCACCAGGATCCCCACCTGTCCTCCTAGAACGGCTTCCTGCAGCTCACCCGTCTCCCCACAGGCACTGGGACAAAGCATGGGTCGTGGCTGCTAAAAGTGAGCCTCTGATGAGAGGCTGAGGGTAGGTCAGGGGGAGTTCAGTGTGGCATCATGGCAAAGGCCAAAAGACCTGGATTTCCATCCCAGCCCTGAGACTTGTGAACTTTGTGAATTTGGACAAGCGGATTGACTTCTTCAAGCCTCAGGATCCTTCCTCACTATAAAATGGGGTGCCTGACTCACTGGGCTGGTGTGGGGATTAACTGAGATAACACTTAAAATGCCTTGCGTAGTGCCTGGCACGTGCGTGCTCACTACACCTTTTTTGGCTTTTCCGCCTCCTGGTTGGGGACACGCTACACTACACTACACAGGAAGCCCCTCTGCCCTGAAGACCAGGGTGAGGGGAGGGGTGGGGGTCTGCCTCCACCCGTATCCTGAGAGACGGGCAAGGTCTTGCTCCAGAGATGGACCAATGACTATGGAAAACCCAGCCTGCGATTTTTCAGGCTAAGCATTAAAAGCTCCTAAACCCTTTTGTGTTGGCCCTTTTTTCCCTCCTGCACGTCAGGGGTGGAAGGTGGCAGTTTATACTTTTCCTTCTACCTCTTCCTGTTTGTAAAAGGTTCTCTTGGGTGGCTGGGTAATGGTATGAAGTCTTTCATTACCTTGCCAGAGCTGCAGGATCTCTGTTAGAGGCCTGTCGAGTGGTTTGTTTGCTATTTGGGGCACTGATGGGCGGGTGGGAGCTTGGTATCCCCAGCTAACTCCTTTCTTACCTTTGCCACATGTCTGCCCCTGTAGTAAGGGCTTGGAAGTGAATCCAGTCAGGAGCAGAGACCACCTTAATAAGGAACACATGCTTGGACTCTAGCTCCTGGTATAGACCATCTCCAGATCTCAAAATAAGATTTTTAATATGTGTCCTCCCCGTTATATAATAAATAAATTGAGTGGCCTCCATTCTTGGTTGTTGAGAGGGAGCCTCTAGGTCCTCGGCATTTCCCAAGCGCCAGGAGTTTTGTCATTCATAGTGGAACCCTCAGACTACACATGAGCTTTTGCTGAAATTTGACTCAGGAGGGCTGACCATGCCCAAAAGACCAATCATGTGATCCGAGGGTGGGGACTTGGAGACAGGTGATATCAGCCTGACCCCCAGGGAGGGGAGGCGGGGCTGGAGATTGAACTCAACCACGTGGTTAATGATTTCAATCAGTTCTGTCTTCATAATGAAACCCTATAAAGACTCTGGACGGAGACTTTGGCGAACTTCCTGATTGGTGAACACATGGGTATGTCAGAGAGTGTTGTGTCCTGATTCCAGGGGGGGAGGGACATGAAATCACTTTGGGACCCTCCCAGATCTTGCATTATGTCTTCATTTGGTTTATCCTGATTTGTATCCTTTATAATAAAAACTGTAATAATATGTACTTTCCTGCTTTCTGAGTTCTGTGCTTGCCTGAGTTCTGTGTCATTTTATCAAATTATTGAACCTGAGGGGAGTGTAGGAACCCCTAAATTCGTAGCCAGTCAGCAGTGCAGGTGACCTGATGACCCCTGAACCTGAAGTTGGCATCTGTGGCAAGGGCAGGCTTGTTGGGCATTTTGCCCAGTCTTGTTGGGCGCTTTGCCCTTAAACCTGAGGGGTCTCAACTAACTGCAGGTAGCTGGCATCATAATTACAAGAAGTCTCAGTTTCAATCCCTGGTCAGGGGACTAGATCCCACATGCTGCAACTAAGACCCAGCACAGCCATATTAATATTTTTTAAAAATAATTACAACTTTGCACCCCCACGTGCCTTGGACTCCTTTCCTCTTTCTGTTGTCAGTGCAGTGGTGCTACATAGTTCTTGCCCCATGTTGTAGAGCACTGGGTCAGGCACTGAAGTAATTGCGTGGAGATCGAAGCCATTGTTCCCGTATATATTTAGCTAAGGTAGTCAGGGAGGGCTCTCTGGAGGAGGTGGCATTTCAGGTGGCTTTAGGGACTGAGACAGTTTTGGAGAGCTTAGAGAAGAGCACTCAGGTTCATGGGCTGGCAAATAGATTCATATTGACTTGGCCCAGCTGGGGGAACAAGGAGAAGAGTAAGCTGGGGCCAGCTTGTGAAAGGTCTTGAATGCTGGACTAATCTTTGAGAATTTGCGGTCCAGTGAAGGAGGTGAGAAGCGGAGAACACACGCAGGTAAAGCAGCCGCCAGGTGGCGGAGGGAGGGGCCGGCCAGCATAGGAGTTGGTGTGGGTGCGTGGGGTCAGGAGTGGGGAGGGAGGGAATTCGTTTGTAGGGAAGATGTCTGGGGGCGATAGAGTTGGTAAGGTGAAAGCCTAGCATTGGGATGGGAATCAGGAGAGGGTAGGGGTAGGGTTGGGCAGTGTGTAAAGGCCCTTGAATGGTAGTGACCAAGATGGTGGCTTGAAGACTTAGGTGTGGCAGAATCACTGCTGTGTGTGGCTTCTAGTGGTGGTGGTGCCCTCAATTCTAGGGGTGCATCTTTTTAGGGGGGGACTGAATAGGTCCCTGGGCCTGAAAAAGTCCTGGGCCTCCCTTTCCCCGAGGGCACCATGTTAGTCTGCTAGGGCTGCCATAACAAAATACTGAAGACTGAGGGACTTAATTTATATTCTTATAGTGTTGGAGCCTGGAAGTCCAAGATGCAGATGTCAGCAGCTTTGGTTGCTCCTGAGGCCTCCCTCGGCGTGCCTCCCCGCTGTGTCCTCCTATGATCTTTTCTCTGTTGCACTTCCCTTGTATCTCTCTTCTCAGAAGGGACACCTGTCACATTGGATGAAGGTCCCACCAACCCTTATGACCTCACTTAATTGCCTCTTTGAGGCTCTATCTCCAGATCTCTCTCCAAGTCACTTGGGGATTAGGGCTTCAACATAGGAATTGGGGGAGTCACAATTCAGTCCATAACAGACACCTGGAACGTCACTGCTTTTTCTTCCTCGACTCATGTCAACCAGTAACAAATGGGTGCTCATTGCCTTTCCTCCAGTCTGGGCATGGAGGCTGGTGTGGTGGTTCAGCTGGCAGATGGGCCTTAACCCACCAGACTGGCCCCTACTCCCCATCCATTCTAAAGCAGGTTCTTCAGTACAAATGAGAGTGTCCTTAGGGAGGGGAATCTCATTATTTTCTCCTGGGCCAAAGGGAATGGTGATGTCAGCTGCTACAAAACAATATTGTGGGGGCAGTTCTCTGAGTCCAGTGGTTAGCACTTGGCGTTTTCACTGCTGGAGCCTGGATTTGGTTCCTGGTCAGGGAACTAAGATCCTACAAACTGCATGGTGCAGCCAAAAATAAAAAAGCAATGTTGTGAAAAGTATTTTAAAGCCAATTGAAGTGATGTGAGATCATCAGGAGTTTTACAGTCTGATATGCTGGCCACTAGCCATGCATGGCTGTTTAATTAAAATGAAGCAAAGTGAAAGATTCAACTCTTCAGTCACTTGCCATATTGCAGGTGCTCGAGAGCCACACATGGCTAGAGGCTACTGACTGGATGATGCAGACACAGAACTTTCCATCATCATGGAAAGTTCTATCGGATAGAACTGTGGAGTCAGTTCACGTGTAGAGGTGTTTAAAAAGGAAAGTGTCCCAGCTCCACTTTAAGAGATGTTGGTTAGGGAGGTCTGAAGTACAGCCTCATATCTGTTATTCTCTTTGTGCTGTGGACATGCAGCCAAGGTGAAGACAGGATTGCACTCGGTGCCCTGGAGGCAAGGAGAGGGTCTCATATTCCTTTCGTCATATATAACCCTACACATGGTGCACAGTAGGTGTCCAGGATGAATGTACAAGCCGTGCTTAAATCTGGGTTTGGAGATCTACCCCAGAGTGTCCATGCATTAACATAAGTATTCAGAGTTTGTTGTTTTTTGCCCAGTGATGGTGATCCAGTTCTTGTTCAGAGGAGGGATGGGGTCTTCTGAGTCCCACCCCAACATGTATGCATGTGCACACACATGCACACGAGTGTACATATTCCACTGGATAGAAACCAAACTGGGCTTCGGGGTAGGGGTGCTTCTGAGACTCTGCAGGATGGAGTGTGTTGGGAGGAAAGAGACTTTTCCTCTTTTTTTTTTTTCCCCTTACTGAAACAGGATGGCTTAAAGGAAGATTGAGTCGTGTCTGATTGCTGTGTGGTCCTTCACTTTCCCATTTTGACAAACATTTGTTGATGTCCGCTGTGTGCCTTTCCCTACACCAGGTACCGCAGGGGGTGACAGAGGTGAATTAGATGGCTCTTTGCCCTCATGTTGCTCACTGTCGGATGCTAGGAGATACAAGCATATAATTACAGTATAAATCAAGCAGAAAGGGTGTTGTGAGCAAGTTCTAAACACAGCACCTGGGCTCGTGGACTGAGGAAGGGATCAGCTCTCCATGTGGGAAAGAGGTTGTGTGCCAGTGGGATAGGGTGGTGTCTGGGGAGTTCTCTCATCACCTGCCGGGTTTTGCCACCTCCATGGAGTGGGTGTTCGAAAAAGGGGACCATGGTGTCAGATTGCCCCAAGAATTCCCAGCCCCACCTCAAGGATGAGCTCCGGGCCAGGATTGGCTGGAACCAGGGGTTGGGCTTGGCCCTATAGGAGATGGGGAAGGGGGCTTCCTTTTTCATCTCTTGTTCCATGAATCTCTAGGATGGAAAACAGCAGTATGTGTTTTAGGGGGTGTTCAGATGCTAAAACAAAAAAGGTCAGAAACAGCCTGGGCATACACTGGGCAAAGATGAGTGGAATGGAGGGGAGGACTAGAGACTAAGGCCCAGCCCAGACTAGGTCTTAATTCTCCAAATATTCCTCTTTAGGAGGATGTAGGCCAGCAGTTTTCTATTTTTCCCTAATGCCCCAGAGAAGGAAATAATTTCAATTGGAGCATGAGACATTGACATTAGACACATGGATAAACTTCCCAGGTATGACCATCAGTTGATACAGAAATAAATTGCTTTGGGGGAGGCTAAATTGCTTTCTTCTTCAGAGGTCTTAATGCCAAGCCTGGCCCCAGCCCAAGCTTACCAGTCAAGGTTGAATTATAAAGTATTTAATGTATTTGGGGAAACTTTCTCTCCCCTTTTTCCTCTCCTCATTCTGGAGGAGATGCACAAGCATCTTGGTCCTCATTCTTTCAAAAACAAAACAACTGCAATGGGATTTTCCTGTACATCTTCTTGCCTGTTCTTCTGCCCCTAATTCCTTCTTGAGGATCTCAGTCTGATGTCAGTCTCTAGGCCCGGTTGGCAAAGGGAGTGGCTGAGAGCCCAGAATAGTCCTCCATGGTGACCTGCGCCAAGGCAGCTTGTCATTTCCATTTTCATTAATTGAAGCAACTTGACCCGGATCATTTCAGGCCAGCAATTTCCGGGGAGTGGTGGGGGACATGCCTCAGCAGGTCATTCTGTCCTTCCATCTACCTTGATGGTGCTGACTCCTAGTCCTGGCTGCAGAATGCGTCTCTTATTGCAGTTGATCAGGGAGAAGCCCAGTCTCACCGCTTGGGATCTTGAACTTTCTGTTTTCTGAGGAAGGCCTTTCCAGTGTTCACCTGTTGTGATTTTGATTCAGTTTTGTTTATTCAGTTTTAAGAAACTTGATGACTGATGCAGTTGCCTCTCGGAACCTCATCTGATGATGCTTTCTGCTGTGAACTGGGAGAGGAACAGGATGTCTTTGAAGGAAAGGTTTGCCTTCCAGCACCAGAAAGGCATCACCAATGAGTGAGCTATTGGGGTGTGATGGCTGCTCTGAGAGTGAATGTATGTTTTACTTCTTACCTGGCTTTGTTGTGTTCAGTAGCTAAGTCATGTTGGGCTGTTTGTGACCCCATGGACTGCAGCACACCAGGCTTCCTTGTCCTTCATTATCTCCTAGAGTTTGCTCAAATTCATGTGCATTAAGTCGGTGATGCCATCCAACCATCTCATCCTCTGTCGCTCTCTTCTCCTCCTGCCCTCAGTCTTTCCCAGCATCAGAGTCTTTTCCAGTGAGTCAGCTCTTTGCATCAGGTGGTCAAGGTATTAGAGCTTCAGCTTCAGCATCAGTCCTTCCAATGAATATTCAGGCTTTAGGAAGGTCTATGAGAGTTCACACTGAGTTAGCATGATCTGGCAGCTTGTATGGTGGTGTCACCTTGTCACAACCATTCCAAGGGGTAAGGTAATATGTTCCCTGTAGAGTGTGGGTCTCAGGTTTATTACATGGATTTGTGTACTTTTGTGATCCATGGGGATCTTTTTTGTCTCTGCATTCTGAAAAATCTCCCAGATGGACAGTGTCATTCACTGTGACCCATTTTTGCTGCTGGTAGGTCCCTGTGCATCTGGAGTATTTCTGTGTAGCCCCTGCGTTTTCACACATCTTCAGAGGACTTGTGTCTTTCTGAGTGTCCTCTGGTCCATTTGGGAGGAGGGAACAGAAGAAGGAGCCCAGACGCGGAGGGGAGTTGTCGGGGTGGTGGAGCGGGTAGGGAGGGGGTGCGCTGCAATCTGTGACTCGGAAAACAGATTTGTGGAGGAGGCAGCCGCCCGGGCGCGCGGCGCGTGCGGGGAGGGGGCGGGGGCCGCTCTGGCCCCCAGCTCCTCCGCAATCCAATTAAATAACATTTAAATGCATAACCAGCCCGCGCGGCGATGAGGCTGGAGATTGGAGCGGGCGCGGCGGCGGGCCGCGCGGGCGGCGTTTTGTGGAGCTCAGCGATTCTGGCGGCAATTTCCCCGCTCGGCGCGGCTTTTACGAGCCGGCTCCCGGCGCCCGCGCCCGCTCCGCTGCGCCCGCCCCGCGCCCGCCGCTTCCCGCCACTCCCGCCTCCGCTCTTTTTTGTCCCTCGCCTTCTTTGCAGCCGTCTGGTCTGTCCGTGCCTCTCTCCATCTCTTTGGGTAGTCTCGGCCGCCGTCCCTCGCTCCCCGGCGGCCTTGGTCTCTCAGTCTCCTTTCTCGGGTGTGTCTCTCTGTCCATCCGTCTGTCTCTGGGGGAGGTGAGACTGTCTCTCGCACTCCCTGTCTCCAGCTCCTGCCATCTGTCAGCTCTCGCTTCTCTCCCCTTTTCTGCCCCGGAGTGTGACCCCCGTTTTCAGGCCGATGCTCTCTTGGTTCCCTCTGGATCACCATCTCAGCACCGCTTCTGTATCGCTTGTTTCCTTGCCTCTCTGCTGGCCTCCCACACCAAAGCCTTCGCCCCACCACTCCGAGGCCCCCCACACTGGAGGCAGGCTAAGGAACACCAGCCTTCACTCCTCAGCCTGCCTCCAGTGTGTGCCATGGGGGGCCTGAAGCTTGGGAGCAGCAAGGCAGGGCTGAGGAGGAAAAGAAAGCCCAGATTGAGAAGCGGGGAAGGGTGATGGACTTCATCCGCTCAGGCCCCGCTGGACAGTGGTGAAGATGAGGTTCCTGCATGAATGTCTGGAGGAGACCAGTTCTCCCCACCGGTCCCCTGGAGCCTCTTATTCAGTGTCACACGAGTGAAGATGTTTCCTGTTCAGGAGGCCCATGGATTCCTGGAGGGGTGTGCGCTTGAGGCTTTCGGAGGGTGGGAGGGAGAGTGGGGCCTTTCCTAAGGAACTAGGATGGAGCAAGTCCCTCATGAGGAGGAAGACAGAGAAAGCAAGACGACTCATTTTGTTTCTTTTGTGGGACCAGACTCCATTAGCATCTCCTCTTCCTCCTCATTCCCTGTCTCATCCCTGCTCAGGCCCCTCAGCATATGGAGCCTGCCGTTTACCAGATGCTATGGGGCCATGCAGATTTCTGGGGGAAGAGCATTCCGACAAAGAGAACAGCAAGGGCAAAGGCCCTGATGTGAGCGTGTCTGCTGTTGGAGGAACAGCAATGAGGCTGATACAGCTGGAGAGAGAGCGTAAGGGAGAGGGTGAATGGTGGGTCTGCGAGGTAGTGGGGACCTGAACACATGGGGATGAATAAGTCGCCATGAGGCTTTGGCTTTAGCGCTGAATAAGATGGAGAGTCACTGGAGGGTTTTGAGCAGGCAAGTGACATGATCCGCCTTGTATTGTTATGGAAAATGCTTACTGTTGTGTTGACCCTCAATTGAGAAAGCAAGGGCAGACGTGTGGGGACCAGGCAGGAGCCCATTGCAGTACCAGGTAAGAGACGACGGGGGCCTGAACTAGGGAGGTGGCAGTGGTGATGACAAGTGGTCAGATTCTGAATATACTTTGCAGAGAGCCCAGGAATCTGCAGATGGACCTGGTGGAGGGTGTGAGGGCGGGAGTGGAGTCAGGATGAGACCAAGGGGTTTGACCTGAGTGACCAGAACCCCTGGAGTTGCCACGAGCTGACCCGGGGAACACTGTAGGAGGAAGCTGGTTTGGGGGAGGCATCAGTCTTTGACATGTTAGAGTTTAAAAAAATATTTCTTTGGCTGCTTCGGGTCTTAGTTATGGCACACAGGACCTTTGTTGCAGCATGTGGGATCTTTCACTCACCAGCTCCAGGGCTTAGTTACCCCACGAGGTGCAGGATCTTAGTTTCCTCACCAGGGAGTGAACCCATATCCTCTGCATTAGAAGGCAGATTCTTAACCACTGGACCACGAGGTCCTTTAATAGGGTAAGTTTGGAATGCCTGTTAAGCAACCAAATAGGAGTGTACGATAGGCTGAGTGACATACAGATCTGGGTTTGGTGTGAAGTCCAGGCTGGAGATATAAAATTTAGGTCTTCAATGACATTAAGATCCCCTAAGGAGTGAGAACAGAAAGAGAATAAAGGACGTGCAATGACTGAGTCTAAGCATTTCAATATTGAGAAGTTATGGGGTTGTAGAAACTCCCCCCAAATGCTGAGACATCACAGCAAAGAAAATTTGAGTGTGAGATGTGGGGGGCTCCTGGCTGGATCATTCTTCACTCCCAGCCACCCTGGGAGTGGGCAGACCCTCACTGACCCACATCTGAATGATGCTGACCTGCTCTCTGGGCCTCGGCTTCATTCCCTCCAGACTGCCCATTCCTTACTACCTCTGCTCAAGAACCTACAGTGCCTCCCGAAGTGCAACATCCTAATCTTAGAGTCAAGGAAAGAGGATTGGCGTAAGAAAGAACCTGAAGATCTGAGGCCCTGAGAGACCATGACTTGCCCAAGGTCCCTCTGGCAGTAGGTGGACAGGCTTGCCAAGACACAGTTGAGTGCTCTTGTTTCCGGAGTATCTGATTAAACCTACCATGTGCAGAATAGCAATGAAGCACACTAGGGGACACAGATGATACTATTCTTGCCCTCAAGAAACTTGAACTAAGGACCCCTGAATGGTTTCTCCCTTCTTTCCCATCTCTTCACTCTCATTCCTTATGACTTCCCAACATGGACTCTCTTCTCCCCAGTTGAGGTCCTAGGTCTTTCCTTCCCTCCAAAGCTTGCTCCAAACCTTTCTTCCAGAACCTTCCCCAGATCACCTTGGATTATGCTAATCTAGCAGGTAGCTTAGGTCCCAGACCCAGGAGTCATCATCTTCATTAACTCTCTTTCCCTCACCTCTCATCCTCAATCCATGTGCAAGTTCTATCAGCCTTATCATCCAGATATATTCCAAATCTGACCACGTCTCGAGATCTCCACTTGTACAGTCCTAGCCAAGACATGGTCTTGCCTGCACTGCTGAGCACAGAGCTCCCCAGTTGGCCTCCCTACAGTTCATTCTCCATGCCCTGGTCCCTTTCATCTGAAACACCTGCCCCCCTCCTGCATCTGTGTGCTTCTTGCTATCCCTACGCCTCTCAAATCCCCCGGCCAGGGCCACTTTCCTCCAGGTGCGACCTATCTCCTCTCCTCTCAGCCCCTGGAGTTGGGGAGGGGGGTGCCGGAGGGCTGAAGCTGTCCTCCATTCCTGGGGGCACTGGGTACTCCTGTTGTGGGAGGCCATCTGCCTGGAGGTAGGGTGGGGCACGTCCTGGAGGGGGCACTCAATGGGGAGCTCTGGAAGTGAGGCCGAGTGTGTCTCTGGAATGAGCAGCGAGGGTAGTTCTGACCGTCTGTTGTGGACTCACTTTTCCTCATTTCCATCTTCCATTTCTCTCAGCTCATCTTTCTCCTTTGTTCTCATTGCTGCTTCCTTTCCATCTCACTGACTGATCCTCTGCATTGAGAGGTAGGAGGGATCCCTTACCAGTGTCAGGGTCTTGGGAGTCTCCAGTCGAATGTCCCCCCTTGTTCCTGACCCAA
>SJXQ01011372.1:86417-113382 GCA_006408695.1 Aepyceros melampus
CCATAGTCCCCCGGCCACCCTGCCCCCAATCTGACCTGACCTTTGGGATCTCTCCCAGCCTGAGAAACCTCCCCCTTGCCTCATCACCCTTCCCTGGGAATACTGAGGCTGGAGTTGTCCACAGTGGCCAGGAAAATTCCTCAGAAATGTGAGGAAGGAGGAGGGGTCTTGAGTGAGGACAGACCCCTGTCCTACATTATGGCCTCTGGCTCCCCTTCGCTTCCCACGTCACCCCTGGGAGAGGGTTGGATGAAGGCCCCAGAGTGCTCCCGCCCCCAAGCCCCCATGCCCCAGCCTCCACAAGAAGGCATGAAACTTTCTTCACAGGGTACTGAGAAGGACCTGGGGTATGTTCAGGAGACCCCAGAGTCTGGCTTCCCTCTCTGTGATCTCCCAGGACCTCACTGAGTCCAGACCCGGGAGCTCTGTTTATGGTGTGGGAGGTTTATTCTTACCGACATCTCTCCACCCAGGGCTCTTGAGGAAAGAGGGGATGGGACTGTGGGAAAATTGAGGAAGAGGAACCAAGTTCAGCTTTGGGAGGAGTTTGGTTAGTGACTTTTCCCCTCCTTGGAGCAACTGGCAGGATTTAGTAAAATGTAGCAATTTCTCCTCTGGAAAGAGGACCCTGGAGAACAAGTGGCGGATGGAGACCAAGACGGGGAGACCGAGGACAGAGAAGGGCCAGTAGTTTGCGAGGCTGAAGTTTCTGGGAGTGAGAGCTAGTGAGCAGAAATGCCAGTCAGGACACAGCGAGGCTGGTTTGGTTGTGAATCGAGTATCCGGGTCCTTGTGAATAACTGTGTGAGCGCCCTCAAGGGGGTGGGGGCTGAGTTACGATGTTCCCTCTTTATGACCAGGATTGGCCTCTGCTCGCGGGAGGCCCAGAGAGGGTGGAGGACTGCGCAAAGTCACACAGCACTCACCTCCGACCAGGGACGGTCCTGACCTGGCTTGCTCTTGCTTTTAGTTGCCCAGCCACTCTTGATCTGATTTTTAAAATACGTATTCCTCACTCTCCAAATCTCCAATGCTCTCTCCAACCCCCTTCCCCCCTAAATAGTTATGTATGAACTTTGACCCCGAGAAGCCGCTTGGGGGAGCATTTTGGGAAAACATGATAGAGACTCGTGAAGAATTCCGACAGCTTGCAAACAGCCTGTGCTAAATCGCCCCTCCAAGAGAAAATTAAAGCAAATGTCTGTTTTATGGGCGTGTTTTCTTGGGCTGCAGCTATGGCAGGAGTGTGGGCGGCTCAGAGCTGGGAAGCCTGGAGAGGGTGGAGGAGCTTGAGGGCGGTGTACACCTGGGCAGCCCTCTGGTCCACTCCCTACATCCCTCCCTCCTTCCACCGGTTTCTGTGCAAAGAGGATGTAGAACAACCTTGTCACAGCAGTCTCTTTTCCGTCTTCTTCTTCCCTCAGTGGGGCTATTAAGAGTTTTTCCTCTCTCTGGGCTCCAGCCTCCCAGAGTGCCAGGGGCAGAAGCCCTGAGTTCATTTGGCCAGGGGCTTGTGACACCCTGGCAGGGCTCTGGGGTGGTGGCCAGGGCAGAAGGAGGGACCGCTGCTTGGGCTCCAGTCCACCTCCAAATCTTCCACTATTTTCTCTAGACCTAGTCCACCTTCACACATTAGGCATAGTGTTTGAAAAGTGGTTCTTAGGCAAGAATAGTAATAATAACAATAATAATTAAATAAAAGAAGGAAACCAGTAGTCCACTCTAATACCCTCACTACACAAACAAAGACAGTGAGGCTCAAAAGAACATTTTATGGAAGATCCTTGGAGATCGGCCCTGTGTGTTCTTTGGAAGGAATGATGCTAAAGCTGAAACTCCATTACTTTGGCCACCTCATGGGAAGAGTTGACCCATTGGAAAAGACTCTAATGTTGGGAGGGACTGGGGGCAGGAGGAGAAGGGGACGACCGAGGATGAGATGGCTGGATGGCATCACTGATTCGATGGACGTGAGTTTGAGTGAACTCCGGGAGTTGGTGATGGACAGGGAGGCCTGGCGTGCTGCGATTCATGGGGTTGCAAAAGTTGGACACGACTGAGCGACTGAACTGAACTGAACTAGATTGGCTAGAAGGAAATCTGGGCTCTGACTCTGACTCGTTACTTCCCCTCCCTCCCTGGGCCTCAGTTTCCTCACTGGTAAAATGCAAGGATCAGATTCCATGAACTCCAAGGTCCTTTTCAGGCCTGTGAAGGCCTAGATAAATAAGTACACAATAATGTGCTAGGATGTGCCACGTCCTAAGTGCTGTGCATTTTCCATTTAAGACTCAATAATTTTATAAGATGGCATTATTCCCATGAGATCACTGAGGGACAGCCAGGTTAGATAGCTTGGCTGCGGTCTTTCCATGGCAGAATCAGATTGGAGCCCTGGCAGTCCCTCTCTAGGGCCTGGGCACTCAGTTCACTGCTCACTTGACGACTGGGTCCAGATCAGCCAGCCGATGAGTGGAGCCCAGCCCCACTGAGCACTGGACCGGTGTCCGTTCAGCTGGACCAAGCCACCTGTTTAGCCAGGGTGGTAAGAGCCTCACGCTGCCTACAGGCTGCTGGGGTCTGCTGAACTCGGGCTGTGAGCTAATGTCCAGTGCAGGCCTTGCAGAAGGGGGCTTCAGGGCAGGAGGGGGCTTCAGGGCAGAAGGGGGCCTCAGGGCAGAAGGGGCCTTCAGGGCAGAAGGGGGCCTCAGGGCAGAAGGGGGCTTCTTGAAGGAGGCTTTGAAAGGCTGAGAGGAGCTGTTAGATTTGTTACAAGGGACTCTAGAAAGCTGTGAGGTTTCTACTGCTGGTGACTCAGATGGCAAAGAATCTGTCTGCAATGTGGAAGACTAGGGTTCAATCACTAGGTCAGGAAGATCCCTTAAAGAAGGGAATGGCAACCCACTCCAGTATTCTTGCCTGGAGAATTCCATGGATAGAGGAGCTTGGCAGGCTATAGTCCACGGGGTCGCAGAGAGTCAGACATGACAGAGTGACTAACATCACAGCTGATTTACAATATTGTGTTAGTTTCAGGTGTACAGCAAAGCGATTCGGTTATACATTATTGTATATATCTATATTCTTTTTAAAAATTCTTTTCCATTGTAGTTTATTATAAGATACTGAATATAGTCCCCTGTGCTGTGTAACACATCCCTGCTATTGCTGTGAAGTTCTTGATCAGCACTGTATAATATAATAGAAAATCCCCTTCTTGCCTCTCATACAGTGGTTTGCCCACCCAGGAGATCTGCAATAGGCAGTCAGACTGGTCCAGCCTGCAGACATTCAGTGACCCACACCCCTCCCCATAACCACCTGGTTATTCTAGCCTCTTCTCAGAGGCTTCACGGCTAGAGCTGGGTGTTGGATCTGGCTTCTTCCTCCGAAGACAATTTATGGCGACATGTCGGAGACTCTGTTTTAATGAAGTTGCAAAAGTAGGTTAATGGGCTGTGGGTGTTTTTCATTCCCCTCCCCCTGCCCCATCTCCACCCCTGGGCAGATGAATGATGCCTCTCCCAGCGCAATGCAGAGCCGGCCCGAGGATCTCAGGCCTGGACTCACGTGCTCACACAACTCTTCCTTGGCCTCCTGCTCAGTTCCTCAGATCTCCTCCTCCTCGTAGCTGGGAAGGCACTCAGAATGTCTAACCCTAGTCCCTCCTGCTGTTGCTGTGGCTTGGAAGATGCTCCAAAGTCTGCCCAGACTAGCATATTTGAGTGGCAGGGCCTAAGGCAAGGGCTTGGGCAGGGGTGGGACCCTGGGGAAGAAGGAAGCTAAATTTATGGATGATGGACATCTTTCGGCTTGGAGAGGCATGGAGGTAGAAGCTTACAGAACTCTGCAAGTGTGAGAGGAGGAACCACGCTTCTAGGAACCTCTCCAGTGGCTGTCCCTGCCTCCCTAATTCGTCTGTGTGTCCTGGTGCCTTGTGTGGAACATGGCTGCCCTGCGAATGGTTGCTGAGTGAATGATGGACCCAGTGACGACTCCTCTCTGCTCACCAAGCCTCTGGGGCTAGAGCTCCCCCGATCCTTGCTCATCTCTGAAATGGCCCTCAGCCTGTTCCTGCTTGGGACTCCTCCTGCCCTTCCCACCTCTCTGCCCAATCCTTGCCCCACACCCCCATCTCTCAGGAAGCTTTCCGTCACTAAGCTGCAAGAACAGTTCTCTATTTGCCTGAGTCCAAGGTGAGGGGCTATCACCCTGGAAGACCCGGGTCTCCAGGAGGAAGGATCGATATCTTTTTCCTCCAGATTTCCCCTGCCTCAGTAATACTCAGGCATGGCTCTTTGCTTGAGAGGGGAGCTCAGAGCCTGGTTGTTGTTGGGGACAAACACCCAGGAAGACTATCCGGTTGCCTGTGTCCCTCTCCTTGGTCCTTCCTCCCTGCATGTCCCGTCTCTGGCCAACAATCACTCCTGGCCCCTCACTGTCAATAAATAAGGCTGTTGACCAGGGTTTGGGACTTGAGCACCCAGGTGGAGTGGGGAAGGGCCTCACTGCCTGCAACCTCAGATTACTCCCATCTGCTGGAAACCTGGGCCACCTCTGCTCCCTCACACCTGCCTTTAAAAAAATTTTTTTAATAGCCCGAGTTCTCTGCCTTGTTCAGGCCCAAGAAGAAGCACGGGCTTTGTGGCCTTTTAGACTACCTTATAGAAATCCCAGAGGAGCCCTACTGTAAAGCCCAGAGAACCCACCATAATCTTCAGGGAAACACCAATATCCTTAGCCTTATACCAGCATCCAGAATCTATACACACATCTCCAAACCCATTTTAACACCTAGGACTCCCCGGCCCAGGCAGTGCTACTGTGCCGCCCCAAGCATGGCACACCAACGCAGGCCCCTGCAGGAGCACCTGAGCCTCAAGCTGGCCGCCTTGCTCCCCTGTGCTTGTTTTCTTTCCTGACCCAGACGGGACATTCTTCTTGAAGAGCCAAAGTCTTCACTGGACCCTGCCTGCATAATTTCACTGTGGCAGAGGGAAGGGTGGGTACGCAGGGCATGGGTGTGGGCTGGGTGGCTCATGGAGGATGTCAGGACTCGGCAGAAGGACCCAGTCAGCTGCCAACTCGTCCGATGTCTGAAGAGCTCAGGAGGAGGCCTAGAGGTCAGACCTTGGGAGGACTTGCCTGAATCAGTAGGGCCCAGGTTTACTCATAGGTGGGTAAGCAGAACGAAGATGTGGTGGAGTGGCTCCTCTTTTCCTTGGTCTCAGCTAAAGAACCCTGCTCCCTAGAGATCTGGGGGAAATAGGGGATCTGGGAGGACGGCAGACCAGACGGCCCCGGGGGCCAGGGAAAGCCAGAAGCCATGGGCGTTTACGCCCGGGGCTTCTGTGGACACACCCACTGATATAAAGGAGACAGGCTTCTGCGTCCCCTGGACACACATCTGTCCACATGCCTGCTGTACAAGTGTTTTGGGTCTAGACTGGGGGCAGGCATGGGAGGGCGAGATGAAGGGAGGACTGGGAAATGGCAGTTCAGAGGGAGGACGCACAGGCTTGGTCTGTTAGTCTGGTGACAGGGGACACTCACATCTAGGACCTGATTTAGCAGGAGCTGGAGGGAGGTGTTCAGTGCAAGGACAAACAGAGGAGAAGAACCACGGGTTTCAAATCAGGAAGGCTTCATGGAGGAGGAGAGTGGACAATAGGGATGGAAAAGAAGGGAGGGGCAGAGCTGGGGCGGGTTCTCACTGGGGGAGAGGGGGCGGCAGATTTCTTGGCCAGGCTGAGAGTTCAACTTGCAGTCACCAGAGGTGAGAATCTGGAGGTAAAATTCTGAAAATAAATGTGAAGGTGGAGGTGTTGGTACTCTGGGCTCTGCCCCTAACCCTCGACCTTGAGCAATTTACATACACTAACAGAGTCTTCTTTCCCTAATCATAGGGGATAAAGCATCCTTGATATTTAAAAAACTTTTCTGGTGGGTGAGAACACCACTTGGGAGGAGGCTATTTAGGCCCTAGTTAAATGGATTTCAGCAGTGTCAGCCCTTCCTTGCAAATGAGAAGGCATGTTCTGAGAGGGCTAGGTCAGCTCTGCCGCTAGCCAGTCACTTCTGTAGCTCGAGTTCCCCTAAAACGAGGGGGCTTGTTCTGACAGATCACTCGGGCCCTCCCTCCATCTGATATTTGTTTAATAATTTGCAAGGTCCTTACAAGAATCAAATGAGATCATGAATGCCGAGAAGCTTTGCAGAAATATAATGCGTGTTCTCAATGCGAGGGGTTGAGAGGCTGCCTGGGCTGGAGGGAAAGGTGCTTACTTTAGAGCTGGGCCATGGGCAGGGGTCTATCATTGAGGCTGGGACCCCTGGAAAGAAAGGCAGGGCCCCTGCTGGGTGTATGCCCCTTCCTTCCCACAGTCTCTGGACACCTGGAGCCATTCCCTTCCCCCTTCCTAGCCCAGCCCCAGGCTCCAGGGGCAATGAGCCCTGCTCAGGATGGGGGTGGGGTTCCCCGGGGCAGGGGCAGAGGGGTGGGCACCTCCCCTCTGAGTGGCTCCAAGCTGGAGCACAGCAATTACGCAGGAGGATTTATGTCCCTTTGCCTTTAATCGGAAACTCCGTGTCAAGAAGAAAAATCTGCACTGTCCTCCGGCCCAGCTTCCTGCTTTATCATTATTATTGGAGGAAGGTTGATTTGGAAACTTAAAGAAAAGTGAGGTTGGGGGTGGGAACCACCAAAGAAGGGGAGGTGTGGGGCAGAGGGTAGCCTTCCTACTGTTTGTTCTGGTTCATCCCAAGAAGGCGACAAAGGGCAGGATGCTGGGGAGCCTGGAGGGCAAGGGAGACAGACAACAGGTTCATTAGGGGACAGGTGGTGTCTGGGGGTCATGGAAGGAAGGGGCATCTGGGGAGCAAGGGAGACAAGATGCCAGGAGGGAGGGAAAGGGTGGGTGACCATAGGAGGCAACCAGGTGTTAAAGGGACTTGGGCAAGAGGACGAAGAGAACTAGGGCTCACGGCGGAGGGAAGGGGAGACCAGGTACTGGAGAGGCATTGTGAGGGTGTGGCGCAAGTGTGGAATAACCAGTGGCAGGACCAGCTCTCAGGGAGCTGTGGGAGAGAGAGAGTATGGGGTGCCCAGGGGGATACAGCGTGGAGGGAAGAGAAGGGCTGGAGCCATGGAAGGAGAGGCATCCAAAGCCTGGCAGAGGGCGGGGTTAGGGTAACCAGAACCTGGCCTAGGGCTCTGGAGCTCTGGCCAGAGCATTATATTCTACCTCCCAGAGAAAGTGCTCCCAAAGCAGACGTGGAAACCTGAGGCTTTGTGGGAGGGCAGCACGCTCCACCCAGAAGACCAGGAGACAGGGCCCCAGTCCCGGCGGGGCGAGGGGAGGCACGGCTCTCACGGGGCCATGCCAGCAGGCACAGTGCTTGGGAACTCGCTGCAGAAATCCCTAGGCCCTGGGGAGACTGGGACTGAAGCGTTGGAGGGTGAGAGGCCTGCACCCTTGGGGAGGAGAGGGGCCCAGAAGGCCTCCGTGCACTCTACATCCTTGTCCGGAAGGCCCCCTAGTGTCTTACCTGTTGCCCCTCCTGTTACCGGATTTCATCTTCACCTGTGGAAGGGACACCAGCTCTGGGGTTGCTCCCTGGGAACTGACCCCCTGTGTGCACCTCTGTGAATCTGAGGTTTCTTATCCAACAATGTGGTGATGACAGTATCTCCATGGCAGGCCGTTGTCAGGATCAGAGATGATTAGGCAAAGGATCCAGCACACTGTAGGCCTTCCAAAGACACCCTGCCCACCTGGGGTAGTGTGCAGTATGTGCAAACTCCTTCCTTTACAAAGGCCAGACTAATTCTCTGTGTAGCTCCTCATCAAGCCTGGGTGTGTGTCATCGTTTTCCTAGGAATGGGAAGCTTGGCACAGAGCCACTGAGTGACGTGCCCGAGGCCACACGGCACATCATGGGAGCAGCTAGATGAGACAGCCCCGAAACACCACCCGAGGGGCTTGAAGATCTTCTCTGGGTCTCCTCCCTCCCTCCTTCCCCCAAGAGCCCCACCCCCGGCCCCTTGTCCTGGGATCCAGGGTTGAATTTGGGGTGCTCAGTGGAGTGTCTCAGCTTCCGATCCTACTGCAGCCTGGCCCATGCCCACTCTCAAGCGCCTCCTTCCCAGCTCAACTGAGAGGTTTTATAGCCGTTTCGAGCAATTTCTGTCCATATATCACCGGAGATATATAGCCAGGCAAATATTAGGGACCCAAGCGGAGGTTTTAAGAGGTGAGTTTTACTGCTGCTGAAAGAAGGCGTGATAGGCAGCGTGCAGAGACCCACCTGCCTCTTGCGTGCTCGGCGGCGGCCGAGCGGTGGCAGCATGGACTGGGGTTCGGCCGGGAAGGCTGCCTGTGAGCCTTAAGTGTCAGGCTGGCACCCAGGGGTGGCTGGCGGAGGGCAGTGATCACAGGGTGGAGTTCTGTTCTTCCAAGAGCTGTGAATGGGAGGAGGTGGGGGTGGAGAGCCAACCTGAGGTCCCCACCTGGCTGGGACAGAACACCTGCTTCAAACCCAGGCAGGAAGACACTGACTCCAGTGGGTCCGACCCACAAACAGCTGTCAGTGAGGCACCAGGAAAGCGGTGTCCCGACACGGGCCCCTGGAAGGGGCTGCTGTGCAGCCTTTCACCGCAAGTCCTTAAAAACTGGATCTGAACAACGAAATGGCTGGCTCGAGGCAGAGGGCTGGACACGCGGTCTCTTACCCTCTTGGGCGCTGCCCGACTGACCCTGGGGGAGGGCTGATAGGCGGCCTACCTTGACCCGCTCTGCGCAGGACCCCAGGCCTGGCCCACGTGGCCCCTGGCCCATGTGGGCGGCTGGGTTGGGGTGAGCGCAGAGGGGTGAGGAGAGCCTTCTTGGCTTGCGGCATATGGTGAGAAGATGTCCCGGGGAATCCTCACTCCTGATTTAAGCAGCTCCGACAGCTTTATGGCGCCTCCTCGAGTGAGCCCCCAACGTTGGCCGTTTAACTTTTTAGCGTCGTTTAACGCTTAGGCTCTGGCGGACAGGCAGGCCCCTCGGCCCCAGAGGCAGCAGCACTAAATCAGGACACTCTGAGGCCCCGATAAATAATTTTTACAGGGCACGCAGCCCATAGATCACCAATGGGGTGGGGGGAGAGCGGCTGTGATATTTCAACCAATTGTCATATATGACTACCCCGAGCTCTATCCAGGTCGTCCGCATGGCAGCCAGCTTCGTAACCACAGCCCCAGGGCCCTCTACACAGGGGCTGGGAGGGGTGCGGGGAGATGGTGCCTCTGATAACCCCACAGCCAGCTGGTGACCTGGGGATGCAGGTCTGCTCAAACCTGCCCGAGTCTGCAGAGTACAGGCCTCCGTCCAAGCTGCCTCGGGCACTGCAAGAAGGAAGGGCTGGGGGCCGGGTGGGCAGAGAGGAAGAGAAAGAACTTTTTGTAGCCAAAAGTCACTTTTCAGACCACCTTCCTGGTTCCCCCATCCAACTCCAAACCTGAGGGGC
Source organism: Aepyceros melampus (assembly GCA_006408695.1). Classification (NCBI taxonomy): domain Eukaryota; kingdom Metazoa; phylum Chordata; class Mammalia; order Artiodactyla; family Bovidae; genus Aepyceros; species Aepyceros melampus. The sequence continues at coordinate 95,928 of SJXQ01011372.1, forward strand.
CCGGGAGAGAACAGGCAGCAGGTCTGCAGCCAGAGGGGGGGCAGAGCTGAGGGCTGGAGGGGACGGGAACTAGGTGCTGGAGGGGACGGGAACTAGGTGCTGGAGGGAACTAGGTGCTGTTGACACTTCTATTGATGGGGGGCAGGGAGTGGAAGAAGAGAAGGGAACAGTGGGGAGGGAGAAGGCCAGGGAAGAGGCGGACAGAAAGACAAAGATGCAAAGATGCATGAAGACTCAGGAAGAAAGAGAGTCAGAGGCAGGGGGAGACAGACAGAAACTTACCCAGAGAGGATGTTCCAACAGACAAGGTCTTTTCCTCCAACCTGGTACCCAGCCAGAGAGACGGTGGTGCGGACAGACAGGGAGGGTGGTGTCGCTGTCAGGCTGGCCTGTCGCGCCCTGGGAGGGCACCTCCAGCACCGAGGGGCCCGCTTCCAGCACCAGCTCCACGCTGCTCCCCACCTCGCCCCTCCCCTCCAGTGCCCTTGCCCCATCCCCTCATCTGTAAGATCCTGGGATTTGCAGGGACACTTAATCCATATGGAGCTGATTCATTTCCATCTAAATCATCTCCATGAGCTTCCCTAAGAGCCCTCTGATGTGCCAGCCGCCATTCCTCTCCCCGGCGATGGCGGGCTGGGGGCTGCCCGTAAACAAACCTCAGCCGCCATCCATCCATCCTGGCGTCGTCCGTCAGTCCAGCCAAGACCTTCATCTCTCCAACCCTGCTTCCCTACCCGCCCCCATGGCTCCTCCAGTCCTTCCTTCTGTCTGTCCATGTGTGTGCCCCTCCCCTTCATGCCCCTCTTCTGGAACCTCCACTTCTCTACCTTGCCTAGGGTAGCATCTTGAGGGGTCAAGTCGGCTATACCCCTGCCTGCAGACTGGAGCCTTACCTGATCCTGGCCCATCAAGACAGGGGTCTCCTGGTTCACCACCTTCCAAGAGGAAAGGCCTTCTGATGATTTTACCGAACAGTGTTTACAACCCAGGCTCAGGGAAGTGCTTTCTTCCATATAGCACGCATGTTGGAGGACCACATGTGATCACGTGTTTGAACAGGAGTGAGGGTAAGATCGCACAGGGTTTGGTCTCCAGGGTTCATAATGTGCGCCTCTCTAGGTCTCCAGCATGTCAGGCCCGTGCCGAGCACTTAGTAGATGCTCTGTGTCCACTGGCCATGGTCTTATCTATCAGCTTCAGTGAATCCAGGGCCCTCACGTATGCCCCGCTGATCCAGTAGGTCTGTTACAGGGCCCCGATCGTGGCACCTCTAGCCTGGCAGGGTTTGCAGGAAACACTAAGGAAGTGTCTTTCTCTTCTGCTCTCCCACCCAAACTCCTTAGCCCCGTCCTGGGGGTGGAGGCTGCCCAGACAACTCTGTCTTGGTAAAGATGGTACTGAAGAGGAGGAGGGTGAGCAGCAGGTGCTGGGGGTCTTCCATGGCACCAAAGTAGAAGCCTCGCATTTGGGTTTACATGCACTCATAAGGAGATCGTGGGGAGCATTACTGCTCCCGGCCCCAGTCTTCGGCCTAATGACCCTTCCCTTCTCAGGTTCTTCACGTTAGCCTGGGAGGTGTGATCCTGGGAAGGGGCTGGGGATCTGCGGGGCTCTCATGAGAGGAGATGGGAGCATTTCTTCTGGTCCCATCTCAGTTTCTCCATCCACAGCAGCTGTGGGAGTCGGGGACTGGATCTGTCTCTGGAGTAAGAGACTCTAGCAGCCCTTCGGGTATGCATTAAAGGGTTTAATGCATGGTGGAAGTGGGTTTAAAGGTGGAAGTGGAGCTGCAAGAAGGGATGAGGGCAGCCTCTGTCCATTTCACAGTAACGCCAAGTGGGAGAGGCAGAGGAGGTCTGGGGCAAGTCTTTGGATGGCTTGAGCAGGCAGATGCTCCAGCCTCCCCCCACCCCCTCCACTGCACCGTCAAGATCCGGGACACTTTGCTGAGCACCTGACCTCCCCCAAGGTTAGACCAGACCAGGTAGAGCATCCCACTGCATGGGTCGCTTCTCCCCAGGCGAGTGCCCAGCACCTTTCGCACTTGTTGTTGGTCCTCTCCAGGGAGCTGCTGTGAGTGCACAGAACAGGTGGGGCTCTCCCAGCTGCTATCCAGCTGTGAGGATCCCAGCCCAGGCCTCTCCCACCCTCTGCAGGGGAGAAGGCTCTAATTCTAGCTGGAAAGATGAGAAGGGTTGTGGTGGGAGAGAGGGGCCAGAGGGGGCCATGGGGAAGCTAACCACTTGCCCCAGTTGTGTGAACATATGTGTGGGAGGGGAGGGGCCCACAGGTGGCAAGGCCCAGCTTAAGAATGATGGAGTGTTTCTTAGTTCTCTGAGCTAGAGACATATGGGGTATATAAGACCAAGCAAAATGAGAAATTATTGCTTGAGAAAGAGAGGACATGGGGGAATAAGAAAAAATTCAAGCCATGGGGACCCAGTGCCACCTGCCCCCTCAACATCATGACCTGACCCATCTGTGTTTGGCTGGATCAAAGTCCAAGGGGAGGGGGAGGCCTGAGAACTGACCCTCAGGCCCTTTGCGGGGCAAAAGCTGATGCCCAAAACATGCATTTCCCTGATGTCACACAGAGCAAGGGGAGCTGGGAACAGCTGCCCAAATTCTCCAGGTGGGACTGTGGGTGGAGCTTGCCGCGTGACCTCCTTCCTGTGCCCGCCTGACTCCCCATCCCTTCCCCTCTCTGTCCAGTGGGGAACTAGTTCTCTCTTCTGCTGCCCTGTCCATTCATGGCTCCCACCCTTTTTTTGCCTCCTTGTCTCCCCTTCCTGCGCCAAGCCTCCCAGGCTTTGTCTCTTCCCACATAGGCCCCGCCCCCTAAATCAAGTCCACTTACCTAACCTTGTAGCTGATGACAGTTCCTCAGGGTCCACTCGTGGGCTGGGGTCTTGGTCCAGCAGTGTTGGAGTTTCTTTGATCCGTCTGTCCTCTGTCACTCAACATCCACATGTCTGTTTAGGTTGTGACCTCTACAAAGCCAGCAAGGATCCGAGTGTTTATGTGGTCACCAACATAGCTCCGGGAGCAACCTGATTTTTGATATAATTGAGAGCTCTTCTTTTGATTCCATGAGGCAGAAGCATCTAGAAGGCTGCAGAGGATCTTAGAGGACCACTGAGTATGACTGATGCACTGTCCCTGGGGAAGCCACCTCCCACTATTGCAAGCAGTGACAGAGGCTGGACAGTGGGAAGACCCTCTGAAGACTCTTGAGGTGGAAGGAAAGACTTCCAGGGTTTTCCATGAAGCCTTTGGGGAGGGATGGCCTTGGCCTTTTCAAGCTTGGAGGGAGTCAAGGGGCTTGTGAATGTGGAAAGATTTACTTCCAGCCTTATAGGATTGATCTAAAAGAGGGCTGGCCACTTCCTCTGCAGGACTCATCGTTCTCAGTTCAATCCCATTCACAATTTCTCTGATGACTATCTGTTCTTTGGCCAGAAATCTGGCTCCTGAATTCCCTCTCCTGTTCTTCCCATGGTTTGGGAACCAACTCCAGCTCCATCTTATGGTGCCGGAAGAACAGAGAGGTAGAGCCCCTTCTGGACAGTGGCACAGCAAGCCTGCAAGGGGCTGGGGACGTGAAGGGAGAGGATGTGATCCCCAGGGGGAAAGGGCGGGGTTGTCCAGAGCAGGGTTTGACATCAGCCGGAAGAGCACCCCCACCCAGCCACTGAGATCCAAATGTGCACACGATGGAACTGTCTTCACAGCCAGGGTCCCCTCCCTCCCAAGGAGAAAATCCCACAAGTGGGAACATCTGGATCAAACCGCAACCATGAAAGCACAACATCAAACGAGGGCTTCGGAGCGACCCTCCCCACAGGCCCTGCTCCAAGAGAAACTGCAGATCTTCCTGCTCTAAGCTTTTAAGTGTCACTGAACCACTCAACTTTGGGATCTCCCCTTATTCACCGGAGACAGATGTCCCCGAGTGAGCATGGTTGGGGGTTGGGTTCGATTACCCCAGCGGGAAAGGATTTGTGTGACCCGATCCAGGCCACGTTGGAGGAGGGGTAGCCTGGGAGTCAGAGCCGTGAGGAGGGGCGCCAGCAGTTCAGGCTGGGGGTGGGGAGAGAGAGGGGACAGGTGGGCCTTTTAAAACGTGCCTACATCAAAGGTCTGAGCAAGCTCCCTTCCCAGCTTCGGCGCCTCGGGGCAGGAAAGCAGTGATTTCACCACATAACTGCACGTAGTCCAACGGATCTCAGTCTGAGAACTTCTGGGGAATGTGGAGAGGGGAGGGAGGGTGCTCCCCAGAGAGGAGGACAGGGCAAGGGGGGTTCCCCATTCCAGATAGCCTGCCCAGGCCAAGGAGAATGGGGCCAGATGCTGCCTCCCTCCCACTCGGCTCGGCCCCTGTGGAGGGAGGCAGAGGAAGGACATTCTTCCAAGGTGCAGGGGAGGGAGCAGCTGTGGCTGCGGGAGGTGGGAGCTGGATCCGGATGGAGAACGAGAGGGAATCGGCCCCAAAGGCCGAGGGAAGAGCACGTAATTCCAGGAGGCTGGTGGCTCTTCCCTTCCTGCTCCCAGGCTCCATCCACTCCTGGGAACCCTAGCACCTGGCCATGATGCTAGCAGGGAGGGATGAGGGAGGGGTAGATGGGACCAGAAGGCACCCCAGAGATGGCTGGGACCTCAGTCCACCTTTGAATACTCTGCCCAGAGAGAGGGCGGCTGAGAGGGTGCTGACACCCCTCTGTTTGGAAGAAGCCAACGGTTTCTTCTCGTAGTGGAAGATAAGCTTCAGTTGGGAGAGTATGGGAAGAAAAAGGGTCCACTCACTCTCAGTTCACATCAGCCCCCCTTTCAGGATGTCTTCCCTGCCCCCTTCTTCTCTTTGCCCTGAGAGGTTTAGGTGTGGGCGTGGTACCCCACGATGCCTGGAGAGGGTATCGCCAGTGTAGGGCCTTCCCTCACTGCCTTCTGCTTCTGGTTTCTTTCCCCATCTAGACTGTCAGCCTTGGAAACATGCGCTCCTTCACTCTCACTGGGTTCCCAGTGCCTGGCAGAGAGTCGGTGCTCGGTGATGAAGCCCTATTCCAGCTCCCAGCTGGCGTGCATTTCTCCCACCACCTGCACTCTGGGAAACAAAGGGCACCCAGGTGATGATCCCTCCACAGTCGCAGGCCCTGTGAGCGTCTCCAGGGGCAGCTCCTATCTGACATCCTCTGGGGGTCCTCTGGGGGGTCCCCAGCTGAGAGCACTCTTTTTTACCTCTGAAATGGACTGTGTGCAAGTCTCACCTCCATGGTCGGGGCTTTACTGTTATGTGTTAGTCTGGGATGACTGTGTCTTTTTCGGTCACTTAAGATCCGATGCTCTCTGAACCAGACTCTTTTCCTCCGACTCTCCACGTGGCCCGCAGTGCCCAGCGTGGAGGAGTCCCGTCAGGAGAGGCTGACCGCGGACTGGCTGACTCAGTCTTCCAAGTCCTAGCGTCTCAGCCTCTGATGTGGCGGCCCATCTAGGGCTCTGATGGCTGAGTGTCCGGAGCTGCTGAGCTGGGGATGTCCTGGCAGAAGGGGGTGAACTGGACACAAAGGAGCGCGGTCCCAGTGAGGTAAGGACGTGGAGTCGAGTGACTCTGCACTCCAAGAGAATGCTTGAGGGGGATGCTGTGGAAATGCCTGAGGTCTGTGGGCTTTATTCAGACTCTTTCGGAGAGGAAAGCATAAAAGAGGGTGGAAGGAGAGAAGAGCAGGGCCGGCAGAGGATGCAGAAGGATGTCCAGGTGGGATGGACGTTGCAGTGGGTAAGGAGGCTAAGGCAGCTTTGCCTGCAGGCGAGGGCCCAGGACGAGGGGCCCGGGCAACTGTAAATATTCACTCTACACCAGGTGCTCTGACCACCCACCACTCCATGACCCACTGCCATCCCGCCCTAAACGCCAGGCCAGGAGTGATCCTACATCTCAGTGCAGCTTCTAGGTCCAGGCTGACCTGTGTTCCAGCCACACACCGACGCTGAGCTTGGGTCGGATCAGCTTCACCCCATTCCCCCGAGATCTTCCCTAGGGCTGGAGCTGCCTTTGAAGTTGTGAAGAGAAGGCTGGCGAGCTGTCTTCTGAGCCTAGATCTCCCAGCTGTCAGTGAGGGGAGGGAATCTCCACTTTGAGCCCTCCTTTTGGGGCTGAGTTGTTGACCCTTTAGTTGTCAAAATGTAGATTTTTCATCTGTGAATACTGGGCAAAACTGCCTGAATCGCCAGCGTCTCTGGGCTGCAGGGTGGCAGCACTGCTCAGCTCCAGGGACCAACCGCCCACTGCACTCCTGGAGCACAACTCTAGGTGGCGCCATTCACGTAGAATTTGATGTGCATGGCACCCGTGCCCCCAACCCACCCACAAGGTTGTGTGATGGTGGGCCACCATCATGCCCTTTCTGGCTCAGGACTTCCCTGGTGATTCAGATGGTAAAGAATCTGCCTGCATTGCAGGAGACCTGGGTTCAGTCCCTAGGTCCAGAAGCTCCCCTGGAGAAGGGAATGGCTACCCACATGGGTATGCTTGCCTGGAGAATTTCATGGACATAGGCGCCTGCTGGGCTACAGTCCATGGGGTCGCGAATAGTTGGACACTGAGGACTTTTCTATTTACCAACCCAAGCAAGTCAAGCTGAGAACCAATAATATGCATGAGGCTTTGCCTGGGGACAGAAAGGTGGACAAAATGATCTCCAAAGTCATGTACTCATGAGACGTGGGCACCAGGAAACTGGAGTGTCTCCCAGAACAACAGGCCCATGGAGCAGGATGCAGTCTTAAATTGGGTAGCAGGGAAAAGAAATGCAGATTCCATCCATCGAGGAAGGAAAATGGTCTCAATTCAGATAGAAAACAATGACCTAGTGGCACTTGGTAGGTCTGTAGTTACTATGAGGTGAATCAGAATCAGTGTTGACATTCCTGTCTCTAGGTTTGGAGTTCATGAAAGCAGAAAGGCCTAGCCAGCATGGTGACACTTGTGTATGGGAATTTGCTGAAATCTGAAATGAGATTCTGACCCAGATGGGGGTCAGGAATTTGTTTCCTTCCCTTTTTCTCCTTCTTAGGGAAAGCTTAGTTTGCTATTTAGGATGAAAAATAACCACCAGATGAACAAAAGAACGATCATCAGAAATGATAAATAACACACTCCAGATGTGTCCAGAAAGAAATGCAACTGAAAGCACCGCTGCCTCCAAAGAGTCACCTTGGGGAAAACCCCTTCTTCCAACAAGGCAGCAATGACACCGGTTCTGTAACTCCTCTTTGGGAACTGTCTTGAGGGTATGTGACTCAGGACCCTCAACTCTGACTCAGTTGAGTGACTCAGTGACTTAGTCTTTGAATGTCCTTATTGGTGAGAAAATCACTTGCTTTTCTGGAATCAGTCAAAAAATAATTTGTAGCTAATCATGTTTGTCTTCAGTGTTTGTAGAATGGCTACAAAGTCCAATTTAAAGGAGTCTTTGCCCAAGTGGTTAAATCAAGGGAGGTATAGATGTATGTCCTCCTGAGGTGACTGTGCTGAAGGACATCCTTTGTCCATTCTCCTGTGTTTGTTTAAAGATGCTTATCACAGATATACATCCCATATTGTATTCTGTGTAATAAAATAATGTATCAGGATGTTGAAGCCTATATGCTAACAGTCTCCTCCTCCTGCTATTATGACTTCATGCCTCTGTCTATTACGCACTTTTGCTGAGGGAGGCAGGGAATAGAGGAATGGGGCAGACTCCCGGGAAGAACTGGTGCCGTTATCCAGGGCGAAGGTTCGGATCCCCATCTACCCTCAAGAGACGCCTAACTCTGCACTCCTTTTTGGAATGGCTCTGTGTTCCCTCTCCCAGGGGATTTGTCAGCTGGGGCAGAGCACTTTTTTAGGGGAGAGGGATTCATGTTGTAGCATGATTCCCTGTCATTTGTGCAAAAATCAGCATAATTTTAAGAGAGCGAAGTTGCTGGCTCATGAATTATGTAAAAATTTATTTTTCACAAAAAATGGAGGGGATGAGGTCAAAACACACTCACACAGCAACCTGTTTCTAACAATGAGCAGTTAATCTAAATGAAGAACTCACCAGTGGAGAAGTTTTCAGGATGTTTGCTTTCTTTTTAAAATGTTGTAAGAATTCTGGCTATGCTGGGTCTTTGTTGCTATGTTTGGGCTCTCTAGTTGCGGTGCACTCTTTAGCCATCGCTTGGCATGTGGGATCTTAGTTTCCCGACCAGGGATCCAACCTACGTCCCCTGCATTGGAAGGTAGATTCTTAATTGCTGGACCACCAGGGAAGTCCCAGGATGTTTGCTTTCCTGAGGAAAGATCTGGAAGAAATGGATGAGCCCCAGATCAGGGAGCCTGAGGGTCAGTCTTGGGAAAGCTCGCCCACCTTGAGCAGTGTTTCTGGGAGAGGCTCCAGTCCTTGGGCTCGAGCTGGGTTTGTGGGGTGGAGGTGGGTGTGCTCGCCTAGGGCTGGGGACCCAGGGCGAGGTGGCATGACCTCCAGGAGGCCTAGCCCCGGCAGAGCCCTCAGCACTCCTGCTCCTTTGCGATAGACCAAGCTGCGAATCAGGAATTTATTAGGAGCTGAGACTCATTTTCCCACCCTTTATAGCCCTGATGACTCAGAGCCAGACTCTGGCAAGGGGCTTCCTCATGGTTTTAATTAGACAATTAATTTTTTATTGGGTCGTTTGATTTCCGGAGCCGATTCCACTCTCTCCCTTGTCCCCCACCTGCCTTCCAGCTGTGAAAAGCCAAGGGGAGGCCGGAGGATTCGGGGAGCATGTAGAGGAAAAATGTGAAGCCTGCCCTGGAGCTGATGTGGAAATCAGTGAGTGGGGAGGGGTGGGAACCCCTCTGTCCCCCTCAGCTGGTCCGCACCAGAGACACTGTCCAGAGCTCAGCCCTGGGCTTGCGGGGCTGCACAAAGGCATTCCTAGATACTCCCCGCAAGCTTCTCCCAAGCTGTTGGGCTAATTAGTAACATGGGGTGAGGGGGGCAGACAGGGAAATGTGCCCAAAATACCTTAGCGGCATTTCTGTGGTTAATCCTGGCCACACTTGGAGGCTGTTTACCCTCTACCCAGGGATTAGGAACCTGTTTGAGTTAGAAGGGCAGAGAGAGGCCAGGGCTATACTCTGTCCTCCACCTGCTCGTAGGAGCTGGGCAGGGGTGCTGAGCCAGCAGGAAAAAAAAGTGAGAGAAACCTGTCTTCAATCTATCTCCCTTTATTGATCTCCCTGCCGCCCAGCTGCTGGGCTGCTTTGGAATCTTGATCCTCTCCCTGCCTGCCTCACCCCTCAACGCTGCCCTTGTGGTCAAATATCAACCTGCTTCAGAAAGGTGGGGACAAAAAAAAGAGTAGCAGGTGGTGTTTTGGCCGGGGGGATGGGCTCGGGTACGGAAGGGTCCCTTATAGACCATACACACTCTCTCGGAAGAGAGGGGAGTCCCCTCCCAAGATTCCTGATCATCTCCATCCTCCGATGCCAAAGGAAACGGCTAGAGTCAAGGAAGAACTTCCTCTTACAGAGTTCTGTAAGAGCGCAAGGCCAGTTTCTATTGAGAGCTACGTGGGTTGGAGGCCTTGAAATGGAATTGCAGGGATCAGAGGACTGTTTCCTCAGGTGCCCTGTTGGTGGGGACATTGTCACTTGTTGTTCCTGCACAAGGACTCCCGAAAACATGTGGTCACATGTGCTGACATAGCCACTCAGAGCCAAACTAACAAGCCCCCCTGAAAGAACAAGCCAGGATGCCATTCACAGAGGGGACCCTCCCGGCCATCCACACTGTCCTCTAGAGGGAACGAACCCCTGAACTGGGGCACGTTGGGCCCAACCAGCAACACCCCTACTGGGGGCCGGGGCTGGAATAGGAGCACATACTTACACCAGGTTTGAGAGGCACAAAGATAAAAGGATCCAGAGATCAAAGAGCCCCTAGGAGCTCGGTGCAGACCTCCGGGTCTAGGATTTGTTCTGTAAAGAGATTCCCTTCTCCTTCTGCAAAAACTCACATTGAGGGGTCCCTCTGTTAAGGCTTGTGGTGGTTCCATGCTCAGAGCAAGGGGACAGCATGAGGTGGGCCCTGCTGGGACACAGGCCTGTCTCCCGCTGGGGCTCATCTCTGACCACCCAAGCCGTGAAGAACTCCACAGAAGGTGGGACAGGAAAGTGTGTATATGGGATTTGGGGGTGAAATGCAGATCAAGCCCAGATCATCCACTGACTTTTGTGCTTTCATGTGGCTCCAAGGTGGAAAGGATTTAGACCTTCCAGGACTCAGGGCACTGGGTTAAGGGGGTGCATGTGTACGCATGGGGATCCTGAGCTGGGCACCTCTTGGCCAGTGAGAACAAAGGGGCCAGGGATGCAGGCAAATCCCCAACAGAGAAGTCCAGTGTGTGTGAGCGTGTGTGGATGAGTGTCCATCTGCAGGGAGAGGGAAGAAAAACAAATGGTGAAGAGAATAGGAGAAAGAGGAGAAATAAAATCAAAGGCACTGAAATACAGAAAGAGAGGGCAAGCTAGCAGACTCGCACAAAGAGAGGCAGAGAAACATCACAGGAGCCTGGGGACTGGGCAGTGGGAGGTGGGGAAGGGAGAGCCCCGGGAGGGTCAGCAGCCCGAATAGTTGGCCAGGCTCCTCCCTGGAAGGTGGGCAGGGAAGGGAAAGGGAGGCAGAGAGAGCCCCCGCTTGCTGGGCAGGGCAGAGGCCATGGAACCTGCATCTCTCAGCTCCCAAGCAATCAGCCTTCTCCCCCTGCCCTTCTCCCCAAGCCCAGGGCTGATTGACGGGCCTGCAGCTTCTCTAGGTCTGGGTGGATTTGAATAATTAAGTCATCTGGATTCTTATGATTTACCATTTTCAATGATAAATAGACAGCGCCCAAGCCAGCCAGTTGGCAAAACTCTGGCGCTAGTTATAATTTGTCAAGCTGCCAGTGGATTCATGTTTCATGCTAATGGAGAGAGACTCATTGACTAGGGGGAGGCGGTGACCCGGTCAGCTCTTTCCTCAGGCACCCCAGAGGTCGAGAGGTCGAGGGAGAAAGACCGGGCGGTATGGATTTTCTGTAAGGGTCAGTGTAATTTTATAATAATTCAGCGGGTACACACGCTCTCACATACACAGGGCTCACGTATGCGGAGATGCGTTTGGATCTGTGCACCCGCCCCCAACATGCACCTGCTCCAGTGCAGGCGTCTGGGTCCAGCGAACACAAGGCTGCTTCGGGAACACTCGTCCAGCCCCTTGCACACACACACCCTGCTGTCACCTTTAGGCATGTGATAACACCAAGGCAAACCCGCAGACCTGTTCAAACGCCCAGAGAAACATAACAGCCCACCCCCTCTACCGACATCTCAAGGATGGGAAGGCACCTCTGGGTGACCCTTCTGCTCACCATCCCAAACCCTTTATTCCAGGGCTTCCATGGTTGCTGGTCACAAGGCACGACTCTTGCTCCTTTTCTAATTTTCCGGTGGGGGAAAGAAATGAGCCCTAGGGCCGTCTTGTTTTTCAGCCGACTGACTGGTCTCGGTAGCTGGGGCTGGGAAGACAGAGGCTCTGAGCCCAGGCACATGGAAGGTGGCAATCAAAATCCAAGCTTTCTTTTCCATCAGTTTGTTTATTTATATATTTGTCCATACGTATTGAAGCCTCACAGTGGCAGGAATCCCATTATTGACTGTCATGACAAATCTGACGTGGGGACGATGTTTTGCACATAGTAGGTAGGAAATAAACAGTGGTGTAATGGACAGCCACAGTTACAGATTGATCTCTTGGTACAGCAAACTACCTATTTCCCTTCTCTTCCTCCACCTCAACAAACCTTTACATCATCACTGGTTTGAGAGGCCAGAGAAGAGGTGTGGGGCTGGGTGAAGCCCCCTCGTTTCCTTGATTTGAGAAATCTGGGCCTTTCGTGTGAAACAATGCTGATTTTATACCAATGGAAGCAATCTGGTCTCAGTTTTGACCCCAAAATGCCCTTCAAATGGATCAATGAGCAAGGAAGGACTGAGGAAGGAGCCTGTGTCCTTCCTTCGGCCCAGAAGAGAATTTGAATTTGCTTGGAGTAGCTTGTGAGCAGGGCCGGAAGCTGCAGCTTAATACCCTCCGTCAGCAGCTTTAAGGTTTGGTGGGGGCATGGGGAAGGACTGGGGGACCCGAGGAGAAACATTTCATTGCCCTGTCCCCCAAGATCCCCACAGGACATGGAAAAACAGCAGCAAACTGAACAGAGCAGAAGAGGAGACGGCAGTGAGCACCCAACGGCAGGAGCTGCTTCCAGCGGCAGGCTTAGGCGGGAAGAGGTGGTCGCAGCTGTCGGCTCTGCCCCGGAGATTCAAGATTCCGGATCCTGTGAAGTGAACTGGGCTCCCTCCTTCCCAAGGGGAGCCAGGCTGGGGGCAAGGAGGCTGTTCTGGGCGGACAGTCGGCATTCCCTCCACCACTGCCCGGAATAAGAGGCCTTTTTTTTGCTGAGCTGCTGTGGATGGTGGTGAGCCCAGCTAATCAGGGGGCATTCCTTGGAGAGACAGCCAAGAGTCAGAATTGACCAGCTTCTCCATCCAAGGGAAAGAGGCCCCCTAAATGCATCGGGAATAGGGAAATAGGTTTTGCTTGTTTCATAGTTTGAGGCTCTGATCTGGCATTACTGACATCACCAAGGTGAGCTCTTGTAGCCCTCACTCACCCGGGCAGAGCAACGGCCTCAGGGGCACTAGCAACTCCACCCCCATGGGCAGGGACAGGTTGACTGTGGCCTGCAGGTGGGTGAGGTGGGGAAGGGTTTTCTGGGGGTAAGCCACAGGGACATGACAGCAATAATCATGATTGATACAGAAAATGAGTTACTTCAGCCTGCACTTGCTTAGCAAAGCTTACTCCCCCATTTTGCCTTTCATCCTCCAATCCCAATATTTGCATCTGAGCAATGAACTGTTGAGGCAGCGTACATGTTAGCTTGTCTGAAGGTCTCAGAACAAAGCCTCTGGGTATGAAGACACTACAAGAGCCCCAGCCTGGAGTAGATGAAAAGGGAGAGAAAGAATAGGAAAGTACAAGAAGAAAGAAGGAAAGAAGCAAGCAGGCAGGGGTGGGGTTTGGGGGGGAAAAGGGAGAGATAAAAGAAAGAGGGAAGAGACTTGAGGAAGGGGAGGAAAGCTAACAGAGCCACACTGGAACTGCCGGACTGAGGCCTCCCTGAGGGGAGCTGCAAGGTTTCACTTGGGACGTGGCTTTCCCACTGGTGGTTTGAGGGTTTCTTCCTCGAGGGTTGCGCTGTCCATGGAAGATGTGCTGAACTCCGTGACCTGCCCCATCCCACTTTGGGGAAACAAAGGGGTTACCTAATCGGCTTTAAGTAGGTGGTTGCCACTAGATCCCATGGACGAGGTACGGAAGCATAGGCCCAAGAGGCTGCAGACACACAACCACCCCATGTCAATCTCTCCTACAGGCTGAATCTAAAGCCATTTGCCAATTAATGTGTGTGTGTAAAAGAGTTCAGTGAAATACACTGCACACCGAAAGTCCAAATGCCCTGGGAAAGCATGTCCTCATTCTCTTTCTAGCGTGAGACGCTGTCGCTGGCTCCTCGTGTCTGCAAACCTTACACCAAGCTCCTTTGAGATTAATCTGACCCCTTCTGGCATGGAGAAATCCCTTGCCCTGAAAGGTAGCTTTCTGGGGGCAGGGCTGGAGATGAGGCTGGCAAAGGAGGACGATTTTTCTTCTCACCAAGGGAGAAAATGAAGATGTCCCTCTTGGAATGGACTAGGCCTTACCCTCTCTCTCTCGTGCACATACAGGCAGCCTAACCAAAGGGACAGAAGAACCCACCAGTGCAAAGGGTTTGCTTGACATAGCGACCAAACTGAGGTCCAAGGTCACAGAGCCAGAGCATGGCAGAACAAAGCGGCCCAGTCTGCAGACAGCGGAGGTGGGCCCGGAGACGGAGCCAGGGCAAACTGCGCCTCGCTCCTCTCTGCAGCGCTTCTGCTGCTTCTGGCACTGCTTTGGGAACCAGATCTTGACCTGCAGAGCCTCAAGGCCGGCCCAAGGCAGGTGCAAATGCAGGAAGAACTCCAGCTCTGTCTACTTCGGGGAGAAGCTAATCACAAGAGGCTGGCCTCCATCTCCACCTCCCCTGTGGCCCCGCTGCCACCTTGGTGGGGAGGCGGGCAGCTGGGGAGGTGGTGGGAGGTCAGGACCCACTCCCAGGAGGCCGGGGTACCTGGGAGCCCCCACCTCAGCTCACCGGCCTCTCTCCTCACCCCTTCCTCTCCACTCCTTCCCCCCCTCTGCTCCTCCCAAGTCTGGATCTCCTTTCTGTTGACCCAGTGCCCTCTTCTTTTCTTTCTTTCCCCTTTCTCTGTGTACTTACTCTCGATTTCCCTTCCTTTATTTTCCTCCTGCCTTCCCTCCACTGTTTTCTCTTCTCTTCCTTCACTTTTCCTTCCTTCTTTCCTTTTCCCTAGCTTTCCTCCATTCCTCTCCATCTCTTTCTCCCATTCATTTTTCTCTTTTACTTTTTCAAACTTTTCTCTCTTTTCCTGCCCTTTTCTTTTACTTTCTAGCCTCCTCCTTTTGTTCATGTGCTTTTCCTTCCTCTCTTGCTTTTCTTCCCTTCTCTCATACAACAAACAAATCTTGCTTCTTCATTCTGTCTTTTATAAATGTTCCTTCATTTCATGTCTCTTCCCTGCTCCCTCCGGAGTCCCCTCCTCTGCCCTCGCTACTGGGGCTTTCTCAAATCTTCTCTTCCCTCACCAGTCTTTTTGTTGTTCCCAGGTTTTTTTCCAGTCCTTTGTGCAGTTTTCTCAGCCTCCTTTCCATCTTCCATTGTTTATAAATGCTCCCTCTGAACAGGCAGAAGGCATAAACGTGCCCCCTCCTCAGGTCAGGGCTCTATCCTGCATCAGCCTACCCACCCTTCACACCATTTTTTCTCAGCTTCCCTCAATGCGGGGTTCAGTTTCAAGGGCTCACAATGAGGCTGTTCACCCCTAGCTGAGAAGTCAAGGCTGGGTCCACAGCTCCCCAGTACAGGCTTAGGGGATGCTCTGCCAAACTGTCATGACTCCATCAATCCTAGTATAAAAAAGAAAAAGGAAGAGAAGAAAAGAGTAAAAGAGAGACAGTTCTATAGACTGTGTGCGTGTGGGGGCATGTTGGTGGAGATGGGGAAAGAGGCGGAAAAAGATTCATCAAAGAGGGAGGGAGCAAAGTCCAGACCCAGGCGCCTTCTTTTAGCTCACCCAGATCTGGGACAGCCAGTAAAAGAAACCTCAGTTGGCTCCCTGTTGATTTTGGGATTGGGTGGGGATAAGACCTTCCATCTCACTCCTCTGGGCTAGAGAGGTGCACAGGGCCACAGGGTGGGAGGAAAGAAAAGGGCTTAGACTTGAATATCAGTCCCTTTCACTTCTGCCCCAAGATGCGTCCCTCCCAAGGCCCATGTTCTGGAAACCTCTGAGTCCCTAGGTCCCCCTGTGGCTCTCTCAGACCTCTCAGCTAGGCAGGCCCACTTAGGGGCTCCACCATGAGCAGTGCTGAGCAGTCCCTGGACTACCCGCAGAAAAACCTCGGGTGCAGTGAAAACAAAGGCCTGGGCGGTTTGGCCACTCCCGACCAAAAGATGCGGGCCAAGTAGAGGCCAGAGCCACCACTCGCTGGAGGTGGGAATTTTCTCTCCTGGGATCCACAGCCCCTCCTGGCTTTTTCCAAGATCGGTTCAAATGCTCCAGCCACATCCTGCCTGGCTCCTTGGGTCAGACGGGTAAACCTCAGCACCATGAAGACCCTCCGCCCTGGCTGGGCCTCCCTTTGCCGGGCTCTAGAGTTCCCTGGGTCCTGCTAGTGCACTTGCCATAGCTCCCACTCTCCCTGGCTTTACCAGACGGGCACGCCAGCTCCCATTTCCACACCAGCCTGCCCACTCTCCACCTGGGCCCCCAAGTTCAGTCCTACTCTCGGATCCCACCCTCTCTGACTCCCTTTTGAAGAGTCCTTCCTCCCAGGACTTCTCTTGGGGAGGGGAGTTGGAATCTCAGCCCCAGGGAAGGGGTAGGGGGTCTTTTCCTGACCCTCTTGCATGGGCTGGAGGAAGTTGAAAGGTGGTTTTGCTGGGGGGTGGGGAGGGGCGCTCCCCGGATTCCATCTTGGAGAAATGGGTCTGAGTCAAATTGGAGTTAAAAAGAGAAGAAGAAGAAATCCATGTCATTCCTAACTTAAAATCAGCAAAAGATTCCCGGGGGGGGGGCAGCAGGAACCCCGAGAAGGTCGCGAGCTGATGCTTTGGGTCGATACCCCGCCCCCTACCCGGGCAGAGTCGAAAACGACCGTTTGCGGCTGGTACTTCTCTCGCTTTCTTGGGAAAGCCCTTTGGGGATCTCTAAGCGCCTCTAACACTTTGCTAGGTGAGCAGGTTCGGGACCTGTCCGGGTTTATATACATCCGTAATCAGCCGTGATGGAGAAATAAATGCATCCTTCCTCCAATATAAGAAGCAGGGGCCCTCTCTCCCACTTCAAACCTCAAAACCCAAACTCTGCTCCCATCTCCATCTCCTCAAAAAACTTTTCTGAAGTTCCTGCAAGTTGCGTTTGGGGAAAGAAGTGATCACCTTCAGACTCTACGGGTCTCCAAGCGCCCTGTTTCTCCCATTCTCTCGTTTCAGAAGCATCCCCTTTCCTCTGACATTGCCACCTTAGTCCCCAAACTCGGGTGAGGAAAGCCGCTCTGGCTCCACTCCTCTGCCAGTGGCTCCTCCAACCGCAGCCCAAATTCCACCCAGGTCGGGTAGATCAGTGTCTGCCAGCAGGGGAGCCGGGATGAGGTGAGAAGGAGAGAGGCAGAGGTAGGGGAAGACAGTTTTCAGGCTACAGCGCACCCCTCCCAGACCCAGCTCACCTGTTCCGGCGGGGCTCCTCTGGATTTTAATCCATTCAAAAGTTTGTCGGTCTCTCACATTGTCTGAGGAGGGGCGCAGACTCGGCGATCGGGATGGGGTGGGCGCCCCCTAAGAGCGCAGGGCCTGCTTCAGAACGAGCCCCTGAGAAGCAGGACTCGGGTGCATCTTCCCCAAGGTGGGGGTCCAAGCAGTGATCCGGAGAGAAAACGCTCAAGTGCCCGGGGTGCCGGGTCAGACTGCCAGCTGGGCACCGTCCAGGGCAGATTGGGCGCTATAGAGGAAGAAGCCTGCGGGGCCGGACAGGCTCAGGGAATTGGAAGGAGAGGGCCCTGTGTCCCTGGCGTCGTCCCTCTCTTCCTCCAGTTTGCAACCTCCCCGGTGTGTCCCAACCCATAACATTCCCCAGGCCCCTTCTGGGGCGACACTCAGGACCCGGACAACGCAGAGAGGGAGGGTGAGGGGGAAAAGTGACCCCTTTTCTTAGCCCCTCCCCAGGCCCCGCGCCACCGCTCCC
>SJXQ01011372.1:113592-132667 GCA_006408695.1 Aepyceros melampus
CCTACCCAGAGCCAAGGGACGTACAGAGAATTGCAACTAGAAATTCGATCGATTGGTACGAGGGACCACGTGGTCCGGTGTTGGCCAATGACCGGGCCGCCCGGGATGAGCTAATAATGGAAGCAATTTGTAACTTTCAGTAGCTCTCTAGGCCTGGGTACTGGAGGGAGGGAGGCGGGCGAAGGTGGGGAAATGGGTGCCCCCCGTCTTTCCACCCTCCTCATTCGTGCGGGGCACTGGGATCCCCGAATCCTCTTTTTCCCCAACCCCGCAGGCACTTGCAGGGTCCCGCACCCACTTCTGTCCAACAGCCGCTGCGCGAGAGCAAGGTAAGCGGGTCCTCCATCCTTCAACCACACCTCCCCCATCTTTTCTGGCACCTGCAAAAAGCGTCGCCTTGCTTGCCCCGTTAGACAATTTGAATATGATTTTGTTTTTCTCTTAGTTGAAAAAAATATAATCGTTTTGTATTTATATATATATAATTTCAGATTTGGGGAAAGATTAAGTTCAGGTTAATACACTTTCCTTAGAGGACGACTAGTACTTTTGGGATCAATTTTCTATTCTCTTCTTTTGGAGAGGAACATTCTATTTGAAGAGAGTTTACTTTAGAGATGAGTTGCCCTTTTGTTTTTGCAAGTTTCACTTTTCTGATGATGTCAAGTTGGTGCTTTTCTCTACCCCATCTTCCAATTTCAGTATTGACAAAGAACCAGTTAACATATTTCAAGTTTATTCATTTGTTTTCTCCTTCCTCATTAGTTTTCAGCTGCTACTGAATCGAGGCAATGTTTTTTTTCCTCCTAGTGTGGACCAAGGGTTACTTTTGTGTTGATTTCTCTTTTTGTTTTGTAAATGAATTTATTGTTTGGGAAACTCTATGGGAGTGTGAATGAGGTCTCTTTTGATTCATTCTGACCCCTCTTTTGAAGGACAATCTACTTCAAGTGTTATATGCACTGTCTTCAATTTTTAATCTTTCAATTTTGATGTAATTTACCTCTTCTATTAATAAAAGCCTGATCTGTTCTTGAAATTTAAAATTTAGTTTGTTAAACCATCTTTAAAATTTTAATTGTATACACTTCACCATTTTGTATATTTTCTTACCCTGTCCGGTCCCCCTTTGCCCTCCTGCCTCCTCCATTTCAGAACTCCCACCCCCAACTTCCACAATTCTCAGCATCAAATTCGGTTCATCCATGGGCAAGGAGGGACGCCTGATAAGAAAATGTCCTACTTGTGTCAGAGCTTAAACTTGAGGCTCTGGGCACCTCTAGTTCGACTCCCCAAGCCAGCAAAATCAGGGAAAACAGAACTGCTATTTGACTTTTTAGTTTGGGACCAAGCTCTTTCTCCTTGGCTCTATTCTGGGCAAGTCTTTGGGACACAAAGTTGAATTTTTAGTTCTCATCGTGACCCTGAATTCTAAGCAAAGTACCAACAGATTTTTTTTCCTCCCTTAAATGTAAACTGTGAGCTCAGGGTCAGGCTCTTGGGACTCCTGCCTCCTGGGAGAGATTCCCAGAAGAGAGTCACAACGTGTAGTTCCCTCTTTTACTTCTGATTAAGGTGGAGGGGGCAGGAGTTGGGGGACCCCATTTTGATCTCTAGCTCTAGCTTTGAATGGACACAAAAAAATGAGAGGGCTGGCCTGGGGACTAGATCACTTCGGGTCAGTGGGGTCTGGTTTAGGAGAGTTTGGGGTAAATCCCAGCTCCAAGGACATTCTCTCTAGCATTACTGTGAAGTAAATCATCAAAGTAATGTGATACAGTTGCAGCCTATTCCGATCCATTGCAGGTACCGAAATCANGGGGACTAGATCACTTCGGGTCAGTGGGGTCTGGTTTAGGAGAGTTTGGGGTAAATCCCAGCTCCGAGGACATTCTCTCTAGCATTACTGTGAAGTAAATCATCAAAGTAATGTGATACAGTTGCAGCCTATTCCGATCCATTGCAGGTACCGAAATCAAATGATGAGAGAAATTTCATTTCCCGAAGCCCCGCCTCTGCTGACTTTGTCTGTGCCTCTGAGGGAAACGGCCCAACTTGGCCAAAGTAACACTGTCATTGCTCCTCCCCGCTCAGTCCCCAGCTCTGTCGTCACATTGACATTCTGGGCACATTCGGCCCAACCCCCGTCCCTGCTTCTCCCAAGTATGAATCTAAATTACTATTAATAAGGGGCCGCTCCAAGTTAATTGGCATTAAAAGAATTCATTTCAATTTGTTAATATTAAATGAACGCTCTGCACTTTAGCTCCCTTCTTCGCCCTAGATTCCCAGATGAGTGATGGGAAGTGGGGGGCGGGGGAGGACGAGGAGGATTTTATTTCTGACTCTAGCGCAGTCACTGCGGTGCCTCCCCGGGGCATGAGATCCAGGCGCAGTGGGGTCCTGATTGGGGACCATCTGACGGTCTTTTTAGGTGAAATTTATCTGATCCTGTTGGAGCTTTGGGGGAGGGCAGAAGGGAGTTTGAGGGAGAGGGATAGAAAGGTTTGCGGATGTTGTAGGGAGAGGGAGGGCTGAGAGGCGAGGAGCGAGAGGAAGAGGCAGAAGTGAACGGGAGTAGTTGGGGCACGGGAGTAGTTGGGGCACGAGGTTGGGTGCTGGTGGGGAGGGTAAAGTAGCTTTGTGAAGGAAGGTGCTAGTAGTTCCAAAACGCCCCTAGAGAAGGAGGAGCTGGGGGAGGGTGGGATGTGAATGAAGCAAAGCAGCCAGGGGTTCTGAAGTAGCTATCTCAGTGGAGTGTTTGTGATGAGATGAAATACACGTACTGTTTCCACAATGCTTGGCACCTAGAAACTACCAAGAAACTAGCGTAGTGGCTAAAAGCACAGATTCTGGAGACCGGCTGCCTGGTTTTGAACCTCAGCCCTGCCTCATGCTACTGTATGACCTTGGGCAAGTTACTTAACCTTTCCACACTGGCTGTTTTGAGGATTAAGTGAGTTAATATGTGTGAAGTGTCTAGAACAGTGTTAGTTGTGTGGGAAGCACTGTACAAACTGTACAAAGCTAGTTGTTACTGATGTTGTAGCTTTTCTGAGCTGGGGAGTTTGGACATGGTCACGGAACCTCTTAGAGGTTAAGGGTTCAGTGGGTTCTCTGGGATCATGAACGGGTCAGCTCTCTCACCCCCATCCCTGGATCTGGTCTAATAACCTGGGTGCATGTGGTGAGGGCAAGGGGAGAGTGAGACCTGGGGCCCTGGGAGCTGGGACACCTGAGTTCTTCCCTGGCCTCTGCTTTGGCTCTTGGGTTGGTGATCCCCTCTCAGTGACCACGACTTCAAACAAAGGAAAGTCACTTCTTTTTCCTCTGGAGGGCTGTGATGAGAGGATTGCTTTCTTGGTCTAATACCTCCCTTTGGTAGAGAGTCAGTCCCCAGGAGTGTGGGTTGGGGGAGACTGGGTTGAACAGAAGGGACTGAAGTTTACTAAGTGCTGCCTAACTAGGTACCAGCCTCCACATCCCTGACGCCGCTGGAGAGAGCCCAGAAAACAGAGGTCCAAAGAGATGAAGTAACGTGCCAGAATCATAAAGCTACAAAGTGGCAAAGTTGGAATCTGAATGCTGACCTGCCTGATGACAAATCTTAACTTCCTTCCCTTGCTGCACATTTTCTGAACAGAGAGGTAGGACTTTCTAAAGGGTAGGGTAGGACACACATAAAGTTGGGACACGGACGAGGCCAGGACCATGGGGCTGCTGGAAGATGAGGGTGGGGAGTTGGATGTTTCAGTCAGGGAAGACTTCCTGGAGGAGGGAAGTACAGATCAGGGTTTAGATAAGAGGAGAAGGAAGATAGGAAGCAAAGAAGAGGGATGGCAGTAGTGCATTGGCAGAGCAGGTGGGGAAGTACTGACTGTGCAAAGGCTGGGTGAGGCCAAAGGATCTGGATCAGATTCATTTTCTGGCACCGGGTACAATCGGTTACCGTTTCTTAGCGCAGACTGTTCCTCTTGTTTCAAGCCTACGGTGACGCTGACAAGTGAGCTGCTCATTCCTACATCCAGAGGAGTCAGCTGCGGCTCTGAGAACTGAATCCCCACCTCAGGTCATGCATGTGGTAACTGGGTCTGCCTGGCACCAAAACCATACCTGGGCGCCTGCAAAGCACAGCTCCCCAGCCTGATCTCTCCTTCCTTTCCGAGTTGCAGTCATCCTGCTGCCCACTATTTGTAGTCATAACAGGAGTTGGAGCATAAGGTGAGACAGAGGGGCAGGGGCAGCGGGCAGTGGGGACAGAAGCTTTTCTCACATCCTTGTGAAGAAGATGGGTAATCTCCCTAGAGGAGGCCTCCAAGTCACTTTCCTGGGACTCTGATCTTGGGGTGCATGGGGGGACTTTATTGGGCATCACACTGTCCTCTGGATAATGGACTCGATTTCTCCTCCACAGAGGGAGGAGGGGCAGAAGAAGAGGGCTGCTCAGCTGGGGGTGGTTTGAGCCCTGGATTCAGACATGCCGGCTCTCCACTAAGCGCCTTCTGTTCTTGTTCTGCGAGGGCACAGAACCTCCCAGCTGGACACTCCGCTGGCCAGAGGGGCCAGAGGGGAATGTAAGTCGAGGAATGGCATCAGAGCCTCAAGATGGTGGGTAAGTTCTTCTTTTCGTGAGCTGGAGCTGGTGTGCCTGAGACTGAGCTGTGACTGTGAGTTGAGAAATCTCTAAGAGAGGGCGAAACCGCGGCAGGATAGGATCCCAGGGTCCTGATTGACCAGGTCGAGCAGAGCCACCTGCCATCCAGGATGGCTCCCTTCCAGACTGTCATACGATAAATAAACATGTTTTCTATTTGTGACTGTGTTTGAGACTTTTTTTTTTTAATAGCAGTTTTGCCATCGTCCTTCTCCATATACCTTCCCACCTAAGAACAGAGACGGAAGGGACTTGGAGATCATCTATGCTCGGTGAAGCCCCTTCCTATACCAAGGGACCTAGGTATCTTCCATCCCCACCCTCACTTCAACCTAAGAAGTTCAGCAGGACACCCGAGTTAGATGTTGGGTTGCTACATAAAGTTTTATTTGGAGAAAGAAAACCAGTTTGAAACCCCCTGCAAGTTCAATCTCCTCCCCCTGTTTTTTTAATTACAGACAAGGCCCAGAGAGAGGAAGTGACTTACCTAAGATCACACAGTTTTTCTGTCATTTTCTGAATCCAGGATGGGTTCTCTAATCACCATATCAGCGTCCTCAACAAATCACAAGGACAAAAACACCCCAACCAGGCAGGGGGAGCCTGCATCTCCTTGGATAAAACTCTGGGCTGGCCAGGCCATAGTTCCCTGATTTCCCCTGTGTCCTCCTGTTGGATGTCTGCCTCGGAGCCCCACCTCTCTGGGCCTGGGAACCCACGGGCTGCATCTTTGCTCCAGCCGCCTTCTCACCCAGATGGTCCAACACACAGAGCAGAGCCGGGCCAAAGCCAAGCTCCCTGGCTTCCTCTAGTCTTTCCACACGCATGTCTCCCTCCTTCCCCCACCCCAGCCCCTTCCTAGTAGCCCACCAGGGAGGAGAAGGGGGAAAACTGTCATAAATTTCCCCTATTTATACAAGAAGACAGAATGTTTCTTGTGCCAGAAAAAACACAGAGAGGGAGCTGTCAGGGGAGAAGGGACCCAGTCCCATACCTCTGGGGCCAATTTATCTTCCTGAGTCGTGGCTTGGGGGCTACCATAACACTGCCTGTGCGATCTGCAGGCTTTGGCTTGGGGGGCTGCCAGGACAGACAGTGCCTGGGCTTCATTTTGGCCTTCCTGCTCCATCTCAACTGCCCCATCTCCACTTCTCCTTTTCTTTTTTTAAAACAAGTTTCTTGGGATATAATTCACACACATCATACAATTTGCCATTAAAGTATATAATTCAGTGGTTTTAGTGGAGTCACAGATATGTGCAACTATCACCACAGTCCATTTTAGACCATTTTCATCACCTCTAAAAGAAACTCATACACTTTAGTTAGCACTCCCCCATTTTTCTTAAAGAAACATTTGTTTGCCTGTTCCAGGTCTTAGGTGTGGCATGCAGGATCTAGTTCCCCAACTGGGGATTGAACCCTCAGCCTGCACTGGGAGCACAGAGTCTTAACCACCGGACCACCAGGGAGGTGTTTTACCGCCCTCTTTTTATCCCTCCATACCCCTGCCAGCCATGAGCAAACACTGATCTGCTCTCTGTCTCTACAGATGGAATCCCATACGAAGGGAATCATACACTCTGTGGTCTTTTGTGACCAGCTTCTTTCACTTAGCACAATGTTTTCCAGATTCATCCGTGTTGTAGCAGGTATCAATGCTTCATTCTTTTCATGGCTAAATAATATTCCATTATATGGATACATGACTTTTGTTTATCCTCTTTTCTGCTGGTGGATATTTGGGCTGTCAGGGAGACCTGGATTTGATCCTTGGGTTGGGAAGATCCCCTGGAGAGGGGAAATGCTACCCACTCCAGTATTCTGGCCTGAAGAATTCCATGGACTATATAGTCCCTGGGGTTGCAAAGAGTTGGACATGACTGAGTGACTGTCACTTTCACTTTCTACCTTTTGAATATTATGATTCTTCCTTAACTCTTAAGTCTCTAGAGAGCTTGGACCACATAGAATGAGCTCTGTGGGCAAAAATGGGTATATATATATATATATATATATGAACATTACTCAGCCATAGAAAAGAAATAAGTCCCTTTACAGCAACATGGATGGGCCTTGAGATTATACTAAGAGAAGTAAGTTATATAAAGAAAGACAAATATTATATGCTTATATGAGGAATCTAATACAAATAAACTTATTTACAAAATAGAAACATACTTGCAGACAGAAAAACATTTATGGTTACCAAAAGGGAAAGGGGAGGGGCTAATTACAGGTTCAAGGCTAGCAGATACACACTACTATTTATAAAATAGATAAACAGCAAAGTCCTACTGAATAGCACAGGGAACTATATCCAATATCTTATATAAATTATAATGGAAAGGAATCTGAAAAAGTGTGTATATACATATAACTGGATCACTTTGCTGTGCACCTGAAACTAATTTCAGACGAATGGACTTCTACCATGGAGTAGACAAATGGACTTCTACCATGGAGTAGATGAAGGGACTTGTACCCACTGGGGAAGAGATTCCCTGAGTCCAGTCTCCAGTGATCCTCCAGTGTCTCGCAGCTGAAGGAAGGTGTGTGCAGGCTCCAAGATCAAAGGAACATTTTGTTCTGGGAGGAGTGATGGAGCCTAGAATGCAGGCCTCTTGCCCCCACCTCCTTAGTCCATCTCAGTGTTGCGCACCTGGAGCTCCACCCTTTCACTCACCTAGCAAATATGCACAAAGGATCCAGTGAACCCATGAGCCACTGCCCATGCCCTCATGAACCGTAATGGTGAGAGTAAGATAAATACAAGTGAGCCAAGTGACGAAGGTCTGTAAACATTTGTTGTAAAGCAAAGGTCTGTAAATATTTGTTGAACGAATGAATGAATGAACAAATGATGTACTTACTATGTGCTCCATAATGAAAATGTAAACAAAGCAGAGTTGTAAATCACTTTTGCTGCCACCACCTTCTGCAGTCTGGAAACAGCTCTACTTCTCCATCTCTCAGAGGGATGGTGTACAAACAACACAAAATATCAGCTAATAACAACTACCAAATATTGGACTAGCCATGTACCAAGGGACTGATACATCTCACTGATTTCATCCTTTTTTTTTTTTTTTTTTGGCTCCATTGTATAGCTTGCAGAATCTTAGTTCCCCAACTAGGGACTATACCCAGGCCACGATAGTGAAAGCACCAAGCCCTAACCACTGGACCACCAGGGAAATTCCCTTCAACACTTTGCTGCTGCTGCTGCTGCTGCTGCTAAGTCGCTTCAGTCGTGTCCGACTCTGTGCGACCCCATAGACGGCAGCCCACCAGGCTCCCCCGTCCCTGGGATTCTCCAGGCAAGAACACTGGAGTGGGTTGCCATTTCCTTCTCAATGCATGAAAGTGAAAAATGAAAGTGAAGTCGCTCAGTCGTGTCCGTCCCTTCCTGACCCCATGGACTGCAGCCTACCAGGCTCCTCTGTCCATGGGATTTTCCAGGCAAGAGTAGTGGAGTGGGGTGCCACTGCCTTCTCCAAGTTACATATAATTATCTCCATTTGAGGCTTCCCTGGTGGCTGTCAGTAAAGAATCTGCCTGCAATGCAGGAGACCAGGGTTCCATCCCTGGCTTGGGAAGATGCCCTGGAGAAGGAAATGGCAACCCACTCTGGTATCCTTGCCTGGGAAATTCCATGGAGAGAGGAGCCTGGCAGACTACAGTCCATGGGGTTGCAAAGAGTTGGACATGACTTAGTGACTAAACCACCACCATCCCCATTTTGAGGATGAGAAAAACTGACTTAAAGAGATTATGTAACTATTTGAGATCACATTGGTAGTAGTAAATGGTAGCACATTTCCTATTGGACTCTGGGATGAGTTTGTTTCCATTCCCTGCTCTCCAGGACAAAGACAAATACATTTGTTTCTGAGGCCCTGGCCCAGAGGATCTGGCCACTCTCCACTGTCCTGCCCCAGGCTGGCCCCTCCCCTCCCGCCCAAAGGCAAAGTGGGCTGATATGGAGGTGCCCTCTCCTCTCTGGAAACCTGTATTCACCGGCTACACCTGCCTTGTGGGTAGGAAGGGAAGGACCAGTTTTGCTTTCAAAAGCCAAGCTCTTCCAGCTCTTGCTGTGTGGGAGGGACCGCGAGAGGTCTGGATGTTGTCAAGCAAAAGCTTTAACCACCCAAAGAGCTGATGATGTTGACAAGAAGGGGACCTCAGCAAGGCAGATAACTAGAACCTGATGACTGACAGCATCCCCCAACCCCTGCTCAATCAGGAACATAGACAAGCTTGATGACACATAAAAACTCTAACAAGTTCTAATTTTCATATGCACTTGTTCACTTCTCACAGCAAACAGAAGCATCCAAGGCTGGGCTTACTACCAAAAAAAAAGTTTGTGAGGCTGAACCCAAGTATCCCCATCAATTTCACATAATGAAATTTATGTAGGGCTGACCACGGATCATGTATTCTGTTCAATATTTCATGGCTATTAAACTCATCTCTTGCCCATCACCATTCGAAGTAGGTATTAGTCTTCTCTGCATATGTTTTTTATGAGGAAACTGAGGCAGAATCGTGAAGCATCTTACCCAAGGTCGCACAGCCAGCAAGTGGCAGGGCAGGGATTATGAAGTCAGCCAGCCGCCTGGCCCGCAGAGTCTGTGCTTAATCGCTCCGCCAGGTGGGCCTGGTGCAATGACTCCATTTGGGAACTTGAGTGTGTTTTCCCGGCTGCCTCCGCCCCCTTCCCCCTGCCTCCCTCAGTCTTTATGGCCCATTGGAAAAAGCAAGGCAGAGATGTGGCTCCCAGGGTGACGATCCTTCAGCTCCTCCTTGGCACTGTCATTCCCGTCTCCCATCTCTTGCCAGGGGCTCCAACCGGGAGTACCACAGACTATTTGCCATGGATCAAGACTTCTCCGGAGAAAGCTCACAGGATGGCTGCTGTGAGAAATGAAGTCACTTGCTGTTTCCCCGATTCCCTCACCAAGAGGAGCCAAATGAAGTCACGGCACGTTTGAATGGGGGCTGTCAAAGCACAGCCTCTGGCCAGCTCGGAGACAGACGTGGGCTCGGGAGGCCAGGGGCTGAACGGCTGCATGGAAAATCTGAGGTGGTGGACGGTTGAAATAAAGCTCCTGTAGGAGTGTTACGTGTGATTCACTCACCAGGGCTTTCTGCTGGGGCCGAGGGTGTGCACATGAGCTGTGAATAGGCTTGTTCACTCATTTACTGGTTATCCCCTATTGATTCAGTAAGTTCTGATTATGTACTTCAGAGCCACTGCGCTAGATGTCCAGGATGGACAAGACAAAATCCCCGCCCCAAAGGGGCTGCAGTCTGGAGAGGGGAGGCAGGAGTGAGATTAGTGGTTTGTATCAAGTACTGAATTGGTCACTATTCGATATCACTACCCCCAAAACGCCCTCCTCCTTTCCTCACCCTGTGCTCAGTGCAGCCCCTTCCCTCCAGCTTCTTTCTGCCTGATCCCATCTTCCTGTGAGCTGGGGCCCTGTTGGGCTGCAGGCAGTGACAAAAATGGCAGTAAAGCCACAGAGACAAGGCTTCAGTGTACTAAGGGAATCCCGGGGAAGCAGGCGGGGTGATGGTGTTTGCCGCCTTTGTTCTCTTGGTCGCGCTGGCCTCGAGGCTGCTTGGTGCAGCCGGCATCGCTTGAGTTCCTGACTTCTCAACCGGTCAGGCTTGGCCAGCAGGGGTCCTGGCAGGGAAGGGAGAGAGGAGCTGAGATATTTGTCTCCCCATCCCCTGCGGGTCTCGCCTGCCCACCTGCCTGAAGCTCTGGCAGGGGTTGTGGTTCCTCAACGGCCCCACCTTGGCTGGATGGCTGCTCTCCCTGACCCCATTTCAACTCTCCTTGGTACCTCACCAACCCTTATTGGCTCCCTTCATTCCATCTGTGCCTTGAAAATTGTGTCATTAAACTCTCTTCAGTGAAACCCTTTCGAGTGTGTCATGGATTTGCTGTTGGGACCTTGACTGGCTTGCCTGGGTGGAGGCGAGGGTGGTGGGGACAGGCAGGTTGGGGTTCCAGGTGAGCTTTCTTCTTCTTCTTCCCTAGAGGAAGAGAGAGTTTTGGACCAAGAAATGGGGGACGACTCTCTGTTGAGGGTTTTCACGGTTTTCCTCTGCTGAGGAGTCACGGCCTGGAGTTCTCTGGAAAGCAGAATCAAGAGGTGGTGCAGGCAAGGGCAGCAGGAGGCCTGGTGGTTGGGCCAAAGGGAAGGAAATTATGACTGAGGACCAACCCTGGGGTGGCCACTCTGACAAGCTATCTTCTTAAGCCTTCATAGTTGCACTGAGCGCGTGCTCAGTTGTATCCGACTCTTTGCAACCCTGTGGGCTGTAGCCCGCCAGGCTCCTCTGTCCAGGGGGATTCTCCAGGCAAGAATACAAGAGTGGGTTGCCATTTCCTTCTCCAGGGGATTTCCCGACCCAGGGACAGAACCCATGTCTCCCGTGTCTCCTGCATTGGCAGGTGGATCCGTTACCTCTGAGCCACCTGGGAATCACAACCCAGTGGCAGCTGCTCTGACAAGCTGTCTCCTTAAGCCTTCCTCACTCCCTTAATCCCTTCAAGCTCTTTGTCCTCATTTTACAGGAGAGAAGTTTGTGGCCCAGAGAGGGAAAGAGGAACCGGAAAAGAGCGTCACTCCACTTCAGTTGCTGTCAATCAGAGAGAAACCTCACTTTGTAATCAAGAGATTGGCAGGGAGAAAAATCTTGGAATAAGTGGCAGTGTAGCACTGAAATCTGGAGCCGGACTTTAAGCTGTGTG
The DNA here is from genome assembly GCA_006408695.1 of Aepyceros melampus. Taxonomy (NCBI): domain Eukaryota; kingdom Metazoa; phylum Chordata; class Mammalia; order Artiodactyla; family Bovidae; genus Aepyceros; species Aepyceros melampus. Next base: position 125,019 of record SJXQ01011372.1, read on the forward strand.
ATCTTGAGCATGTTACTTGGTCTCTCTGTGCCTGTTTCCACAGGTGTAAAAATGGGGCTGATAATAACAACACTCCCTCATAGGGTTGTGGAGACAGTGAAGTAAGCTTAAGGTTATGAAGTCCTTAGGAAGTGATTCCCTGACAGCTCAGTTGGTAAAGAATCCTCCTGCAATGCAGGAGACCTGGGTTCGATTCCTGGGTCGGGAAGATCCTCTGGAGAAGGGATAAGCTCCCCATTCCAGTATTCTTGGGCTTCCCTTGTGGCTCAGCTGGTAAAGAATCCGTGTGCAATGTAGGAGACTGAGGGAGACCTGGGTTTGATCCCTGGGTTGGGAAGATCCTCTGGTGAAGGGAATAGCTAACCACTCCAGTATTTTGACCTGGAGAATTCTATGGACTGTATACCCCATGGGGTCGCAAAGCATTGGACACAACTGAGCGACTTTCACTTTTCATTTAGGAAGTGCAGATACATAGTGTAGCACTATGTGTAAGTGTTTAAAAAAAAAAAAAGGAGCCTCAAGCTTTCTCCTTATTCTCTACCCCTTCTTATTGCCTGCCTTCCCTGCCAGCCTTACAAGGTTCGGAAAAAGGGTGAACACCTACTGGGAGTCCATAGACAGGTCTGTTGTTCCCCAACCCTTCTGTGGGAATGATTTTCCATGCCCTGCTCCATATATTACCATTTGGGAGAGAACAACAAGAACCAGAGAGACCCAGCTGGATCATCCGCACCAGGACCCCACACCCAGTGGGATCAGCCTCTATGGGAGCTCATTGGCCTCCTCCCTCCAGCTGCCCTTAACTTCCAGAGCTGCGGGGGGCCTGGGAGCTCTTGGAAACAGCACATTAAGCCCCAGTTTGTGGGAACTTTAATTTAAACACAAATTAGAGAAGGCAAATGACTCTGGCAGCTAGATAAGCCATCCCGGGAGAGCAAGAAATAAGCCAAGAGAATCAGCTGAAGTAAGGCCTGAATTTAAACTCTGTAGACACCCAGAGGCCTGGCGTGGGTGGAGGCTGGAAGTCCTCAGGGAGGAACCCTGGAAGCCCCGCAGCCAAGCTGCCTGGCTCTGGGCTCCATACCAGCCGCTTCCTCCTCCATTCTCTACATTCCTTTTTTGCACAATTCCAACCCAAGTCCTGAATCTATCTCTACCCGCTCCCATCCTACTCTTGGGGAGAACTCCATTCCTTTATTTCATCTCTCATCCTTCTCTGTGACCGACTATTTTGAGAAAGTTCAGCTTGTTATCTAACCTCCACCTGTTCTATTACAGTTGGAGCCTAATGTATCCCGCTTAGTGGTGGCTCAGGGGTTTCTATTCAGGAGGCAAATGTAGGGTAGCAGAAATAACCTTGATGCTCAAAGACCTGTGTTTATTTCTCTGAGTCTCGTTTTCTCATCTGTACAATGAATGTGTAAGAGGATTTCGAAGGCCCTGTGCGTTCCAATTTTTCACAGAAGAATTAGAGGACAAGAACATCCCAGGAAATATCTATTGTTCTATAACCCAGGAACTCCCCACTGTTCTAGAAACATTGGTGGATATTAGAGGTGGGTGGGGAGAGCAAGAGCAGTCAAGCCTGCCCACTGCTCTGTGGGCGGGGTCTCCAGGCTTTACTTCCATCCTTTGGCACACAGTGAAGACCCAGGCCCAGGCCCAGGAGAGGGGCTGACTTTCCAGTTCTTCAAGGCCTGCTGAGCCCAGCTCTGTGGGGCTGTGTCTGCTGAGATGTCGTCACTGTCCTCAGGAGTGGAATCGACATATGTTCCCTCTGTCACAGCACCTGTGAGGGTGGCTGAGGGATGGCAACCCCCAAGAGGGCAGAGTTCCACCCTCTCTGGTTAACCTTGAGAAACCTTACTATTCTGCATTTCTGGGAGATGTAAAGTGAAGGCAGAGGGGGCATGCAATCAGAGCCCAAAGCCCTCCCACCACCCTCTCCCCCGACAAATGCGAAGCTGCTGTCCTTCAGAGAATGTAGAAGAGCACCTATTGGCTACAGCAAGAGAGAAGAGGGTCAGACCACAGGTAGAACTTTCAGGTTGGATACTGGAGCAGACCGTGACCCCAAGAGGTCATCCCAAAGGGAAAAATCCATGACCCTTGGTCTCAGAGGGTATCTGTGAGCTTGGGTCACTGACAGGGGTGAGGCAACGACCCCAAAGGCGGGTGCCAGCCTGTGACTCAGGAGTCAGAAAGTCTCTGTAATCAGCACAGAAGGACCTTGGCATTTTCTCTGGCCCAAGGTCCTTAGGCAGAGGTGGGCAGCTGCCACTGGGGCCCTGGGCCCAGCTGTGTCCCCACCTTGCCCTCCTCCCCCTTCCCGTGTGTCTGGCTGCCCCTGGAGCCCCAGGTCTGCCCGCCATCTGGGCAGCTCAGAGGAGAGTCCACTGCCAAGGGAGTGCCAGCATTGATTTATAACCCACAACCTTGGCAGGCTCGGCTGTGTGCCCGGAACCTCCTTTGCTCAGTAAAGAGACGCGCCTCTTAAAGGGGCAATGCAGTGGGATGCGGGAAGTCCAGGGCGAGTGCTGAGGCAGACTGGGGGCTGGGGAGGACAAACCCCAGCCCTCAGACTCTGCTGACTGTCATCCCCTAGGGAAGCTGCTCTTCCGACCATCACGATCCTCATCATGTACTTCTTTGTGGACTTAGCGCAGCTCTGATGATTTAGTTTGTTTAACCTCAGTCTCTCTGATAGACTGTAGCCCCGTGAGGGCAGGAAGCAGAGCCATTGTGTTCATCCCTGGATGCGCACCGGCACAGCATCTGGCATGGGACACAGGCTCAGGAAGAATTTGTCAAGCACAGGAAAGAATAAGTGTAGGACCCTGTCCATGAGGCGTGGAGAGGACCGTAGCCTTCCTGTTGCCCACCATGGTTTTCAAGACCCTGCAGCACCTGCCCTGGCTTTGATGACCTTTCTTTCAGGACCCTCCCCAACCCCTGTCATGCCAGGTGTGACCAACAAGACCGACTTGTTACCCAGATGCGCTTGCCTCTCCCCTTTCCTTGCGTCTTACATACCAAGTCTTTCATACCATGCTTCTCATTTTCCTTCAAGAAGCTTTCTCTAATTGTCTATGACATCAGCCTCTCATTCAGATACCCTTTCCCCCACCACTTATCATCAGGAAAGTGCTTCAGTCATTCATTCATTTGCTAAGATTTAGTGAGTGTCTCCTCCGTGCTAGGCATCAGGTGCTGAGCATTCATGTGTGAACAAGGCAGGCATGATCCCTGAACTCTGAGACCTTACATTTCAGGGGATGAGACTGACTGCCCCCCACAACATAAGTAAGTAAATACATAAACACAAGTTGTGATACCTGCTAAGAAGAAGGTAGGGTAAGTTGGTGGAATGAGGCCCCATTACACTGAGGGGGGTGGTCAGAGAAGGTTTCTTTGGGGAAGCAGAGAATTTAGGCTGATATTTGAGGGGGAAGAAGGAGCCACGTGAAGAGCGAGAGAACAGCATTCTAGAACTGGCTCAGTGCCCGAGTGTGCATCTCAGGGAGTGAGGGTGGGGAGTTTTTCCAAACTATACACCCTCATTTCCCACCCCCCAACTCGTTCAATAGGGGAGAACCATTGTTTAACATCCTTGGAGAAGTGGCGTCACTTGGGAACTGGCTAGAAAAACAATCTCAGGTTCCAGTCTAGATCTACTGAGTCAGAATCTGTATTTGAACAAGACCCCTAGTCATGCATAGCAGGCACAGGGGTGTGGAGAAGCGCTGATCCAGAGAACACCTCAAAGGTGGGACAGTGTGAGGCCACCTCTGAGGTGGGCAGGGTTGGGGGCAGTTGCTGAAGAATCTGGATTTGATCCGAGATGGAGTGTGAGAGTGTACATGTTTGTGGGTGTGCCGTGTGTGTGTGAGTCTGTAGGTAACTCCAGCCTCAATGACCATGAGACAACTGAGGTTTTATATCTCCAGGCCATTTTCTTCCCACGAATGTGGATTACAGGGGATACATCTTTATAACACCCCCTCTTCATACTGAAGCTGTAAGTCAAGAGGAATTTTCCAGCCTCTGGATGGGGGCGGGGACACCTCTGGTGTAAGGCAGGGTGAAGAGATCCCTTGTTCCTGACCTCCGGCAATCCATTTATCTGACCTGAGTCTCATAAGCACATACTGATGAGTCCAATCGCTTGCTAATGGTTATGAGCTGAGACCTGGGGATTTATGGCAGAGGCCTCAGTGGCCACAGACAGGAGCAAGGCTGTGTGCAGGAGACCAGGCTCTGCATGGATTCAGCTCCTGGACTCCCATGCCCAAGACCATAGTGGGAACACCACCAGCTACTCCATTTGGGGCAAAGAGCCCTGTGCTGGGCAGGGGAGGTGAAATGATCTCTGACTGAGGATGTTCCAGGGATGAAGAGTGAGTGTCTGGGAAACCAGCCCAGCATGGCTGTGTGTGTATGTGTATGTGTGTGTGTGTGTTTTGCAGAGGGTGGATGGAGGAGGGGGTCACTGGAGAAATGTGTACTGGAATTTGAGCCTGTCAAGCTAAGTTTCAGATCCTGGCTCTGTTGTTTAGCAGTGTGTCACTTAGACAAATGGCTAGTCTCCCTGAGCCTCATTTTCCCCATGTGCAGGTGAGAATTATAATACAATTCCATAGGTTTGTGAGAATTCAGTGAGATAATGTTTGCAGGAGCTTCCCTGGCAGTCACCGGTTAGGACTCCACACTTCCAATGCAGGGGGCAAGGTTCAAATCCTGGTTGGGGAACTAAGATCCACATACCTCGTGGCATGGCCAAAAAACAAAAACAAAACAAAACCCTAAACACTAATCATAGATCAAGAAATTGGGTTTCGAGCTCTGCCACTAACTTGCTGGGGTTCCATCCAGCATTGGTTCTGTCCCCAGAGTCCTCACACGCACACCCCCTTTCTGGGTTTCAGCTGCCCCAGCGATATTAAGAAAGGTCTAGACCCAATGTCTGTTCACACCTTCCAGCTTTGATGTTTCATGGTTCTAACAAGGACTTCTTGAGTTGGAGAACTGGAAGGCTATGCCTCATACTGGCCATATGGAGTACGGCCACTGTGGCCTCAGGGACCAAGGTGGGGGTGGAAGCCGAGCAGAAACAGCATCCCCCTTAGTGATGCCTTCCTGTGTGCACCGTGCTGGGCACTGTAGTGAGGAAGTCTGGAGCAAGAGGGGTGAAAGGCCCAGCAGAGGGTAGGAGGCCAGGTGGGGATGGATGGAAATGCCCAAACCACTTGTGCCTTTTGCACAAAATAGCCTCCTCTCTTCTCTTCTCACCTCCTCCCCACCCAAGACACAGAGGGCACTCACAGTCACAGCAGACCCTAACTCCCAGCAGAACTAGTCTCACGCAAAGTCTGACCAAATGGGGTAGAAAACACCCACCGCTCAAACGACATGGGTAGAAACCTATGGATTCCTATACCACAGTGCACAGTAGGGTCCCAGCCCTTCCCCTATCCCTTCACCCCACACTGGGAACAGCCTGGAGCCAGTCACTGTGGGAAACAGACATTAGCACTGACCCAGACTCGCAGACCCTGCCTCTCTTCCATCCTCTGGCCCCCTTCCCCAAGTATTAGCTTCCTGATCTGCAAACCCTGGAGACTTCTAGGACAGAGACAGCTGTCAACTCAATGCTGTTTACTGAGCACATATTATATACTTGGGCCTCGGCCGAAGCAAGGACTGAAGAAGGAATTTAGACCTGATCCCTTTCCTCAAGTTGTCATAGCCCAGTGGAGGACAGATTTTCAACAGTAATGGAACACAGACTGCCAAGGGATAGTAATGTACATACAGGACAACAGGTAGCCAACTCGTCCTTGAGAGAAGGGGTGAAGTGAAAGGAAGATATTTGAGCTACTTTGTAAAAATGCTTGTTATGGAAGATTTAGAACACCTACAAAAGTGGAACACTATGGTAAGCCACTGTATCCTCATCACTAGGTGCAGGAAGGATCACTTCCGGTTCAGTTCAGTTCAATTCAGTTGCTCAGTTGTGTACGACTCTTTGCGACCCCATGAACCACAGCACACCAGGCCTCCCTGTCCATCACCAACTCCCAGAGTCCACCCAAACCCATGTCCATTGTGTCGGTGATGCCATCCAACCATCTCATCCTCTGTCGTCCCCTTCTCCTCCTGCCCTCAATCTTTCCCAGCATCAGGGTCTTTTCCAATGAGTCAACTCTTCGCATTAGGTGGCCAAAGTATTGGAGTTTCAACATCAGTCCCTTCAATGAACACCCAGGACTGATCTCCTTCAGGATGGATTGGCTGGATCTCCTTGCAGTCCAGGGGACTCTTAAGAGTCTTCTCCAACACCACAGTTCAAAAGCATCAATTCTTGTGTGCTCAGCTTTCTTTATAGTCCAACTCTCACATCCATACATGACTACTGGAAAAACCATAGCCTTGACTAGACGGACCTTTGTTGGCAAAGTAATGTCTCTGCTTTTCAATATGCTGTCTAGGTTGGTCATAACTTTCCTTCCAAGGAGCAAGTGTCTTTTAATTTCATGGCTGAAATCACCATCCGCAGTGATTTTGAAGCCCAGAAAAATAAAGTCAGTCACTGTTTCCGCATCTATTTCCCATGAAGTGATGGGACCAGATGCCATGATCTTTCTTTTCTGAATGTTGGGCTTTAAGCCAACTTTTTCACTCTCCTCTTTCACTTTCAACAAGAGGCTCTTTAGTTCACTTTCTGCCATGAGGGTGGTGTTATCTGCATATCTGAGGTTATTGATATTTCTCCCAGCAATCTTGATTCCAGCTTGTGCTTCTCCAGCCCAGCGTTTCTCATGATGTACTCTGCATATAAGTTAAATAAGCAGGCTGACAATATACAGCCTTGACGTACTCCTTTTCCTATTTGGAACCAGTCTGTTGTTCCATGTCCAATTCTAACTGTTGCTTCCTGACCTGTATACAGGTTTCTCAAGAGGCAGGTCAGGTGGTCTGGTATTCATCTCTCTCAGATCATGGGGTAACTATTCTGCCTCCTCCAGACCCCGGGGCACCATTACTTTGGATCTTGCTGGGGTCGTTTTGATGGAGGAACAGCCAAGTGCAGGAGGAACACTGTAGACAGAAGGGAATGCAATGCCCAGAGCCACTAAGCAATTCCTCTGACTATGCATCAAATTCCGGCTGGACCAGTAGGGCTAGAGCTGTGTCGTAGCACACGTGCCCCTGAGCCATCTTTCGCAAGTGTGACTTGTCACTTTATGGAACTAGGAGTCTCTGGAGGCAAGTCTTCTTCAGAGCCAAGGAAGCGCAGAGCAGACCCGTTGAGAGCTGGGAGGGAGGCGAGTACCGGGATGAGGCCTCACGGAGGCAAAGGCCGCAGGGCCTTGGCGGTCTGGATCGCGAGGGACCTCTGCACCCCGGCACTCATGGGCGCAGCCGGGCCTTCCGCCCCGCGCCGGCGCGCGGCCTTAAATATTACCCCGGAGTTTTCAATTATCTCTTCTTAATGGATTTGCAGGGGCTCTTTCATCAAGCGCGGGGTGGCTGGGTGTGGGGGTGTAGGGAGCGCGCGGCGAGGGCTGGAGCTGGGAAAATGGCCCATATTTCAATATTAAAGCCCTTTACGATCGTCAGCAGCATGAAAGATGCTGCAAATAAAA
>SJXQ01011372.1:137389-155835 GCA_006408695.1 Aepyceros melampus
GCTCTCTGCTGCCAGTTCCATCTCTACACAGAGACCTGCTCAGTCTCATTTTTCTCCTCCTCTGACTCACTGTCTTCCCCTGGAAGCCTTCCCTGCCTGCCCTTTCTCTGCCCCCAGCAAAAGTTTCCTGAACTGACTCTGCCAGCTCACGGCTTCATGCTTATCTGTCTCAGATCATCTTTTTAGACCCTCACCTGGCCTCAGAGGTCTTTGGGACCTGGGTATGGCTAAGTGGCCTTTTTCCACATCATCCCTGGGTTTGGGGGGCAGAAATACTTTTACCAGCCCCACTGCCCTTCTCAGGGTGGGGTTGGGGGAACCAGAAGTTCACTTTAGTTTTGTCTGGTCCGGCAGAGTAAGGCATTTCCTTCTCTCAGAAATGGAGCTAAGTCACTCAACTCTCTTTCCTGAGAGTATTTGCAATTTAGACTTGTTCTTTATTCAAAGAACTTTTAATGTCATGAAGTAGTGGAGTAGGTGAGGGAAAAATCTTGACCCTGGTCAGCCCAGTTCTCTAAGAGCCTGTCATTTTATGGGGTGGTGGGATCCACTGGAAAGGCCTGCTGTCTCCTGGATCCAATCCTTAGAGTCACCCAAGGACCAATCTAACCATCCTCAAACTGGGCTGCGGCCAGTCCCCTTCCATCTTAAATTTGGGCAGGCTTCTGATATTTCTTTTTTTTTTTAAGTTTATTTATCATTTATTTTTGGCTGTGCTGGGTCTTTGTTGCTGCTTGAGTTTTTCTCTAGGTGTGGTGCTCAGGCTTCTCATTGTGGTGGCTTCTTTTGTTGCGGAACTCGGGCTCTTGGGCACACGGGCTTCGGTAGTTGCAGCCCCTGGGCTCAGTGGCTGCGGTTTCCTGGCTCTAGAGCACAGGCTCAATAGTCATGGCACACAGGCTTAGTTGCTCAAGACATGTGGGATCTTCCCTAGCCAGGGATCCAACCCTTGTCCCTGGCATTGGCAGGCAGATTCTTTACCACTGAGCCACCAGGGAAACCAAGGCTTCTGAGTTTTATCAAATAATACTCCCTACAGAAGTTGTTTTTTAGTCGCTCAGTCGTGTCCAGCTCTTTGCAACCCAATAGAATACCACGTTGCCACTCTGAACAGAGAGTCACACTCTGCGGACTTCCACCTTAAACAGGAGGTGACTCAGCACCACTCCCAGAGTCCTTTGACTTGCCCAGTGAATTGAGGATCTTCCTTAGTGGGGAAACTCTGGGGACTTTTTTCTCTCCTCTTTTTCACCTGGACTCTTAACATTTCTCTACATTCAACGTGTATTACTTACACGACAGGTCAGAAACCAACACAGTGTTGTAAAGCAATTATCCTCCAATGAAAAGTAAATAAATTTAAATTTTAAAAAGAAGAGAGAAGAAGGTAGGATTTTAGAAAGAGCAGAAGTTAGCCATGGTGGCAGCAGCTGCTGGGTTGGTTACAGAGCCCTAGGTAGGTGTGACCTGTGGGTGTTCTATAATTGGTCAAGGGACACTCCAAGGCCTTTTGGGAATATGAAAGCCCTGGGCAGCCCCAAGCCTGGGCCAACAGAGGGCACCCGCAGAGGACTAGAGTCAGGGTCAAGAGAGGAAAGAGTCCATGAGACCTGGAGGGGCAAATCCCTACCATGGTCATAAAACTTAAGAGTATCTAAGTGTTTGGCAGCCCCTGGGTTTTTCCTTAAGAATCCAACCAATGTTAAGTATTCTGCTTTGCCACCTTCTATAAAGTGTGACTGTTCACAGGGTTTATGGTTAGTGGTTTGGCTTGTAATTATTAAACAGGAAGGAATCAGAAATAAGTTGTCATAAATTTAAATTGAATACTTCATGTTCTTAATGCTAAACTTGAAGGTTAAGCTGTGGAAACAATTGTGTTTGTTTTACTCTTTTAAAGAGTGACTAAATCAGAAATCCTGGCTCTTGTCCAGGCTCTGTCCCTGACATGAGGATTCTCAAGCTTTTCTGCCAAAGTCCTTTTGATATTAGAGAAAAATGAATTGGACCCCAGTGGTCTGGGATCTCAGGCTTCCCTGGTGGCCAGCAGTAAAAGAATCCACCTGCAATGCAAGAACTAAGGAGATACGGGTTCGATCCCTGGGTTGGGAAGATCCCCTGGAGGAGGGCATGGCAACCCACTCCAGTATTCTTACCCGGAGAATCCCATGGACAGAGGAGCCTGGAGGGCTACAATCCATGGGGTAGCAAAGAGTCAGATATGACTGAAGCGACTTAGCACACACACATGGCCTAGGGGCTCAGCTTGAAGGGCCCTCACCAAGGACCAAATTCTCTTGATGCTTTAAATTTTTGCTTTAAAATTATGCAAATTTTGTATTCTATTACAGAGTATATATATATACATATATATGTTTTTTCACAGTATATTTTTTATGTCTTCATGTCTTCATATAAAAGTGATATTTGCCATCAAATAATAACCTCTGTGGTCCTCAGGGAGGCTTCTCATGTATCCTGTGATACTCCCACCAAGTGGCTTCTATACCCCAGGTGAGAAATGCTTCCGTGTGTGCCCTGCTCCCCCAGGAAGTCCCTTCTCGATTTGATTTTTCATTTGTCACACTCCCTGCCACTGTCCCAGGGTATATCTCTAACGACTACATTTAGTGAGCACTTACTATGCACCAGGCTCTGGTGCCAAATGCTTTATATGGATTATGTCATTTAAATTCTCAAACCACCTGAAACTCGGAGAGGCGAAGTGACTGGTCTCAGGCCACAGAGCTGTCAAGTGGCAGAGGGAAAATTCGACCACCGCTTGCTTGGAGTCAAGCAGACCGTGGCCACTTGCCACCTTCCGGCTGCAGCACCTGGCCAAGTGAGTAGCAGCCTCCTGAGGAAGGAGACAGCTGTGGGACGCCTGGGAAGAGCAGAGGTTTAGTACAGGAGTCAGAAAAGCCAGGTTTAGGTCTTGAGGGATCCTCTTAGCTTCGGGGTCCTTATCTATAAAATGGGATGAAATGGTTTGTGAAAAGGACAGTGGAAAAAAAAAAAAGTGAGTCTTGGAGTCTGTATCTTAGATTCCTTTCTTGCTCCTTTCTTCTTTGGTGACTCTCTGGAAGACACCAAATCTCTAAGCCTCTAAATGTGGAAAGTGACTTTCACCTCAAAGGACTGCTATGGGGGTTAAAAACCATATGTGTAAAAAATTGGGACAGAGTTTGGCATGCAATAGTTGCTCAATAAATGCTCTCCAAGATTAAACCTTATCATAGTATCAGTGGTAGTATCTATATTAAGAAATTGTGATTATAAAATGAGGGGGAAATGTGAAAGAGAAACAACAAAAGATAAATCCCTTAAAAATAAGGAACTGGAGAAGGGTCTGCCTTAAGGCGCCCTTGAATAGCTCTGCTGGTTGCAGGCCTAGAGCTGCCTTGCACTGGGAAACCTTTAACATTAGTCAAAGCCAGAGGAGGAGACGCATCATGGTTTTGCGCAGGGGGGCTTGGTCTGCTTTTACCACGTTCTTTTTTCATGTCTACTCTATGATCCCAAAAGGAACATGCCTCTAAGTCATTCCTGCCACACCGGTGCCAGGCGCCCAGAACACACCCACATACGGGCCTCTCTGAGGAAGACCCTGAACCTCTCTCTGCCAGCCAGCCTGCAGGACAATGCCAGACTGTCTGCCAAGAGAGATTCTCAAAGTCTCCACCAGTTTAACACTGACTAAGTCTGACTCTGTGATTTGACCAACAATCCCCTAGTGTGGGCAGGATCCCACAAGACCACTCGAGGGTGTCTTGACTCCCGTTAAAGGGGGCCCCCGACTTGGCAGCCACACAGGTTCACTTCCCAAAGTCCAAGTGATGGGGACTCTCTCTGAAGGGACTCCAGGCTTCAACCCAAGACCACCTTTGCATCTCTCCATCAGGCCCTCACAGTCTGGCCTTCAGGGAGTTTGCCAAAGCAGGTGTGGGCTTCCTGAGTGGCCAAGATGCTGTGGAGGGGGCTCTGCTCTCCCTGGGCCTTTTCCCCTTAAGCTGGTGTCCCAGGCACCTCTCCCAGTTTGGAAAGCAGATTATTTATGGTTTATTTTTGACACCAGATCATCGCTGCCCAGTTTCATCAATTTGTCACTGTTTTTATTGTCAGCAATTGCCCATAACTGGAGCACATTTAAAATGTCATTGATCTTGGTATTACAGTGTCATAATCTGACAGTAATAGGTGTAGCCAGCACAGGAAGCCCAGGCCCTGAGATTGATGGTGTTCAGCACACCAATTATATTCTGTCCATCTAAGTGATAAAAGAGTACGTAGGAGGCATTCAATAGATAAATTAGATATCGCTCCCAATTATGTCCCTTTATTTTATGGAGTCATGTGTTCCCTTTAGAACCTTTTTTCTTCATTTGGCTTGTAAAGGGGTGCTACTTGACCCCCAAAGACGAGGGTTGCTCCCCTGCCTGCCCCACTTTGGGTTTAACCCTGAATCCCTCCCTACCTTCTAGAAGTTTCTCACCTGGGCTCTCCCTGGAACTCAGCTGGGAGCCTCCCCAGCACAGCAAGTGGTCACAGGTGTGAAGGGAAGGAGTTGGAGGTACCCCAGTGTCTGTGGGGGGGGTTGGATCAGGCCTTTGGGAAGGACTGGGAGAGCTGGTGACGCTTTTCCTTCAGGTGACTCTGACTCTAACCAAATAAATGAGATTGGGAGAGGAGCATTCAGTGGGTTAGGGTCCTTCAGCCCTAACACGACTGCCTTCAAGTTAGAAAAACTAGTAAATTGTTACGGCTGAGGAGGAGGAAGTCAGTCAGGAAGCTTTTCGTCTTTAGGAAGTGAATTCATCCATCCCCCTGCCTCCACTCTAGCTCGAGTTGAGCCAATTCAAAGTTTTCCTTGGAAGGAGACCCCAGAATCTCCCACACCCCATTCCAGTCAAGATTAGATGCCTTCCCCAGTTTGACAGGAGTACCTGGAGTGCTGCAGTCCATGGGGTTGCAATGAGTTGGACACAACTTAGCGACTGAACAATAAAAACAAGTTTAACTCCTGGGCAGGCAGTGGGCTCCCTGCTGGAGAACACTTCCTTAAGAGCGGCTCAGTTCCGAGAGGAGAACTCACCTGAGGCCTGAAATGAGAGCAGGGGACAGAGAGAGAACAAGGGTTCACTTTTTTCAGGGCCTGGCTTATAAGAACCTTAAACTCTGAGGACAGCCTTGACCTGGCCCAGGCCCCTGTTCTCCCATCCCCCCATATCCCCCTGAAGCCAGCGGGGAACACAGAGGAGACAGAGACACAAGGTGGTAAATAGCGATCCAAGTCCATTTATTGAGCTTTGTAAGAGACAGTGTCCATGGGCTGGGTTGTTCCCTGTAGCCTGTTGCCATCTCAACTGTTATAAATAATCCTGGCACTAAGTGTGCTGTTACACTGAGGGGAAGTTGTTCTTAGGGCGTGAAACCTGAGAATATGGGTCAGGGGAGGAGGGATGATGGGGGACAGGAGGAAGAGGTGGGGAGCCATCACCCCGAGGCTCCTCAAGTACAGTCCTGAGCTGGTGATAGATGAACTTCTGGAGCAGTGGATGGCATTTCAAGTGAAATGTTTATAGGAAATGAGTGTGATTTAAACAATGTCTTGGCCGATAAACACCAGCCAGATGGGGGGAGAGGGCCAGGCGAAGGGTGGAGAAATCAAAGGCCCAGAGGGCCCCAGTATTAAGCAGCTGTCTGAAGCGCTGCTCAAACACACACACTAGCTTTGGTCTTAACATGTTTTTAAGAGCTGGTTATGATTTCCTCGAGGGCGGCTCAGATTAAGACTGGAGTGGAGCCCCCAGCTGAGTGCCTTCAATAACTGTCCATCACATCCTCTTTAGAGTCAGCAGCCTCCTCCCCTCGGCTCAGGGAGCCTGGGACTGAGGAGGGCTGCCGGACTGCCCTGCTCACCAGCCTCTTCCTGGGCAGCCCTGGGGCCTGCTGACCTTCACACCTAGATGCTGGGCAGATCCGGGGACGGGCACTGAGCTCCGCCCCCAGGGAGCTCTCAGTCTTCAAGCCAAAAGAAAACATACAACCTAGAAAAGAAGAGAGAACATGAAGAAAGCAGAGGATGGAAGTCGAGGAAGGGAAAACTGTCATCAGACTCAGAATCTGGGCCCTCTCACCACGTTGACCGCTGCCACCCTGGTCCGAGCCACTCACCTCTCACCTGGATTAGTGCCAGAACCTTTCAACAGGTCTCCATGCATCTTGACCCACCCTCCACCCCTGCAATCCATCTCAACACAAAAGACAGAAGACCTATTTAAAATGTCAGTTCAATCATATCTGTCCTTTCCATTCAGAATAAAAATCAAACTCCTTAAGATAGCCTTCAAGGCCCTGTGTCACCGGGCCCCCTCATTACCTCTCTGATATCATCCCTTCCCCCTCTTCTCCTTGTTCACTGGCCTCCAGGTTCCACAAACTTGCCTGGCATATACCTGCCCCAGGGCCTTTGCATCAGCTATTCCCGCTGCTTGGAGTTCTGTTCCCCAACATAGTTGCAGGACTAACTTACATCCTCATCTCCAGGTCTTTATTCAAATACTATATTTTCAGTGAGACCTCCTTGACTAAAATATTTAAAATTGCAGACTTCCCCTTCATCTTGATCCCTCTTTCTGATTTATTTTTTTCGGTAATAACTCCCACCTGATATATAATAGAATTTACTTAACTAATAAAGGTATTGTTTATTATCTGTCTCACCCTGCTAAAATGTAAACTTGACATGAGTAGGTGTCTTTCTCTGTTTGGGTCACCAGTGTATCCCAAGAACCTAGACTAGTGCTCAGTAATAATAACTGCTTAATGAGTAAACACAAAAGATGAGATTTGGAGGGATGGCAGGGGAAGCCATCCTAGGATGGGGTCCACTTATGCCTCATCACACTGCAGGCCATGAATGAGGACCAGAGCGGGAAGGGAGGGTCAAGGTGATGCCCACAAGTGCAAGAGTTGTGCTGGGCCATCACTAAAACTGCGGGGATTCTGTTGGCAAAGAGACTGGCCTGGATCTACCCCCTGAATCTGGTGGAAGACTTGATTTTATGTTGGAATTTCATCACCTCAGTGACCAAGAAGCACTTTGGGATAATAATACCAAAGGGGTATGCCAGGCAAGAACAAAGTGATTGGAATGATGCTGCTGCTGCTGCTAAGTCGCTTCAGTCGTGTCCGACTCTGATGGGTGGATGGGAATTCAGAGGTCTTCAAGGTGGGGGAAGGTGTATGTTGTTGCGTATGTTCATGGAGGGAGGGAATCGAGTCATCATCTCAAAGAGGACATTGCATCTCCACTGAGGGCAGAAATCAACCATGAGCTGCACCAAAAGTAAAAGGAACTGGAGTTAGACATCCAGGAAGACTTCCCAACAGTGCAACGGGTAGTAGAGGGAAGGTATGGAGACTGGTTCTCTGGAGAACCTGAGCAGGACCGAACTGGGTGATGCCTCAGCCAGGTGAATACTGAGGGTCCTGGGATAGCAGAGTGGGGACTTAGAGCCCTGGAAAGGGCTCCTGCCTTGGCTGGGACCCCGAACCCCTCCCTCTCACCTGCAAGGCTTCCGAGCTCCCAAGGCATACAGTCATCTCAGCAGGGAGGGGTGGCGGGAACTGAAGGTACTTGGTCCTTCCAGACCCACCAGTCCAGGTGTGTCCATTTACCCCTCTCTCCCAAACCTCTGTGCTCAACTCAGCTTTGTGCTGACTTTAGGGTACAAGCCAGGAGAAGGAGAAAATATCTTTGGAGGGTTCTACAAGCCAGTGGTTGCTGTGGTTAGAATAGAGAGAGGACCTGGGTGGCCTGGCAGTCCTGAGCATGTGGGAGGGAGACTTACTTGTCACTGTATAACTTTTGATGCCTTTTGAGTTCTCAACCATGTATATGTATTTCCTATTTGAAAAAAATAAGATAATTAAAATCAGACAGAAGCAATGACAACAATAATAACAATAAGAATAGATCCAGGGAAGTGAGACTGCTACAGCACTGAGGGGCATTAAGGGGTCATGTGTCCAGACTGTCAGTGTCAACTCCCTCTCTTGGTCTTTAATGGCCCAGTCTCCCCTCGACCTCTCCATGTTATGCGCAGGGCTGTGTGTATGCTACCAGTCAACCTTCAGTGAGATAATTCTAAAGCTGCATGGTCTGAAATGTCATTTTGTCCAGGGAGTCATCTCTTTATGCAGCTCTCTGTTCCACCCCCTTCCCCAGTCTGGAGTCTGATCGTTTATTCCTCCCTTCCTGCCTTCCTCTTCTCTAGCACCCTCAACCACAAAAGTAGCTCTCCCCTGAAATCTGGCCCTGCCCCAGTGAGACACATGACCTTGAGCAAGTCATTTAACCTTTGTGCGCCTGTTTCTTCATCTATAATTGAGGATCGTGACCTTCCTCCCAGGGCTCTTCATGAATCCATTTGTACAACAAGCATATTTTCTGTGCCAGGCGCTGCACCCGGCACTGAGGATCACATGAGACAATGTATGTGGAGTTAGCGCAGAGACAGAGTTATTGCCATGGCTTCCTTCCTTGGATGGTTTTCTGGCCTGAGTGTTTCAACCCCCTTGACTAGCATGCCCTTGGAAGAATTCACAGTATACTCCCAACCTCTCAGCTTCCAGCACTGCTCCTGGGGTGAGGCTGACATCCCCCTCTGGATAAAGCATCAGCGGCTGCAAAAACAACCTCTTTCCCAGGCTTTTCCACTTGGAAGAGTCAGACACAACTTAGCAACTAAACAAATCCTGAGGGCATCCCTTTGCCCACAAGAAGGAGTAATGCTGAAATTTATCTATGGCCTTTAGACTGGAGCATCAGGAATATCTCTTTTGTCCTGTAGGGGCCCTGTCACTGGGAGTAGGGGCCAGAAAGGGGGTACTGAGAATCTGCCCCTGTCCCAGCTCTGTTCATTTCTCTCCTCTACGGAGCCCCAGGCCTCTTCAGGGACCAGACTCAGAGGCAGAGGCTGGGATTGGAAACTCCTTCACATTTGCCTTCCTCTGAGTGTAACCTGGGCTGTGGAGAAAGATGAAATCTTCTCAAAAGACAATCTGTTCCTCAGCACATATAGGAGCTGGTTTCAGAGAGAGGAAAGAGAAGCTTCCAGAGCTCTCAAAAGGAGGTTGTCCCCACTCCCTGCCTGGCCACTGAGGGTTGGGTACCCCTGGAAAGGAGGAGCATTTCTTGTAGAAAGAATGTTCTGTTTCAGTCCTGGTCATGACAAAATCCCACCAAAGTGATGATGAAGGACCACAGGGATGGAGGGATCAAGTTGAGACATAAGGGGGTACTTATGATTGTCAGGAAACAGGTTGAAGGAGAGAGGCTGGGCTGGGTTAGCAGGAACCACTTAGATACAGTCCAGAGGCAAGAGGAAGGATGAGATGATCTGAGGGCTGCCAAGGATTCAGGGATTCCATGATATTGCAGAGCTGGCAGGGATGGGAGAGGAGGCCAGAGAGATGAGTGTTCATCCATGTCTAGAGCACAAGCCCTATGGATAGGAACCAGGCTCTCTGGAGCCCCCCAGTATGTCAGCACCAAGGCTTATACAGGCAGACCAGGGAATCTGACTGCAGTGGACAAGTCTTTCCCTGGCAGATGGTGCCAACTCCACACTCAGGGAAGGACAGCTGCTTTAGAGTCTCAGCCAAAAACAGTGGTTCCAGACTGTGGGACCAGGAAGTACTTCTTCATGTCCAACCTCAAGCCCACTGGTTTTGATCTTATGGCAACTAGTGAGGTTTGCCCATCCCCAGAGGACAAACTGAGCAGGGAAGGCTATGGGAGAGCTGGCCAAACTCTGGGCCTCACTTTCTCCCTCTGGAGAATGAGGGAGCTGTGGTAGATTATTTCTAAGGTTTTTTTCACCCCCTGTGTATCTGTTCCTCTTCCATTCTCTCTACTTCCTCAATTTCCCCCCCTTTTAAGTCCCTGTCTTCCACTTAATGGGGCTTCCCAGGTAGCTCAGTGGTAAAGAATCCACCTACCAATGCAGGAGACTTGAGTTCCATCCCTGGGTTGGGAAGATCCCTGGAGAAGGAATTGGCAACCCACTCCAGTATTCTTGCCTGGAAAATCCCATGGACAGAGGAGCCTGGCAGGCAACAGTCCATGGGGTCACTTAAGAGTCAGACACTGAGCAGAGAATAAACAAGTCCCACTTAATCCACTGCCTTCCCTATCTCAATCTCTCCCCTCCCCACCGACCCTTTCCCATTTTCTTCTTTACCAGCAAAGAGTGAGAGGTCTCCCAAACTACCTTGACCCCTCCCTGGAGCCCTGAGTGTTCTGGGTTCCCCTCCCCCACCGCTCCCGTGTTCTAGTGCCCCCTTCCTCGACCTTAAGACGCCAGAGCCGGGAGACTGAAAGGAAGACCCCCTAAAGCAGCCTCTGACTTGCCCCTGCAGCGGCCCCACTGCGGGAGCCCAGGTCCCCAACCCCCCAGCGTGGCCAGCCCGCCCCTCTCCCAGCAGCCGGTGCCGCTGCGCGCCCTCACCCCACGCTAATGCGATCTAGAGAGACCCGGGCGGGCGGCGGGCAGTCTGGCCTAGCGTCCCGGGCGGCGCTGATGGATGGTCCCCTGACAGTAATCGCGGAATGAGGACGCGCTGGCGACGCTCTCGCCCGAGGCCCCGCTGTTCAGTGAGCCCTTGAGTCCCTCCCTCCGCAGCGACGGCCTCCCAGGCACTGTCCCCATCCCACTGGACTTTGGGGAGGCCTGGGACCTCCAGGTGAAACCCGAAGGGGAGCTTTCCCTGCCCTGTCTCCTCCTCAAGGCACTGGTTTCTGTTCGGGGTTCATCCTTGGATCTACTGCTTCTGTGATCCAAGCTACCCATCTCCTTGAGCCTCAGTTTCCCCTTCTGTATAAGGGGAAATATGGTCCTTATAAGACTGGAAGGAAAGTGTTAGCAGCAAAGGAGGAAATGCTGTGGAAAATTATCACTTTTCCGGAAGTAGAAATCAATTTTTACTTTTTATTTCATGTCGCTCAGAATCATCTGGGCTAATGCAGGAAGCTGAATGAGAGTTGGGTGGATATTCACATGTAAACTGTATGTTCATACAAGAACACAGGTCACAGTGCTTAGGGCTGTGTAACAAGCGTGTCTGAATGTAAAACACAATAGTATCAGTGTTGCTTCCATGTCTTAAGAAGCAGGTCAGCACAGATATTCCTTCTGAGGTGACCACCTCAAGGCCCACCTACCCATTTAAGCCCCAGCCTGTCCAGTCTTGGGCTCCCCATCAGTCAAGGGCTGGAATGACTGAGGGCCGTGAGGAGAAGATCCCGCTTGGGGAAACATTCCTGGGCCATCTTCCAACCCCTTGCCACTCCAGGTAGCCTAGAGCTCTAAGGCTCCTCTGCTCCCCAACCCCAGGGTATCCCCCTCAGGCAAGGGCCCTTTTGAGAGCTGGGGGCAAGGACCCAGAACCGATTACCATTCTGAGAGCACACCCAGACGCCTCCTCACTCCCTTTTAACCTTTCCCTCTCGTAGGAAGCCAAATTGAGTTAGTCTTGAGTTTTGATTTAATTCCCGAAATGGAGTCATAATCTGTTTAGTGTCCTTTTTCCCAAGTCCTGAGTACTGAAGTGTGTGTGGGGAGAGAGGGGGAGTTAATGAGAGAGCAGCTCTGTGGCTTGTGGAGAACCTCACACACTTAACCTCCAAACACCACTAAACAGCAGCAGACACCAGGGCTGAGCTACCGAAGGCCACTTCTGGCATAATGGGGATCAAAATGAGGATGACGAGTACTTGTTGGGCACCTGGGAGTGCCAGTACTGAGTCAGGCACTGCCTGTAAATTTCACACTTAAGTACCACAGTTATCTTCCAGGTAGGTACCATGAATCCCTGGAGAAGGAAATGGCAACCCACTCTAGCATTCCTGCCTGGAAAATCCCATGGACAGAGGATCCTGGCAGACCACAGTCCATAGGGTTGCAAAGAGTTGGACACAACTGAGAGACTGAATATAGGTACCATGAGGTGAGGTGAGGTGAGGTCGCTCAGTCGTGTCCGACCCTTTGCGACCCCATGGACTATAGCCCACCAGGCCCCTCCGTCCATGGGATTCTCCAGGCAAGAATACAGAAGTGGGTAGCCATTTCCTTCTCCAGGGGATCTTCCCAACCCAGGAATCGAACCTGGGTCTCCTGCATTGCAGGCAGACATGTTACTGTCTGAGCCACCCAACAGGTACCATGAATAGTCCCAATTTACAGATGAAGAAACTGAGAGTTAAGTAGCTTACTCTGCAGCATCCTATAGCTATTATGAAACAGCAGAGCCCAACTTTGAAACTATCAAAGACCACAAAGCCTGTGCTCTTAAGCCCATCCTGGGGTGACCCTGGGCTAAATACTCAACTGCTACAGGTACCAGTTCCCTTTTTGCATAATACAGATAATAAATGGAGGTAATACTATACTCCCTTCACAGAGATGTTGTGTTGATTAAATGAGGTAAGGTATTCACCCCATTCACAGGAAGCGTTCGATTAAGTGCCATAAACATTGGGGAAGGGTTGGGCAAGGGAAGAGATACAATGCAGTATGATGCACTGGGGTGACTAATCATTATACACTGTCACTGTTGATAACAATAGTTATCAGGTGTAATACTCCTGGGCACAGGCAACCCTACAAGGAATAGATCGCTATGCCTGTTTTACAGATGAAGAAACTGAGTTTCAGAGAAATTGAGTAAATTTCTTAAAAACCAACTGGTTAATAAATGGCAGAAGTGAAGTGAAGTAGCTCAGTCGTGTCCGACTCTTTGCGATCCCATGGACAGTAGCCTAACAGGCTCTGCCGTCCATGGGATTTTCCAGGCAAGAATACTGGAGTGGGTTGCCATTTCCTTCTTCAGGGGATCTTCCCAACCCAAGGATCGAACCCAGGTCTCCTGCATTGCAGACAGACGCTTTACCGTCTGAGCCACCAGGGAAGCCAATAAATAAATGGCAGAACTGAGCTTATATTCAAACACTGGGCCCTTGGACTCAAAGCAGGCAGCTCCCAGCGCCCAGGGTCACCAGAGACTGGCCGCTTCTGGAGGAGGTAAGGGCTAAGGCCAAGAAGCCCAAGTTACATCTTCTGCCACTTGGGACCTATCTGATTTTCTCAGGTGAACAATCTTTCTTTAAAAGAACAGGAGGAAAGTAAAGAAGCAGCTGAGACAGTTTCTCCCTCCCTCAAAGCCAATGTGGGGCCTCCCTCCCCTCCCCTCTCTCTTCCCCAGTTTCCTCTGTGCTCAAGTTTTGGCCATTAAATAGAAGAGGAGAAAGTTTGAGCCAGGCATGAAATATTTATCAGTTAATTACAATATGCAGATTCTGTTCCTGGGGGTGATTTGTCTTTTTGGAAATATAGGAAAAGATCCTGGAAACTTGTATCCTAATTGCTTGGCCTATTATTGTAGCAACCAGGTAGAAACTCCATTTACTATGTAACTACAGATTTTCCCCACTAGCTGCTTCTACCTCTGTCCCTGGTGGTCTGGGATCATATACTTTTCTGATGAGGGAGGAACCTTGGAGGGGTCCATTTGTCCATTCCCCTGTTTTCTCTTGGCGTGGCCCCTTTCTAAATCCCAATAGTTGTAAGAAATGAAAAGGATCAAAGTTTGAAATTCTGCGATCTCAAGTCAATCCTAAGTGACAGCCCCCCGCCAATCCCACCTGAAGCAATGTGGCTGCTGAGGGGGCCCCAAGTTGAGAAGAAGTTCTAGGCTGAGTACCCTTCCTGTTGTACTTCCCATTAACACACAGGAAAAGGGTAACATGGCAGCTTTCTAGCACCTCTCGTGTCCCAGGGCCTGTACCTAATCCCTGGCTACAAATTAGCATCACCTGAGGGGTTCTTAACAATCCAGAAGCCTGGGTGCTACTCCAAATCAACCAAATTAGAATCTCAGGAAGTGGGACCGAGGCATCAGTATTTCTTAAAGCTCCTGAGGCAGTTCCAATGTGTGGCAAATGATGTGGCCCTAGAGAGCTAACAGAAGAGAGTGGCTGCTGGTGTAGGGCGCTGCTTATCTGCACGACACCATCATTGTTATCCCTCCCTTTTAGATGCTGGAGGAGGCAATTCCTTCACTTTTATTGGAATCTGAAGAGCATCCTTTTCCCTCCTTACAAGAAGCTTGATATTAATAACCACCATTTATCAAGCTCCTGCTGAATGCTTGGATCCATGCAAATAAAATTTAATCTGATCCACACAACTGTTCCATAAAGTCAGTGGGTATGTCCATTTTGTGGATGTCTAAGACAGGTTAAGTATCTGCCTAAGGTCGTACAACCAGCCAGTGACAGAGCTGAGACTTGAATCCAAAACCCATGCTTTTAGCTACTCACTTTCTCAAGGCTGGAAGGGAAGTGCTTCCTAGCTGGTATCTGAAGGTCCTAGGGAATATACTGGGAAAAAGGGTAGAGAGAGGCTACACGTGGATGGGGCATGAAGGAAAGAGTGGTGGTGGGTGGAAGAGGCTGGACAAGGTCTGTGGCGGAGGGCTGAGGTACCTGAAGGAGGGTGTGGGAAGGAGCTGGCAGTTGGAGAACAGCAGGACCAGGACCGCTGAGCAGAGCCCATCATCAGGACCGGGTGGCTGGGACGGGGAGGGAACTTGTGTCAGAGGAGGGGTCTTTGTGAGGCCTGAAGCAGTGAGGAATGCCCACCATGAATACTAAGGGCAAGAAGAAGAGAAAGGGCCAGAGGGGGCTGGGTGATGTTTAGCTGCTGGGGTGATTAATGGGGGTGAACGGAGGGTGAAACTCAAACCCTTCAAACAGAGATGGTGGGGAATGGTTGTCCAAGAACAACAGTGCACTGTTTCGTGGAGAAAGCCAATGTCCAGAGGAGGGGCTGCTGGGGAGGTTGCCGGGCACAGTTGCTCCTTCTCTTTTTTCCCAAGGTCTCTTTATTTGCCATCAAACAGTAAATTAAAATATACTTGCCAGCTCCAGAGGACTCTCTGGATGGGCTTCCTACCTGCCTCCTGGCTTGTGAGAGACCCAGGGACACTGGGGTGGCCTGAAGGAAGAGCGAGTGAACTTTGGGGTGGTGGCTGAGATGACTCCGGACCAGCTCCCCTGGGGCAGGAAGCAGTGATGCGCTGGCTGGGCCGCTGGCTTACCTGGGACCAGACAGCATGGAGAGAGGCGTGGGGGCCAGGTCCCCAATGGTGGTGTTATCACAGCAGCCCTTGCCTCTGGAAGGAAGAGAGGGCTTCTTTTCCCTGAGAGAGAGTCGAGGGAGGGAGGTGGGAGGGCCCTGATACCAGGTGTTAAGCTGGGTTTGAGGATGGAGGGACAAGTCTTGGGAAGTAGGAGGTCTGAACCCCTCTCCTCATTTCCTTACTTCTGTCTCTCTCTAGGTGCAGCTGGGGGAGCTGCCTCGCCCTCCCCATCGCATTTCCAGAGGACGGGAAAGGCAGGAAGAGGGGATGAAGAGTACTGTCTCAGTGCAGAGGGAGGTGAGCTGCAGGCAGGGATTTAAAGGGAAATTATCTCTCTGGACAGTTTTCTTGCTAGGCCATTGAGGTGAGGTGAAGTCGCTCAGTCGTGTCCGACTCTTTGCGACCCCATGGGCTGTAATATACTAGGCTTCTCTGTCCATGGGATTCTCCAGGCAGGAATACTGGAGTGGATTGCCATTTCCTTCTCCAGGGGATCTTCCCGACCCAGGGATCGAACCTAGGTCTCCCGCATTGGGGGCAGAAGCTTTAACCTCTGAGCCATCAGGGAAGCCTCTAGGCCATTACAGATGTGAAACAACTGATGGATTCTACTTCCCCACCCCCAACCATCCCAGGGTGTGGTGCCTCCTACAGGGGAGTGAGGTGGGGGAAAGGGAGGTCAGGAAAAGGAGCCCAGTGTGTCTTCATGGGTCTCCAGAGGGCTGACAGAAGCCATCATCCTCTCAGGGCAGGGGAGGCAGGACACCCATCCCTGATCCCAGATCACTTGAACATTGCACCTGGGAGTCCTGTCGCCAAATTCCTGTCTCCACACAAGGTTGGCCAAGATGCTTTTCTTGTTGGGGTCTTGCATCTAGTCCCCAGTCTGTCTTTCTAGGAGCCAAGCCTACAAAGCACTTTGAAATCTGAAGTTCCTGGGAGGTGGTTTATTGAGTGCAAATACTCTGCGGTGCACCATGAGGCAACCGTTCCACATAGAGGCTGAGTTCAAGGGGCTGGCCTCAGTTTGCTTGTTCTGAGGGCAGGGGCTAACAGAGGCTGCCCTGTGCTTCACAGGGGAGAAAGAAATCAAGGAGCCCACTGGAGGGCAATGGTCAGCACCAACACTCTTAATTATGAATTAATAATTATAATTATTCCCCACTTGCAGATAAGCACAAGCCCATTGAAATGATTTCCCAGGGAGGAATATAGTTGGAGGGGATGGGAGGGGGATTTCAGTACAGCCATCACTTCCCTAGAGGCCCTTAAGTTCATTCCTTTGCTTCCCTAGCCAAACATGGAAGGCATTCATTAGCTTCCTTGGCCGGTTCCTCCCAACAACTATCCCCACCCCCTCCCCAAGCCACTAAACATAGTATCACACTGCCTCCAGCTCTTCCAAGGCCAGAGGGCCATCCATGCGAGAGAGACCTGAGAACTGGGATTCTGGACTTCTGGAGTCCCTCTGTTCTCTGCTGCCTGTTCTACTGTTTATATATGGGGTGTGGGAGGGGCTGATGTGGCTATCATCTGGCTCTCCTTCTTCCTTCCATTCTCCTGCAGATTGCCTAGAAGCCCTCAGAGGGTGGCAGAAGACCTCTCCAACTCTATGCAGGAAGGGAAACAGGAAGCACCCCTTCTAGTGTGGATGCCCTTAGTTCCAGCTTCTGAATAAGAGAGGCTGATCCTGGCCTCCTGAGAGGACATCTGCTGCTGCTGCTAAGTCGCTTCTACATGGCATCAATTATGGTGAAAGTGTTAGTCGCTTAGTAGAGTCCCACTCTGTGTGACCCCATGGACTGTAGCCCACCAGGTTCCTCTATCCATGGAATTCTCCAGGCAAGAATACTGGAGTGGGTAGCCATTCTCTTCTGCAGAGTTATCTTCTCTAC
This sequence comes from Aepyceros melampus, assembly GCA_006408695.1. Classification (NCBI taxonomy): domain Eukaryota; kingdom Metazoa; phylum Chordata; class Mammalia; order Artiodactyla; family Bovidae; genus Aepyceros; species Aepyceros melampus. The sequence continues at coordinate 154,489 of SJXQ01011372.1, forward strand.
CCAGGGATCGAACCCAGGTTTATCTGCATTGCAGGAGGCTTGTTTACCATCTGAGCCACCAGGAAGCCCAGCTAAGTGGTGCGGTCTAAACAGCGCTAGGGAGGCATACCCAGCACCAGACCCAGCTCTCTTCTGCTCCTCTTCCCAACACCTACAACCCCAAATTCCCACTTTGGGGGATTAAAAAAAACCTTAAAGGAACCTCAGAGAGCTGCTCAGAAACTCTCAGCTCCAGGGAAACTCTCTCTCTCAGGGAATCTGAAAAGGAGAGATTGTTCTTTTAAGCATTCACTGCCTTAGACCACGAAGGGGCCTTATCTTTTGGTCCTTAGGTGATCCTTGACCACCATCTCTGATGTGGAATCACCTTCAAAGTACTGGAAGAAGGAATGAGAAGATGGTGGAGGTGCATAAGGAGATCTGGTATTAGAAAGGGTTTCCAATCCCAGTTCTAGAGTGTTCCCATCAGCTTCACCATGTACCTCAAATGTGCATGTCAGGCTAAATCTACAGGTTGAAGGGAGTTGGGACAACTGGAACCTAAAAGCACCCTCTTCCAAATCTGTGGTACAAGGGTGCCCTTGAAAAACTGCTACAGGCAAGGTGGATGGTCAGCCAAACACATTGGGTGGGCATCACACACCCACCTCAAGCTCTCTCCTTCCCTGATCCCAGTTTTGGTCTCAAGAGGAGGATTAGTTAGGTGTGATCCAAGTTATCCAGATAATTAACTGTGGAAGCACAAGTTTGGGTGTGTGTGTGTTTTAATGCCATTCCTTTGGCCTCCAAAGAGGCCAAAAAAAAAAATCTGTTCCCTAGCTCCTCCTACTTTCCATGCACCTCCCCAGCTTATACCCCAAATCCTAGTTCCGGAAAAAAATCATACAGGGGCAAACTTTCCTGACTTACCATTTTCCCCACCTGCAACTCTGTCCCCTCCCCCTCCCCAATTTTTTTTTTCTCTCTTCGCTTCTTAAAAAAAAAACGAAGAAGAAGGAATTTTCAATAGTCCCACTTGTCAAGCGAAGACCATCTTTTAACCTTCAACAGCAGCGAAAGCCGTGTGAACTCTCGGTGAACCAAGATTGAAGTCATAAATCACGCGTACAAAGGCGGCTGCGGAGGCTGGCGCGGGCTGCTGCACCTTTAACGCTTTCTGGGGCTGACAGGCGGCGGCCCAGCTAAAGTTCACAGCGCCCGGGGAGGGCCCGCCCCCGCCTCCCCTCCTCCCGCCGGCCCCGGCCGGCCCCGGCCCGGCCCGCGCGCGGCCGCCCCAGCCCCGCCAGGGAGGCCCCTGCGTTGCTCTCGCACCGGGAGAGGGAGGCGTTTTCCCTCCCGTCAGCCGGC
>SJXQ01011372.1:156491-203031 GCA_006408695.1 Aepyceros melampus
CCCTGCTTGCTTTATTTAAACAGGCAACTAGATCCACACGGACACGATAATTCAGCTGGTTTTGTCTTCGGCATTTTCTGCAGGACCCCAAGAGAAAGAACTTCCACTCCCGTTCTCCCTCCAAAAGTGGCATCCTTCATCTCTGTCTGTCCAAGCCAATTATACAGATCCTTGGACTTCCAATAAGGTCTGAGTCATTGGAACCGAGAACACCTGGCTGAAACATGCCCTGTAATTAGAAAGGATTTTTTCTTTACCGTTTCTTTCTTTTCTTTCTTTTTAAAAGAGGGCTGGAATGACCGCCCTTGACTAGGGCGGAGAAGCTGGGGTGAGGAAAGGGAAGAGCATCACCAGGGCCCAGCTTGCCGCCCTTTGCAGACAGATCTCCCCAAGTCGGACTTGCTTCCTTTCCTCGGCCTCCCGGCTGCCTCCTTCTCCTCCGTTCGTTTGGTCCTTCCCCCACTGTCTTCTCTGTTTAATTAAAGTTCAGCAACTCCACTTGCCTCTCCTCTCAGAAAGCCGAAACCAGACAGCCCAGCAACCGCCGGCCGAGGGGTCCCAGCACAACCACCGGCCCAGCCGGCTGGGCCTCCCCTGGCCCGCCTCCCTTCACCGGCGCCGATCTCTGAGACCCCGGTCCCTGGGCCATCCACCGTCCCGCAGGTGTGCAGCCGCCGGCCTGGGGGATCTGAATGCTGGGCCTGGGACAGGAGTATCCTCTTACCCTAGACCCTCATGTTGCACCAGAAAGTTAAGAGGGTGGGGTACACCCCGACTCAGGCATCCCGCTCCCCCAAACCCGTCGCTGACTAATCTGATATGACAAAAGCCCCGTGATGGATTTGGTATATGTTAATTCACAATGCCCTCTCCTCCAGAATTTAACTATAAGTTAATACACACCGGAAACCACGCGCAAACACGCTCGTTAATGGGCTTAGGTATTAGCGAGTCCTAACGATGCATACAAATGTGCTCTGCCTCTGTAGGCCCCTCAAGATTTATGGGCCTTGAGCTCTCTGAGCTGTAAACAAGGAGGAAAAAAAGAGAGAGAGAGAGACTGGTGGGGGTGGGGGGAGAGACAGAGGCCTGACTCACCCCTCCAGATTCTGGGAGAGACGTGATTTCTGCAAGTGGATTCTTACCTATTTCCTTTCCTTGCAAGCTTGCTGTGTGGGTTTTGAAACTGGTCTGGGGGTGGTGTTTGCGGCTGAATGCTGCTGTGCGTGGGCAATGTTTTGTTTGTGTGCTAGGGTAAGAGCATGCCAGCCTACTGTGAATTGCTGTTCCAGGGCCTGACTATAACAGGCATTTGTGGATATATACCTGTGTGTGCACCATGCTAGGGGTGTGTGTGTGTGTGTACATGTGCACATGTGACAAGCAGGCCTCCCTCTGGGCCAGGCTGCTGCTCCCCCCACCCCCAAACCCGGTGAACAAATCTCTAACAACAATCATAATAACGATAAATAATAACAATAAAAACAGTAGTTAACAGTCCCTCCCTAGCAGGATAACAATAAAATGCAAGAGGAGATCTTTTGAGGAGGGGACAGGAGAAGGAGTCATGATCACAGCAACCCAGGGAGAAAGAGAGGAAGGAAGTTAGCTTCTTCCTATGCCCTTGTGGGGCTGGGTTTGGGAACCCCCTCCCCAGACAAGGTCCTCCCGCCAGAGGAGGAGAAGGCGAGCCTGCAGGCCGCTCTCTCTTGTTTCTCTTTCTCGGCTTTTGCTTTGTCTGATCTGGAAGGAACCCCACGTAAGAGGAGGGTTAGTAGCTCTGGGGATTCTTTGGAACCCCTGTTTTAAAGAGGAATTAAAGCATATAGGGTCAGGCCCTACAGGAGCAGAAAGGAAACCCGATCATCACAGCCAGGGTCCAGGCCCAGCGAGTGAGCTGCCGAGGTGCCCGAGTCGGAGTTGTCCGAGAGGACCAGCGGCGGTCAGAGATCTACGCTGAAAAACATTTATGGCCTTGTCGGAGAGAAGGGAGAGCGCGAGGCAAGACCAGGGAAGTTGCCTTCCTGGGGTCTTAAAAAAAAAGGAGTGAGAGAGGGAGATAGTGAAAGAGAAAAAAAGGAGGGTTTGAGGCACGCAGAATTTTCCTTCGCGGGCTTGGAGCGGAGAGGATTTCCATAAAGGAAGAGAAGCGCAGGGTCCCGGATACGTCCACGTCCGCCTCATTCTATGCAGGTACAATTTTCTGGTCATCTTATGAATTTACGTATGGGGGGAGGATGGAATCAGAGGGGTAGAGATGCGACCTACGCTCTCTCGGGGGAGGAAGCCGTCCCACAGTTTCGGGTCTAACGAAATCTCCCTTTAAAAATAATTGTATGCAAAAAAAAATCAAAAAAGGAATACAAAAACAAATTAGCCAACTTTAAAAAGAGAAATAAGATAAAATGATAACAAGTGATCTTTAAAAAATGATCATAACAAGAAAACTTAAAAAAATTTTAAGTCACAAACCTTAAAAGGGGTTTGGATTCTTTAACAGCCGGTGACCCATCTGGTCGGAAAAGAGACGGAGAAACACTTTTCACTGAGTCACTTCTTTAAAGTGTAGACACACAAAGATTCGAAAGAGACCCTTGGGCATCCTAGTATTTGAGAACCATGCCGAGTGGAGGACGTTGCCATAACCAACCGGGCAAAATAACAATAAGAGGAAAGAACTGCGGTCGGTGGAAGCACTGAGCGTGGAGCGCGCAGAGGGCCCAGGTTTGGGCTCCAGGCAGCCGCCCGCCCAGGCAGCTGCCCCGGGCGACGGGGCGCGGTGCGGGCCGGCACCGGCAGGCGACCCAGCTGGGTCTCAGTCTCCCCGGGTCGGCCTGCAGCCCTCTTCTCCCAGCCTCCGCGGCTCTCCTGGCTCTCTCGGCTTGGATACCCGATCGGTCAGGGGGGCTTCCTTGGCGCAAGGATTTGGGGCCTAAGACTGGGGACAGTGACTCAAGCCAGACTCTGCTTCATTTTTTCTCCCCCAGGCCTCTCCACTTGCCCAAGCTCTCAGCCACCGGTCGGCTGACTTAGAAGGGGCTTCTAGGCTGCTCCCACCAACTCCTGCTGATTTCCCAAAGTCCAGCGACCTCCAGTCCTCTTTAGGGGGGAAGTAGCACCACCCAGACACCTCTGCACTGTGTTCTCAGCAGGAAACTTACGAAGAAGAAGAAGAAAGGCGGCTTAGAGTCCTGTTTACATCTCGGTCTACACATACCTTGGCGGCTGGAGAGTTTATTTATACCTCCCACTATAACTCTCTCTGTTTGGAGGCACGGTGGCTCTATTGACAGACTGATGTCTAGAAAATATTGCTCTATCTCGAACCATACCTAAATGTGCTGTGGTTGTGTTTACAGATTTATGCTTGAGGAAAATATAATTATTTCCATTGTATTTGTGCATATACAGTAGTTGTAAGAGCAGATTTATATATAGGAAAATATACGACTCTCTTCTAGCCATCCAGCTTTATGGACATTTGATATCCTGACAGATTTACAGCTATGAGCAGCTATATAGATAAATGTATATCATTGGAATTATGTATCAGGAGATATATACTTATTGATTGTGATATAGAGTAGTTAGAGCACTCACTTAGAGCCATATATGGCTCTGGAGATATTTCTATATTATTATCACTATATATAGGCATATCTATTTATAACTACATAGTTATAAAAATAGACATAAGTAATTATAGTCCTATATGTACATGCTGCTATCTCCTGAGAGTTATAGACACTTGCGAATATAACTCTATAGAGATATCTGTATGTATATAAGGGTGTAATTATCTCATGATGTGTGTGTATTTGGGCTTAGGTCAGTCTATCTCTGTTCAGGCATATTTATATGCAGGGGCTGGGAGAGACTTGTTCAGGAAACGTTTTCAGAGGGCCAACAGAGCAGCTGTATCTGGCCAGCTAGGAAAGCAGCTAGCAGAGTTCTTTACTTATGGAGGGATGGAGTTACAGGAGGGTAAACAGAACATGGGAAGTCTCCGGGAAAGGAGGCAAAAGGAGGGACACTGGGGCTCAGCATGGATAGTCAGGGAGGAAAAAAGTAAACCAGCACGGATAGTCGGGAGGAAAAAGGTAAACAGCGGGCACCCACTGTAAGTGGAACCAGTTTGGTGACGGGCTGGCATAGGTGGCACGGAAGGGGAGGCAGTGAAACTGTCCTACCGCCCAGATGGAGGTAGGATGCCCTACCGTCACCACTGATGGAGGCAGGGAGCAGATCTTGAAGGGCCTTAGGTTTGGCTTTTGATGAACCAAAGATTGGCTACCATTCAGCCCCTCTCATACGCCTGGTGCCTTTCTCTTGAACCCTAATTTTGGAGTCTCTAAGGAGTAGGCTTTAGAGATGAAGACATTTAGGAGGGATGGAGCAGGAAGTAGGGTACACTTTTGCCCCTGCTGCTTTCCAGTAATAGGCCAGGAAACCAAGGTAATGTGACCCCAAAAAGCTTGCTTTAGCCTGGGTCTCCTGTGCTCCTGAGGAGTCTGGTGGGTGGCGGGGTGAATTTTTCAGTATTGGGCCTATTCTGATAGGAGTTTGGGGAGGTCCTCTCCACCCTCCTTCTCTGAGGCCTGGGCTTTTGGGCCTAATTCACCTCCTTTGGGGCACTTCTGATCTGTTGGTCCCCAAATTGGGATTCTTAGGGGCTCCTTTAGCTCCCTAATAGCCCTGCCTTGAGCCTTTATGAGGAGAATTTGATCTTAATGAGGAGGGAACATGGAACTGAACCTCTGTCCCTCACTTCTTCTCATCCACATGGCTCTCCCAGCCGCCCCTTCCAGATGCCACTGAGCCCAGGCTCCACAGTTCTTCTGCACCAACCATCCCCTGGGAAAAAAGACACCATCAACCTCATTTCATTTTTTTTGAAAACCTGGGAGTTGCAGGCATATTTGCTGAATGGTTTGCATGAAGGAGTTTTCTAGCTCTTAGTTTCAGCGGCAAGCAGGTCTTTCAAGATCTTTAGGATGCTGGAAGGGAGTGGAGATCCCTTAGCTGGGGTTAAAAGCCAAGCACCAGCCTCCACACACCCCTACCCACTAGACTGGAGCTCCAGAGCATGGACTCTCTCTGACACCTGGCAAGAGGGGTTGCCCAGTAGGTACCTGTAGTAAACTGAATGGCAACCGATTCAAAGGCTTTTGGCAGAGGGAGTCTCACCTTTCCCAGCCACTGGCCACCACAGGCTAGGGCATCTGGGTGCATGGACTGGAGCCTGGCTGGGGGATCACATGGCCGCTGGCCACAGTGAGCTCTGCTGGGGCCAGTGGTTAGTACCAGGGCAAGAGAGTAGCTCCAGCCCTAAGATGGGAGGTTAGGGACTGGAGTGAGGCACCTGGAGCCAGGAAATAGGGGAGGGGGCAAGTCAGGCTCTGCCCTCTGCCCTCAGTCTCCTGATTTTCCAGAATCCCAAATATATATTAAAACTAAACCAGAGTCAAGACCTGGGCTGGGCTAGAGCTGCCAGTGGGCCTGAGAGATCCAAAGAGGAAACACCACCTGATCCATTAAGAAATATACAAATGAAATAAACATAAATCAGCTGGAGGCAGTTAGCCTGGCTGAGGAAATGCCGATGCCTCAGCCCTGCTCTGCGGAGCTACCAAACTGATCAGAATTAATGTTTAAAAAAATTTGAGGTGGGGCTTCCTGGGTGGCTCAGTGGTAAAGAATCCACCTGCAAATGCAGGAGACATGGGGTCAATCCCTGGTCTGGGAAGATTCCACATGCCACAGAGCAACTAAGCCCGTGCACCACAAATGATCGAGCCTGTGCTCTAGAGCCCGGGAGCCTCAATTACTGAGCCCAAGTACCACAACCACTGAAGCCCCCCACGCCCTAGAGCCTGTCCTCTGCAACAAGAGAAGCCACCACAATGAGAAGCCTGTCTATCACAACTAGAGAGTAGCCTCCACTTGCTACAACCAGAGAAAAGCCTATGAAACAACAAAGACCCAGCACAGCCAAAAATAAAAATTAATAAAGTCATTAAAAACTTTTTTTTAACTTTAAAAAGGTTCAGATTTTCTGCTGCAGTAACATTTAGGTTGTTTCACCTAGTTATTTCTTAATTGTCATAATCCCCCTGCTTCGGTCCCTGTAGACAGTTGCTTCTGGGAGTTGGGGGCAGGCAGTCACTGGCATGGGGAGAAGGCGATGGCACCCCACTCCAGTACTCTTGCCTGGAAAATCCCATGGATGGAGGAGCCTGGTAGGCTGCAGTCCATGGGGTTGTGAAGAGTCGGACACGACTGAGCAACTTCACTTTCACTTTTCACTTTCATGCATTGGAGAAGGAAATGGCAACCCACTCCAGTGTTCTTGCCTGGAGAATCTCAGGGACGGGGGAGCCTGGTGGGCTGCTGTCTCTGGGGTCACACAGAGTCGGACACGACTGAAGCAACTTAGCTTAGTAGCAGTCACTGGCATGGGGTGAGATAGTCAGGTTCAGAGATCCCCACCTAGTGAGGATCCAGGTCTACAGGATCCCATCAAGGCTTGAAGCAGGGAGTCCCCTGCTCTGATTTCTATTTCCTTTAAGAACCCTTAGAGGCAATCTGCCTGGGGTCTGGATAAGGGACTGAAGTCGAGAGTGGGCTAAGTTAAACCTGGAATCTCATTTCTAGTCCCCCAGTTTTTGACAGTTTCCTCTGCAGACAATCTGTACTCCCACCTTCCAACACCTAATGCCCACCTATGGATTGTGGCTACTTTCTTTACGGAAATGCAGAGAGAGAGTTTAGGGGCTGACATTTACATATATTTGCCTAAGCTGGACTCTGGGCAGGTGTCTCTAGGCTCAGGCCAGGAGGTGGGGACAGTTTGCTATAAACCTCAGAACCTACAGGGTTCAAATAACAGCTGTCTTTGGCCAAAAGGCAGGAAAGGAAGAGACCCAGGCAGTCAACTGCACACTGTTGAGCCTGGAGAGGTTGGGTCGCTTTACCTGGGCTGGAATGACTGTTAGCTGTTTCTGGGTCCCAGAGCCCCTTGAGAAGCTGATAAAAAACAATCTGCTCTGTCCCCAGCAAAGGTACATACACAGTGTGGACAGTCACCAGGATGATAGGGAGCTGGGAAGACCAGGATCTCTGGGTTGGGTGTCCCTAATTGATATATTTATTTACCTTTCTTTCTGTGACCCATCCCGTTGTCTGCTTGTTGTCTTCTCTGAGTCCCCTTGCTTGGGAATCAGAAAGTTCCTCTCCAGGTACAAGCCCTGCCTTTCTTGGCACATCCCTTTTCCTGCTTTCCTGCTGATCACAGGCACCAGGCTGAGGCCTTGCACTTTTCTGCAAGCTCCTTATCTGCTCTCCTGCAGAAACCAGGCAACTGGCTGTTAACTGAAGCCTGGTCTCCTCTGCCCAATTACTCCAGTAATTCCTGAGGGTGGGGTAGTCTGGGGGCATCTTGGCAGAGTAGAGGCCTGGCTATAAGGGGACCAATTCCCATCTCTAGTGGAAACTTGGATGCAAGGAGCAAGTTGCAATTGCTATAATAATAGTCATAATAATAACAATAATAATTTATTTAGCATATCATTAGATGTGTATTTACTGTCTTCCCTCTGCTTTTTTACAAGTGTCTCCTAAGGAATTCTCACAACACCCAGGGGAGACAATAATAAGCTAATTACCACCCTTCAGCTCCCTCTCCTCCTCCCATCCACAAAGTCACCCTCTCTGAGATGGAGTGTTTACAAAACCCCTCCCCCAGTGATTTACACCTGCTTAACAGTCTCTCCAGTCCCAGTTCTTCTCTCCTGTTCCCAGCCTTTTCCATTCCTGTTCAGGAAGTTTCCCATATAACAAGGAGGAGAAGAGTTGTAAGTATTAATATTGTCTCCCTGACATCACAGTGATATTTAGGATGATGTGGGAGGAATCCAATTCTTACTTCTCTGATTGCCCTTTTTGGGGGCAGAAACTGCCTTCACAGTTTCTAGGCAGATCAGGTTAAAAGAGAGAACTTGTGCTGCCATGATGCCAAAACATCTGAATCAAGTGTAGGAGGATGGCCAGTCCTGCAAACATAGCAACATCAGGGGCCTTCAGACCTGTTCAGACCAGATCTTGGAGGTGCCAGGCCCCACATGCCTATTGGCTTTTTTGGCAATAGAAGCCACAGGGGCTTCCCTGGTGGCTCAGAGGTAAAAAATCTGCCTTCAGTGCAGGAGACCTAGGTTCGGTCCCTGGGTTGGGAAGATCCCCTGGAGAAAGGAATGCAACTCATTCTAGTATTCTTGCCTGGAGAATTCCATGACAGAGGAGACTGACAGACTACAATCCATGGGGTTGCAAAGAGTCAAATACAACTGAGTGACTAAATTTTTTTTCATCTTTTCACAGATTATAATTAAAACACAAACCAGACACATGTTTTTGGATGACAGATTCTAAAAGGCCCCCAGGAATCCCAGTAATGTGCAGAGCACACTCCTAGTTACTCAGTGCTCAGCCCCAACCCTGGGTGGAGAACTGACACTGCTGTCATGGTAGTCTTGGTCAGAAACAAAGCTGCTTGGCCAGTCATCGAGATCCTGGGTGTTGCTGCTTAGACAACCGGAACACTGAGGGCAGCCCTCCACCTCTCCCTCCACCCAAGTACACAATTGCTCCTGGAAAGAAGCCAGTCCAGGGTGGAGGGTGCAAGACTGAGATAAAGTCAGTATGAAGGCAAACTGGAAAAGTTAGAACTGCATTTACTTTTTGCCTCTTTAAACCCTAGGTGACACACTGGCCCTTCTCAGCAGGTCCCGTAGCTCACTGAGTGTCTTTTCTTCTTTCTCTGGTCCTCGTGTCTTTCTGCTGCCCATACTTTCCACTGTATGCCTCTGGCCTTTCTATATCCCCAGTCTTATCAAAGTTTACTTATCCTGAGCCCCAGCTCAGTATCCACGGGGGAAAAGCCAGATTGCCAGATTAGGAAACCTTAACCAATGTGTGCACATGTACATCCTCCCAGGAAATTGTGTGGTTTTAGGTAGGGGTCTGCAGGAGCCATTGCCCAGATGGAAAGAAGTAGCTGTGATGATGGAATTTCAGATCCATGGCAGGTGGCATAGTACAGATTTGGGTGAGGGTGGTGTAAGATTTTTCTTAAAACCATATCATGAAGACAGCCACCCATCTTGTCTCTGGGGAAGACCATCTTTGCTCTAAACCTAAGGTTCCAGGCTGCTTAGAAGAGTACAGAATGCATTCTTCCTCTTTTATCACCCAGTTTTGAGAGGTCAAATTAAGTTGGGGAAAGACTGGATTCCATGCAGTGAGAAGATTATGCATGAATTATCAGGGTCGGGGCTTCTGATTTGTTCCAAATATGGTAATTATTCATTCCATGACTCAGTTCCAATTCATGGGTAGTGTCCTGAAGCCCTCTCAATACTCATAACTATAATAGCTTCCATTTATAGAGGATTACTATATGCTAGGTGCTTTATACTGAATTTGATGAGGAAATCTAGTCTCAGAAAGGTTAAGTCACCTGCCCAAGGTCGCTTAGCCAGGTTTGAACCCTGGCTGTGTGTTTCCCCATCTGCTAGGTTTTCATAGTTCCAAATCATGCCTCCTGGGTTAAAAAAAAAACAAAACAGAATATAACCAGGGAAAGGAAAAAAGATTTTTTTAATAGTTTGACATCCTCTGGACGTGCAGCGGCGGCCCTGTGAGGAGCTTCTACACTGGCTTCTGCAGCAGTAGAGCCAAGTGCACATACACTCAGAATTTCCATCTCCCCGAGTTCTACTTTATTGGCAGTCTGTGATTTTTTCTTCAAGCATGATGACTAGTCTTACCGCTTAGAGTCCAACCCTTTCCCAAGACTGGAAATAGACCCAGAGTTGAGGCACCTCATCTCCAGTGGAGTCCTTGAGTTCCCACTTCCCCAGGCAGAGTCTAGCTTTCTTGTAAGGCTCAGCCAACGTGAAACTGAGAAGCATCTAGAGATTAATCTTCGGAGCCCCTCGTCTCCCTGAGCATCCCCGCTAAGCACTACTTTTCTGGTTCTAGCCTTGTTTGATAAAGTATCCCAGCGGTGCTTTTGTATTTTAAAGGATGTGATGTGCAGAGGACTGCACTTAACACCATGTGCTCTAACGGTGCAACTTAAGGCATTTCAGTGGCGGGATAATTGGGGAGGGGGGAAACAGAGCTTTCCCAGGGGCTTTATACTGCATCACTGCATAAGGCTGTCCTGCATCTCATTATCCATTAACTTCAGATGAAAGCTATAAAATTGGATCCCTTTATTCTGATTTTTGAAGCTAAGCAGAGAGTGGGCTGATATCTCTGTTTTTACCTGGCTGCTGGCATCCTCCAGACACCCTCCCCATTGTCCTGCCCCATCTTGTCTTTGCCTCCCTCCCCTCAGGGGCAGAGTCCTCAAGGGAGACAGCTCCCCATGGTGTGTCTGCAGGGGCCCTGTGCGGAAGGTTGAGTTGTCAAATGAGGAGACACCACAGCTAACACCCCACTCCTCCAACCCCCACCAACTCTGGAATGAAGATGGAGAGTTTTCTGTGCCTGGTTTGGTTCACAGAGACACATAGTCCATCATTTGATTTGCTACAAAGAGTATTCCTTCCCTGCCCCCCAGCATCCTCTAGTTTTTGCTTAGAGTTTCAGAGCTGGAAGGATCTGAGTGATAACCTAATCGAACCACTTCATTGTAAAGGAAGGGAAACTGAGGCTCAGACAGAGACCAGAACCCGAGCATTCTGATCCTCAAACCATCCTTCCCAGTATATCACCCTGCACCTGGCTCTCTTCGCATTTCAGCTAGATACTTTTGCAGTTTCTTCCTCCAAAACCCAGAATTTGAGCTTGATTCCCATGGCAGAGAACAGAGACCAACCATCATGATAACGTGGAGTTTCTTGTTTGGTTATGGCCACTTTTTTGGCACATGCCTTATCATACCCACACCACACTCCACAATCCCATTGGAGCCCATCTGTGATTTCTGTGGAATTAGAAAGTGTTAAGTCACTCGGTCATGTCTGACTCTTTGTGACCCCACAGACTATAGCCTGCCAGGCTCCTCTGTCCATGGACTTCTCCAGGCAAGAATACTGGAGTGGGTAGCCATTCCCTTCTCCAGAGGATCTTCCTGACCCAGGGATCGAACCTGGGTCTCCTGCATTAAAGGTGGATTCTTTACTGTCTAAGCCATCAGGGAAGCGCTGTGAAATTAGAGGGCCTCTCTAATAAACAGGGAAGACCCTGTTTCTGGGTCACCTTATGTGTCAGTTCCCCTCAATCCACTCTCTAGAGCTGCCCAAGACCTGGAGAGGGGCTGAAGGTCTCAGGGCAAAAGGCAAAGGGATAAGTGCCCATTTTTTTTGCCTCTGACATCCTACCTCCAGCCTCAGATAAGGAAAAAGGCTATCTTGAATAGAAAGTTTTTTCTTAATATATCATCAAGCCTTCCTCAAGCTCCCAAGGAAAAACTCTTATTGTCCAGTTCTGAGGACTGGAGGCAAGGGAAGAGGGTTGAACTTAGCACAAAGAATGCTGATGATATATAAGAAGAATTTGCCAGTCATGAACATTGTTAGACACCTGTGTTCTCTGAACATATCAGGTAATTCTCAACCCCCTGAGACGGTCAAGTTAACCTCACATGGTTCCTTCTAGTCCACAGATTCTGGTTGGAAACTTCCTTTTCCCAGTGTTTGGTGGTCTGTCTAATTCCAGAGTCCTCAGACAGCGCTTACTCAGTTTACCACTGGGCTTTGGCTCCAGAATACATTTTTAAATCTCACGTTGGCCCCAACCAACTTTCCCACCTCTAAGGAACCAAACAAAACTAAATCAATTCAGGAACAAAATTCACCAGATCACTTATCAGTTTGATGTGGGCACAATAGCACTGTACTAGGGGGTCTAGGGACTTGATGTCTGTTTTAGGCTTTGTGTCACCCCAGATTCCTATGTTGAAGTCTTAACCCCTCAGTACTGGAGAATGTGACTGTATTTAGATATGGGGCCTTTAAACAGATAGTCAATACAAAATGAGGACATAGTGGTGGACCTTAATTCAACTTGGCTGATGTCCAAGGAAGAGATTAGAACACAGAAAGACCAGGTGGACCCCAAGACCATGTGAAAAAGATCATGAGACAGGCCTCTAAAGGATTCAACCCTACCAACACTTTGGTCTTGGACTTCTAGCCTCCAGAAATGTGAAAATAAATAAATAAATGTATATTGTTTTAGCCACCTACTCTGTGGGTATTTGTTATGACAGCCTTAACAAATATGGTGTCTAAATGTGTCTCAGCTGTTCATTCACTGTGTGACCTTGGACAAGTCATTTAAAACTCTCCACACCTTAAGACTTCCCTAGTGGTCCATTAGTTAAGACTCTGAACTTCCCATGCAGGTGGCGCATGTTTGATCCCTGGTCAGGGCACTAAGATCTCACCTGCTATAGGGTGTGGCTAAAAAATAAATAACGAAACAAAAACCAAAAGCTCTCCAAATCTCAGCTTCTACATGAACTCTAAAGGTTCCTTCAATACCTAACATTCTGTGATTCCACGTGAAAAGAAAGCGCCAGTTATGATATACAGCTTTTAGTGTCTTGCCAGTGTTATTAGTTATAACCAGACACAGCTCTAGATACAACCACTCATGCAGTAACACACAGCCTTGCATCACAACTTTTTTCTTCCAAGTGTACAGCTATGAACACAGCCCTTTCCTCTTTTAGATCTTGGTATACATCCAGCTTTCAATGCAAAGCCTTTTGGGTTCCCTGACCCTCAGGTGCTGCTGGTGCATCTTGCACAAATTGGTTGAAATGAGAAGATTTTAATCAGTTGACTGGTTTGGGTGAACATAGTGCCAAAGAGCCTCACTGGTTTCTTTCTGTTTAATTGATGGATCCTGTTTTTAAACTGTCAGATTCTGCCCATCGTTTTTGACTCAGAATCATTCTGTGGCCATGTGAGGCCTAGTCAACCACCTGATCAACTCAGTTCCATCACCATTATTCTTTGAATTGATTGGTAAGTTCACTCAAAAAAATCAAACCCAGACAACTGACAGCCTCACTCAGGCTCAAAGAAAGCACTCTCAGTCATGTCTATAAGATGCCAAAATACCCACTTGGGACAATCAATTCCCCAAAGATATCAGTCTAACCTATAGCTGCAGCACAGAGTAGGCCAAGCAATGTTCACTCATCAGCCTGCAGTGACTTGGCAGTCTGTATGTGGCTAGCGCCCTTCTGTTCTCATCAAGCTGACTCATAAAACAAAGAAGCACACGTTCATATGGACACATGCACACACACATACCATGCCATACTACCCTTAGTCTTCGTCTTTCTGGGAGAGAGAGGATTGAGATAGAAAACTTGTGCTAGCAGGAGCAATGGGAAGCCCTTGGGACAATTTCTCTTAGGTGCACATTTGCATGAATGTGACTCAGAGTGTAGCTTTGGCCAATATTTGGTAAATTTATAGGCTGAGAGGGAAGAAGCCAGGTAGAATGGGGCTTGGCCACATTAACTGCTCATGTGTAAAAATGGCCCAAAATGCATTTGCATGTCTCTGGGCTTTTATATTTGGCTTTTTGTATATATTTTTTTCCCACGACTTGCATGTTTTTGTATCCCTGCATACTCACAGATGTCTGAATGTTTGGGTTGTGTCTCTGTGTTTTCCCACACACCTGGGTGTACATCTAGTTGTACATTTGCATCTGTCTCTGAATGCTTGCATGTGTTTGTACATGACCTGTGTATGAAGGGGTGGATTTGCCTGTGCCTCTGTGCATATCTCCTTTTGGGTTTCTGTATAAGGATGCTATTACATGTATCTGCATGTCTTTAGAGATCAGTAACTCCAATGAGACTTCAGACATCTCTCAAATGCCTGGCAAGCCAAAGGTGAAATCTGATGCTGGAAATGGTTGGGCAGGCCCTCTGCTCAGACTCCCTCTGGCTCAACAACTATTTTCTTCCAAGATGAAGTCTGCAGAGTCTTCCAAGGGCCCCTTCTGGCTGCTTCTAGCAATCCAGACCTCCACAGTCCCCTCTCAGTCCATTTTTAATGGCCCAAATGACTAGAGGGGAGTTTCTGGAGTTGAACTGGGATTTTAAGAGAGAAATAAAAAAGGAAACTTCATCCTTTCCTTCCCATTTTCCTCATTTTCCCTTATTAACATTAATCATCCCTGAGCATGAGGCATAGGGAAGGCAGCTGCTCTACATTTTTTAGACCTTTCTCACACTTTAAAAGCAAAAAAAAATTGCTGACATTTTTCAGGTCAGATGATAATCATATTGTAGTTAGGTTTTTAAAAATGATTTTACCTTTTAGAGATATTTATTGAATTGTTCACATAAGAAACAATGTGATGTCTGGGGTTTGCTTAAAAATGTATGAGGAAGTGTTGGGCTCAGACTAGGTGAAATTAGATTGATCACTGGTTGATCCCTGAAAAGTGGGGTGATGGGTACGTGAATGTTTGATTATATTATTCTCTTTTGTTTTGATTTTTCCATAGTATGAAAAAATCACATTCTCACAGACATCTCCTATTCTTTCCCTACTGCACTCTCCATCTGGAGATGTAGCTGAAACTCTCATTATTCCCCCCATTATGTGGATGAGGAGGTGGAGGGCCCTCACCAGGTAAGTGATTTGTTTAAGGCAACTGGGAGCAGAAAGCCCTGACTAGAATTCCAACAGCCTGCTTCCCACCTAGGGTTCTTCTCATTGGACTGTGCATAAACATGAACCTCATGCAGTCATAAAATATAGAATTTGTGAATAAATCCCTATCAGATTAATGAAATTACTGAGGCTCCAGTTGCTCGTACATTTGCATGGTGCCTACCTAGACAAGTATATGGACACCCAAGGGTTCCACATTTGCATATGCAGAGACACATACACACCTCCGTTCATACAGCTATGCATCTCTCGGTCATACACTTGTAGATCACTTATTTTGAAAATACAGGGGGTTGTGCATGATGTCCATGGCAAAAAAAAAAAAAGAAAGGGGATCAGATTGTTACCTCCAGGTGTGCCTGTTCTGTGTGCTCATGTGAAGAACTGGGCTATCTGCATACCCTTTGTGAGAATGTACCAACAGAGGATTTGAAAGGAGTAAGTGTCCCTAAAATTAGATCAAGCCCAAGACCACAGACATACAGTGAGTTTTGTAAGGAAGGAAAACCATTGGCAAGCTGGTGCCTTGTGCCTCTCAATAAAATTGCAACTTCACACACAGGGATACAAGATTTTTTTCCCTTTCATACATAAATATGTTCAGATAACTAAAACCTCACATATACTTTCATAAACAGTGTATGGCACCCAGCTACCTTCATGCACGTGTTATATAGCCATGTCTTCAGAGGGAGGATTCCTGCACAGTGAGCACAAGTGCTGGAGTCAGAGGACAGGAGTTCTGATCTCCTGTCCACCACATACTGCGTATGTCATCTTCAGCAAGTCACATCACCCCTCTTTGGCTCAGTTTTCCCCTTGGAAAAACAAGATTGATAGGAATAGCTAAGTTGCCCAGGTCAAACTATGCTAAACATAAAAACTATTTTATCTATAAATCTATATTTTACTCTACATATTCACAATAAAATAATAAATATCCACCAATAACATGTATGCTGCTGCTGCTGCTAAGTCGCTTCAGTCGTGTCCGACTCTGTGCGACCCCATAGACGGCAGCCCACCAGGCTCCACCGTCCCTGGGATTCTCCAGGCAAGAACACTGGAGTGGGTTGCCATTTCCTTCTCCAATGCATGAAAGCGAAAAGTGAAAGTGAAGTCACTGAGTCGTATCCAACTCTCAGCGACCCCATGGACTGCAGCCCACCAGGCTCCTCCGTCCATGGGAGTTTCCAGGCAAGAGTACTGGAGTGGGGTGCCACTGCCTTCTCCGAATAACATGTATAACATATAAATATTTGTTTGCATGCATGCCAATCTATTTATCTATCTAATTTAAAATATGGGCTAGAAAAAATGAGTAATTGCCTAAGATAACGCAATTTGAATACAGCCCGAACTAGTGAAATGACGATGAGTCTTGGAGTTAGAAGCAACAATCAACAGCGAAAAGGATGTTCAATATAGTTATTATGGAGTGAGTTCTGCTGGTTGGCTCAGTTAGTTAGATCTATGGCTCTTAAAGTGTGGCCCAAGGATCCCTGGGGTCCTGGATATCCTTTCAAGAGTTCTGTGAACTCCTTTCTTTTCCAATATATATCTGCATGAGGCTATGTACTTCATATACTTCAAACAGACATTGTATCACAACAACTTGAAAGGAGAAACAGATATGAGATCCAATCATTTTCTATTAAGCTAGACATTTAAAAGATATGCTTCAATGTAAAACAATGACATTCATCTCACTAAATTTTTTTAAAATATTTTTTTCAAAAAAAGTTATGACATCCAGTTAAATTTTTTTTTTAAAGTTATGACAGCATGTGACAGATTATCATTGTTTTAAAAGACTTTTTTTTTAAAGTTCCAGTTTTCGTTTTTAGCAAGGTAAATATTGATAGGTATGACCCATATAAAAAGAGCTCTTGGAGATTCTAGTAATATTTAAGAGTATAAAAGGATCCTAAGACCAAAAAGTTTGTAAACAACTGTCAGAGCCTGTTGCTGCTGGGGACAAGAACCTAAGGCAAGACCAAGGCAAGGAGCAAAGCCCAGGTTAGGTTCTGCTCACCCTCAGGATGCTGCTGTCCCCACATCCTCATCAGTGCTCCCTGCCAAACTCAGTCCCAGCCTAAAGCAGTGTCCAGGTTCATCAGGAGCAGAGACATGGTTCAGAGTGCCCACTCTGGGGTCAGGCAAGTCTGATTGGAGTCCTGGTTCTGCCAGTGGGGCATATCATTAGCCTCTTGGGCCTCACTCAGCTTCCCCTTGTGTAAAATAGGGACACAACTTCCTTGCAGTGTTATAAGATTCAAATGAAATAAATTTAGCACAGCACCTGGTACATAGTAAGCACTTAAGAAAATGTCTATTATTGTTAATAATAATAACAGCTAGCACTTACTGAAACCTTACTATATGCCAAGCACTCATCTAAGTGCTTTTCATACATTTATCCACTTAATCCCAAGGCAATTAAGAACCCTAGGAGACAGTTACTGTGCAGTTGCTGCTGCTATTGTGGTGGTGGTGGTGGTTTCCCAGGCCCTGCCTATGAGCAGAATAGTGTAGATTGCAGGGTTAGATAAATGTTTGTGGTTTTGATTTAACTTTGACATGTAAGTGAGAGCATTAAGTGAGGAATCTGATCTTCCAGATGTCTCTGACTCCTGCCTTCCTCTTATATAACCACCCCAGCCTCTGGAGCCAAGTTGTAGGATCAAGAGTGAGTCCTCAGGCCACATGGCCTTCAGGCGAAGGGGCAAGCCTTTTAAAGCAGTGAGTGTATGAGGAAGAGAGGACAGCAGAAACCTCTGTCACCAGTAACATCAGTGATAAGTCAAAAAACCTACTTCATAGGTGCTATACTTGGCATGTTATTCTTCTCTATCACTCAGAGCCTCTCCGCACACATGCACACATACACACATGCAGACCTTCAGCAAAATCACCTCCCATGCATTTATAAACAGAAGAAATGAATGTGTTGAGGTCCCTGCCTCACGCTTGTTTTGACGGTGTACCTCTAGGCAAACACGTATGCAGAGAGAAAGAACTGTATGAAATTATAGAAGGCAGAGAGAGACTCTCTCCCCAGTTTTCCCTCTTCCATCCTAACTAATTAGCAAAGATGCTATAACAAAATACAGGCTTTCATCTCCAGTGTCTTTCTTAGATCAGGTTCCCAGAGACCATCCTGGCTGGTCTGGGTCTATCCAACCACCTGGAGTGGGTGGGGAGTTCAGTTGCCTCTTATTGTCATGGTAACCGAGTGGCAGAGCAACCGGAGCATGAATCTGGGGCTTTTGGCCAACCACAGATCTACAAAGAGAGAAGAGGGGCAGAATCCCAAGCAGGGCTGAATCTCAAGGCAGAGCTGGAAGGAAGGGACGGAGAAGGATTTAATCTTTTCTACTGGTTTACTACTGTGGGTACTAGGGCAAGGACCTTGGGATTATTCCAGTCTGGTACTCTGGGATATAGCAAGGTGGGTTCTTGCTACAGAGGTCTAGCAGACAGAGTTCAAGAGTTTTGGGCCGGCATTATCCAGACTAAAATCCAACTGGATTGACTAAGAGTTTAAGACAAGCTATTGTTCACGTTGATTAAGTTTACCACCCTCTCCATCAAGCTTTGAAGACCACATATTCCTGGATATGAGTGGAGGCAAGGAGGATGTGAGGCAGTCATTTCTTGGCTTCTTTTTTATTTTTTGGAAACAGGAAAAGAGACCCTTCCATGTGTATAGTATGGACAATGCCTTGGCCTCCTCCATTAGATTACAGAATTCTGGGAGGTACTGAGGGAAATGCTAATTGCTCAGAAAACGACTTTGCAATCAAGGGAAGGGGCAAAGGAAGGTAATAAAGAATGACTAGGTAGAGAAGTTAGAAAAGGCCATCCCCCCTCTATGGTCAGAATATGAAGATATGTTGAAAATCCAGAGTCCAAAAAAAGCCCAGCAGAGAATTGGGGCGATAATCTAAATAATTCAGTACCAAACCCTTCGACTACAGTGCTTCTGCCTGAATTTAATGGATAACTGACCCAGTAAGAGAAGAGACTGGTCCCTGGGGGCCAAGACTCAAACTGTGCAATTCCAGGACCCTCTCCAGCTGAGAGAATGAAATGAAAGGGACCGGGGGTTGGGAGGGGTCTCAAGGTTTGGCCTCAAAGGTCTCTGGGCTCTGAAGTAGCAGAACAGGCTAGAGGCCAGAGGCCCTCCATTTGGGGGCTTCTTTGCTTCCCCGCTCCACACACACCACCACCAAAAAGAAAAAAAAGCGGATTTAGAGGTATGCGCTGGCAACCCACCGCAGTATTCTTGCCTGGAGAATTCCATGGACAGAGGAGGCTGGCGGGCTACAGTCCATGGGATCTCAAGAGTCCCACACGACTTAGCGACTAAACCAAACCACCCCTACAAAACGGACCAAGGCTGGGTCAAGCCAGGGCTGCGGGGTGCCTGTCTCAGAGGCACGTCTGCCACCAACTACTTCAGCTCCTGTTTGCAGGGCTGATTGCAAGTCTGTGCAGCTGGGGCACCCAAGCTGTGTCCATTGCTGGGACTGAGACATGTCTGGGCCTGTCTGAATAGGGATCAGCATGAAGCGGCCGCTGCAGCTGTTGCCAACATTTGCTCTCCGCAGGACACAGACACCAGTTTTCAGGCTGGCCGAGAAGAGAGCACATCGTGTTTCCAGCACTCTGTTCTTTTTCTCTCTCAGTCTCTGTACTGGTCCATAGTTCCTACTCTGAAAACCCTTAGGTTTCAAATTAAGAATCTGGGGACTGGGGTGCAATTTTAGAAAAGTAGCAAGGTGTATTTTACACGTGTGGCAGTGCTTGATACAAACACGTTAATATTTCTGGCAGTGAAACAAATGAGTGGCAAGTCAGTTGTGGTCAGGTTTTTGCCCCTAAATGAGTTTAGGTCAGGTCAGGGTTTGCCACCAAATAAATCTGAGGGGAAAAAAGTGTTTTCAGAATTCTTTGTATTTTAGAATTGCAGATTTGGGGAATCATTTCCTACTACATATCTCCTCCCTGGCTCTTTCCTGCTCCCCCAGCACTCCCCTTAACTCGCCAACCCCCCATCTCCTCGTCCCCTCCCCCAACCTACCTGGCAAATCAGTGCAGATCCCCGCAAGAAAAGTTCTGTGTCACAGAGGCAAGTGCAGCACTGTCCAGGTGATCCAGATGAAGGTGGCCTTTCTTCACACCAACAAAACAGGAGAGATGGCACACGACTTGGCTGCTATCAGGTCTAGGAGCATTTGGCAGGTTGGGAGACTCCACGGTGGCTCTAAGTCAGAGTATCAAGGTGTCCCTGGATTATATCATCAGTGGCAGCCATGAAGCACAGCTCTCGGACAGGTTGTGGGTAGCAAGGTCAGAGTTCAGCAAGGGAACCTTGAGAGGAGAGGATAAGCATGAGAGGCTGTTTTGTGCTAACTTAAGCTGCTCCTGGATGCTTCTAAATAAGGCAGTGGCTGCTGGGATGGGCAGGTGGGCTTCAGGGCCTGACTTAAGGCAGTGACACTGATACTGGCTGTAAAAGCTTGGGAAGCTTGGAGAAGTCAGAAAATAATATGAGTGTAATTTCCAGTACACAAGAGAAGACTCTACACATGGACATCACCAGATGGTTAACACCAAAATCAGATTGATTATATTCTTTGCAGCCAATGGAGGGGCAGGCAGGAACAGATGCTTCCAGATCTAAAGGAATAATTTGAGGGGGAAAGGCAGGATCAAACACAGGAAGAGGAGGGGGAGGAGGGGAAAAAGGAAAGAGAACAAAGGTGTGGTGGGGATTGGAGCCTCTTTGGTGGAATCCGGGTGAGACAGCTAAACCAACATCTGCCCTGGGGCTATAAAATCTTGTTCTATTTGCTGCTGGCCCAGGGGCCACTCTGGAGCAGTCAGATCGGTCCCTGAGGTGACCTGGACTGGAAGCTCAGCCAGGAACCTTTGAACCTCAAATGTCCTTCCCAGATTGCCACCTCCTACCTTTTGGTTCCTCTTCTGCATTTTCAGTGGAGGGGAGTTCCAGGAGGAGCACTGGAGCTGGAGGCTATCCCAGAGGATTATTGGGGGATGAGAGGGCAAAGGAGCAAGAACCACCCGGAGGAAATACGGAACATAGAACGCAGCAGGAACACTAGGCTTCCTCGAAAATGCTGAGCAGAGACACAGACCCGGATAGAACTTGAGGCAGTCACATCCCAAAATGGTTCAAAATCATCAGAGAGACCAAGTCCAAGAAGAGAGGTTTCCAGCTGGGAAGCTCAAATCTCCCCATTTCCCCTCTGAGCAGGGTCAGGCAGCAGAGGGATGAGGTGAGGTGTGGAGAAGGGCCGGTAAAAGCAGGAGCAAATGCCCATGGGGAATATTCCATACCTCCTCCATTTTCTCCTCTCCTCAGCTCTTCTCTCCTCTTGCTGGAACTCAACCCCTCTTCTGTAACCTTAATTACCAAGGTCTGTTCCAGCTGAGTGGAAAAACTCCACATGTAGAAAGTTACAAACACTGTGTTCCTGCCCAAAGGGACAGAGTCAAAACAGAAGCCAGGCAGTCATGGGAGTGGGGTGACACCTCAGAACAAGAACAGACTGGTTGGGGGACATCTCCCAAGTGACTCATTCCCACACCCCATGGATAACCCAGCCCTGTCCCCTGTCCATGGGATTGGAGAAGGTCCCTCTCGTTTGTAAGAGCCCTAATCCTAACCTGGCATTCAGAGACAAAGGCCAGGGGAGGAGGGAGGCAATTCTTCACAGGATTTGGGGCTGAGGTGCCGGGTGGACCCACTCTGGGCCTCGAATTCCTCTGACACAGGAGAGACTGTTGGTTTGATGACCTGGATTCTTTGGGGTTTGGAAATGTTTCTTCTACTGACTTAAGATCTTTCGTCTCCATCGGTCCCCACAAAAATCTTGTGAGAGGGTCTTCATTTCCTGCTCTTCTAAGTCAGAGAAAACTATCCTTTCCTTTCCAAAGGAAATAAAGTCTCCTTATTTGGTGGTGGGGAGTTGGTCGGTCGAAAAGCAACCGAGAGGCCCGCTCCATTTTCCACGAAAAAATGGAAGGTGGAATGGGGGAAGCAAAGGGAGCTTGGGCTCTGAAGGGCGAGTCCGGGAGGTGGAGCGGATTTCACCGCTCAGTGAACCCGCTCGCCGGCCACGCAGCCCCCGGCCCCGCCCCGCGCCCTATTGTCTTCCGTGAGAGCTGAGGGTCGTGACCCAGCAGAAGGCGACACCGCGCCGCAGCGGACCCGGCGTGGAACCCGGAGCAGAAGCCCGGCCGCCGGTCGGCCTCTCGCGGTCTTTGTCGGGCTGGTCTCATTTCAGCTTCCTCCAGACCCTGGCCGCTGCCAGGAGGGGAGCGGGGACCCCCGAGTGCAGGCAGCTGCTTTGTGCCCTGTTCTCTTAGGCCCGGCTTCCTGGGAAGCCAGAGGCACCCCTGGGAGCAGGAACCTAGGATTGAGCTGTTTGGCAAAGCCTTCCACATGCTGTGATTTAGGGTTTCTCCGCCCCAAGTTCAAATATACTTTCCTCTCCCAAACTCTGACGCTGCAAAGACAGGGTCAGAGTGGGTAGAGGGGCACTTCTTTGGACTGGACCCATTCCCATCACGGTTGCAGAGTGGATCCTACAGGACCCTACATCTCAGGGAATCTGGCAATTGCTGATGGGGACTGGGAATTTAAAACAGTCCCTTTAGGTTTATTAACTATGTAGCCCTACTCTTCCTCAAACATCCTCTGAGACTCTTCCTACCCATCCTTGTCTCCCATGCCTCCTAATTCATCAGTTAGCTGGGCCTGCAGGCATGTTTGTGGTTGTGGGCTTGGCTTCTGGAAGGACCTTGTTGTTCAAAGAAACTACAGAGCTGACACCAGAGAGAAGAGCAGGAAAATCCTGAGGCGTATAGGAGAGCCAAGCCAGAGAAGAGGCTCCTGGACCTGGGAGGCAGTAAGCAGACCTTGGTTTCTCTCTGCTCCCCAAGTCCAAAGGGGATCCGAGTTCCGGGAACCGCACAGATTTTAAGGTGGCTGAGAGAGCCCTCCAGGTGTCCGGTTCAAACAGTGCACATTACCTTTTTTAATTCTCAAGAAGCAACTAAAACTTGGATACTCAAAGCTGCCACATGCTGCAGGAGAAAAATTAAATTGGGGCTAGTGAGATGGGATGCAGAAAAAGCAGGCCAAGGAGGGTGGTCAGTTCCATCAGAAAGACTGGTCACAGGCAAAGACTTTTTTTTTCCCTACTAAATCCCCTAAATGTTTATTTTGGGCCCCTACCCACCCAGATAAATCAAGCTAACAGATTAGGAAGTTCATAAAATTGTATTCTTAGGTAACGATATCCAGAGAGGTAATAAATATTCCCACTGCGCTGATGGCCATTGAAGTTGGGGGTTCCTCCATCTCTTTTTCCAAGCCTAAGAAGAATTTCTTGAAAGGGGAACATTTCACAAAAATTAGCTCTCCAAAGTTGGGGTGCAGATAGAAGCTGTGGAAAACCATGAGAAGTGGCTTTGTGAACCACACTTCCCCAGAACTGGGCAGAAAGCTGAGGAAAAGATGGTAAAATTGCCCCAGCAGGCTTCTCCTCCCCACCATAGCACCCTCTTCAGAGTCAGTCTCTCTAATCTTAGAAAAGCAGACAAACCATCCCTAGCAGAGGGTACCCTGGCCCCAAGCTCCGGAGAAACCCTTAACTGTTTGTCTTCCTTAGCGGTCCCCCAAATAACACAGATACATACATCTAACAGCAGGAAGGCGTCCCTGGATTGCAATCCGCCAAGTCTATGCTCAAAAAAATCTAATGCATAGATTGCAGAGAAAACTTTGTAGGAAACTTCACACAAGCGGCAGTGAGAGGCTCTCAGACAAGCGAAGTTCCTCAGTCCTTCCCCTACCCCCGCCCCGGCCTCCAGGCTCACTTTCTCCACTCTTTCTCTCCTTTGGGAGACAAGTTTCTTCGTTCCCCAGGTACACTCCTTGGCTCAGATACTCCATTTTTTTCCCCAAGCAGAAGTTCACCGCTCCTGATTGGATTTCCCGCCTTCCCTCCCCAAGACGCGGAGTTGAAATACAAATTGAATGGCAAACAGAGATAGAGTTGAAACTGCTGTGCTCCTCGACCCCAGAGCATATGAGTGCTAACTACTTACATGTCAAGGGAATTTTTGACCTGTGGGGATCTCCTGGTGCTTGGAGAGAAGGACCTTGGAAGATTGGTGTTGCCGGTTTCACCCCGTCTTCTTTTTACTTAGCCATTGGAAAGACACACACAATACGCTAACAGGCATTCATGCGCCTTGCCTCTCCCATTACTCGGGGCAAGAAATCCCCAGCCCCACAGAAGCTGTGGCATCCTGTCTGGAGACAGAGGGCTGAGCTAGGGCTGGCTTGGGAGGGTCGGAGCTGGGGGTGGGGGAGAGGTCAGAGGCGCTGCCGAATATAAAGGCGATGGGAGAGAAAATGCTGTGTCCTCCCCGTGAACCTGGGCTGCGTCTTCCCCACCCTCCCCCAGGCTTTCCCCACCGTTCAATCCAACTTCAATAAAAGCCCCGACCCTCAGCTTCCCAGTGAGGCTGTAGCAGCATCCAATGGGTCAAGGCAGCTAGAGCTAGGGGCTCAGGTTGGCCCCCTACACTGGACATCCTGCTTATCTCCGAGAGCCTGATCCCATTCCAGGTGGTCAGGTCCAAGGCAAAGGAGAGTTTTGGGAAAGAGCAAAGAATGGAACCCACTGGAGGGGAGGCCAGGGCCAAATTTTTCCAAAACTCAAAGAGGGTTTAGTTTTATTTGTCAAACTATGGATGTCTGATGTTTCTGCTTTTCAGACTGAGAAGGACAGAGAGAGATACATAGAGAATGACTACATGTGGATGTGTGAGAAGAGAAATTTAAAAGGAAGAGGAATTTAAAACAGAAGCTCCTATAGAAGGAAAAATAAAAGAACTGTCCCAATCCTTTTATACTGCTTTTCTTGAACAAGAGTGTGTACCTTTAGCAAGTTCATCTTAACATATAGAAGACAGTGAATTTCCCTCCCCTGTGTTCATCCCTTCCACTTTAGGGAGGAGAAAGAATACATTCCCCTGAAACCAAGTGAGCAAAGTTAGGAAAAGATTATGAATATTAATTTCCATTGCCCCCTATTTCCATCTTAACTTCCTTAAGGGATTGGAAAGACTTCCAGGTTCCCCTCTCACACCTTCCCTTTTCCTAAGAGCAACTAGACCCCTTTTTCCTGCCCCAAAGCCAATTGCATCAAGATGATGGCAGCTACAGTCAGATTTGGCCCCTAATTCACTTGATTACATAAAATCACTCCAGATAATTGTTGGCCCTGCTTCCTCACACTGTAGGCAGCATGTTTTGCTGTCCCCAGGGCACCATTGAGGGAGGGGAAAATAGACCTACAGGACCCCAGCACACACACACACACACACACACACACACCCAGCAAGTGGTTCAAGAGGAAATAAATCCAAAGCATATTAAACAGATTTTCCTAACTTGGTTCCTCTGTTGCCTTTCACTCCAGAATTTGAGGAGAGAGGAGAACAGTACCCATGGCTTCCCTACTTATCCCAGATCTCTTCTCCCTCTCTCTTCTACTTCTGACAGCCCTCCATCCTGATATTTGGATAAACTGTCGGAGAAGCTCACCAACTACCCCTTCACCTTCTCCCAACAAACAAGCAAAAATTCAAGCAGGCCTTGCTCAGAGCCTGGTCTCCAGGACTAGAATTCTTTGGAGACTCTGCCTTAAAGTAATCATCAGGCAATCCAAATCAGTTTTTTGTTTGTTTTAGCCCCCAAGGAAGCAATTAAAAAATTTTTTTTTACAAGCAGGAAGCCTTGTTCCTACAATCTCCAAGCCCTGTGGAGACCTGGGAGGTTGGAGGAAGAAAGGTGATCCCCCTGCCTCTCCCTGTGTCTTTTCTCAGGATCTAGCAGGTCCATGATAAAAGTTGGAGGGCAGCAGGGAATAAGAGTGCTTCATTATCTCCAGGCATCAGGCTTTGAGGCCTACCCATGCAAGAGGGCCTCCCAGGCCTCTGGCCTCCACTTCACCCTTCTTTCCAAGTCTAAACAAACAGAAAAGCCATCCTGACAGGTCACTTTGCTGCTTTAGAATCACCAGCTCAAAATGTTTCTTCTTTTATGGGAATAGGCATGTTGAGAGGCATCTTCCCAATCCCTCAGCCCCAAAGAACTCGCCAAAGATGAAAACTCTTCTTCGTCCCCACTCCCTAAACTTGCCTTCTAATCTGCAAATCAGGCAGGCCTACTCACCAGAGGGAAGGGAGAAGAGAGGAGAGGAAGAGACAAAGAAGGCACCGTGCTTAACTCTAGAAAAGTGAGACCCCTAGGAGAATCTGGCCCCTACAGACTCAGGGAGGGAGTGCCCTACTCTTCCACATCCCCTCTTCTGACATCCTCTGCCCCAAACCTTTTGCTGGATCTTCTAAGGACCTTGGGAAACTGGAGTTGAGAGTTAAGATTTGTGTATTTGCTTAGAGTAAACTTCAGCAACTCTAGAGAGAAGGTGGGATGTTACCAGGCCAGAAGAAGGAGGGGGAGAAAAAGAAACCATCAGACATTGACGTAAAACTAATTCACATCCACTGGTTTATTATTGATCACGGGGCATTTCACATTGACACTAAAATTCTTTATTGCAAGTTTTACAATAATCAAGTAAATTCAGTCCAAAAACACAATAACCACGATGGGGGGTGGGGTGGGGTGTTCTACCTATAGACTGCCTCTCTGAACTGAAAGTTCATTTTTATTTTTTTTTGGCTCCTCAAACTGAACAGCTCTGAGAGGCTCTCCAGATGCATTTAGCTTTGTCTGCTGTCTTCCCCCTTATCCTCCCAGCTCCCCCCAACAATAATACAAAAGAACTTCATAGCTTTGTTCTCCTTAAAATGACTTCCCCCTCACTAACCTCCCCTGGTGCATTTTCAATGCAAAAGGCCTAAGGAAAGAGGGGGGAAGGAGGAGGAGGAGTACTGGCTTAAAAATCTCTTTCCTTTTTTCTTTTCCTCATTTCCCCTGAAATGCACCCAAACCAGACCATCATACCTTGCAATATATAATTTTTGCAGTTTTTTTTTCCCTTAAAAAATAAATAACCCCCCAAAATGGCCTTTAAAAAAAAAAACAAAACCAGTAGGTACCATGCTAAGACAACATCACATGCTTAAAAGGGTCCTTAACAGTGGAAAGGAGAGAAGGGAAGGGGGCTTGTTTATCTGTTTTGTCTGTTTGGAATTGACAAGGGGGAAGGTGGGAGGAAGAGAGAAAAGAACCAAAAAATATATATATATTAAATTCTATAAATAAGAGTCAATTTGTGTGTGAGGGGAGGATGGGGGGCCTGGGATAGGGGCAGGGTGTGAGTTATGTTTTATAACCTGGTAATGTCCTCTGCCCGTTGCTGCTCCGGCGGCGTGGCGCTCTGGGAGTGGTCTTCAGAAGTGCCCGGGGTGGCTGCGGAGAGGGTGCTGGGCGCAGCGCCGGCCGGGGGCGCTGACCTGACTTTGGTGTTGGGGAGTCGGTGGTCCTTCTTCCATTTCATGCGACGGTTTTGGAACCAGATTTTGATCTGCCTCTCAGAGAGGCACAGCGAGTGGGCGATCTCGATCCTTCTCCTTCGGGTCAGGTAGCGATTGTAATGAAACTCTTTCTCTAATTCCAGGACTTGCTGCCGGGTGTAGGCTGTCCTCGAGCGCTTGGGTTCCCCTCCGTTATAATTGGGGTTCACTGAGGGGAGGGGGGAAGCAAATAGTGGGGTTCAAAGGCAGCAGGCTCCCGCCCCCCACCCTTACCCCATCCTCAGCTCTGTTGGAACAGGAGGAGGGGGTGATGGAAATAAAGTCATCAAGCTAAATGGGTTATAAAGAAGTTGAAGGGAGCTGGAGACTTTGTAGTGTAATAAGAGGGGAATCCTCATTGTAACGACACTGAATTATTTATGCGCCCTTAGAAAGCGAGCATAGTTTTCACACATACATAACAGATCGTAGCACATGGCTCGGACTGCCCAGAGTAGCTAAGCCATAAAATTTATGGGGGATGTAATTACCCATTCTCGCTCGTAAATCCAGTTCAATTGTGCTAACCCAGAGTCGCTCCTGGAGAGAGAGGGGGAAGGAGAGAAAGGAGGACGGGGCCGGCGGGGGCCGAGGAGGGTGGGGAGCGCTGGGGAAGAGGGGAGGGGGAGAGCAAAAAGCAAAGTTGCCTACCCGTGCTAACGTGGATTTTTTTCATCCATGGGTAGACTATGGGTTGCTTGCTGGCGGCGCTGGAGGGATGGTCAGGGGCTGGCTGGCTGCAGGCTGGCGGGGCTGGGGACGGGGAGGCGGAGGCGCCTGAGAGAGGCGCCGGCTCGCAAAGCGGCTGTGATTTCTCAGGGTGGTGGTGGCCCGCCTGGGCCGGCCCGTGGCCTCGCGAATTGCCCGGCCCCTGGAGACTGGTGCAGCTATACTGGCGCTCAGGGTAGCTAGGGCGCGGAGGCGGTGGTGGGTACAGCTCCTGGTGGTGATGCTGGAATCCCGATTCCCTGGTCCGGCCGTAATATTCCGGACTGTGTTCAGGGATGTAGCTATTTTGCGAATATTCTTCGCATGGAGGAAATTTCGGATCGATGTAGTTAGAGTCCATCAAATACGAGCTCATGATCATTAATTTCTGGAGTGGAAAATAATTTTTCTCGCTTTGTCGTTTTTCTGCTCCATAAAGCCCTCCTACTAGCTAGCGACCCTGTAAAGTTACTTTCACCATGTGACTCCGCCGGCCAATCACACGGAGCAACCCAGTCCCCGGATAAGGAACCAATCGCTTTATTCAAAATGTATCCAATTTTTTTTGTGTGTGGTGGTGGTGGTGGTGCTGGAGGGTGGTGGTGGTGATGTGGGGTTAGCTGGCAGGGGCTGGGGTGCCCCCAGTACACACCCCTCCGACTGACAACGCTCCCCTGCAAAAGGAGATGGGAAGCCCCCAGCTCCTTTCCAAAGCCTGGGCATTGGGAGGCTGTTGGGAGGCTGTGATTCAGCCCCATCCCAGAGTCTCCCTTTGAACCTCCGGTGTACCCCTCGGCCTCGGCTCCCGAGCTTTTCCAGAGGTCCTCATTCATGGCGATCCTGTCTCAGTCTGTGTAGGTCACGGGGCAGCGCCCCTCTTTAGCAGGAAGAGGAAGTTGAATGAGGACTGGAGTGGAGGTTGGATGGGGAGGGGCCCAGGCTGAGCCCAGGAAGCTGGTGGGCCTGTGGTACCCCCCCCATCCAAGGAGACCAGAGTCTAGCCCTCTTCTCCATACACACTCACCCAACCCTCTGGCCAGGGGGCCGGCGAGGCAGGGTCCCAGCTGGACCAGGCAGGTAGAGGCAGCGGGATGCAAATGATTCTGACGTCATTTCTGGAGGTCTGGGGGTTCAGCCCCCGCTGAAGAGAGACAGGAAGTGGTTGGCAAAAGCATAGTTCAGAAGCCTTGCCCTCCCCAAGTGCCCACTGACCCTCCCTGCCCAGCCCAGAGCAGAGGATCTCTTCTGGGGCAGTTGTCTCTGCTCTCCATTCTGCCTGGCCTGCCGCTTTCTGACAACTACCTCCAAGGCCGGTTCCCAAGGGCTTGAGGCAAGGAGGAGAGCACTCTGCCAGGGGCCAGTCCCCTGGGATGGTGCCCAGCCAAGGCCCTGGAAGCTCTTCCTTCTCCATCCCCACAGAGGGCAGACCTAGCTAGGAGGAAGGCCTGCGTGAGTAGAGCCTGCTTCCGGCCAGGGATTGTATCCATGTAACACATGTGTTTACATGTAAACACGCATCCCCAAGGGTCAGCTCCAGGCTTCCTTCCAAAAGCTGGGGGTAAGCTCACGAAGCTGGGGAGGCTGGGCGGGCCTTGGGGGGTCTCCAGTCCATTCCTGTGCCCTCCCCTCTCTCTTGCCACCCACCCACAGGAATAGCCTTGATGGTGGGGTGGCAGGGCCATGGAGGAGGGAGGGGGCAAGAACTGCTTTCTGACACTCCCCACCCCCCCAGCTAGGGGTGGCCGCGTCAGCCACCAATTCTAATTAACTGATCCCGTAACTCAAGAGTTGGTGGGGGTGGCAGAAGGGAGAGCCCAGGGAGGGAGCTGGGTCCCCTTGTTGCACTTGATAACAATTATAGTTTAAAATCATAGCTTGCCGGGGCTCGGCTATATTTTACTTGATAACAATAAAAGTGACACATAAAGTTAACTGTTTATGTTTTATTTATTAGACTAAATCTGCCAGCGGTGGTAGGAGCGCTTGCCTCGTCGCTACAGCTTTTATAGGGCTGTAAAACGTCATAAATCAGTCTCGCGGAATCGCCCGCACTCTTTGTGTCGGCGGCGGCGCAGGGCTGGCGGCCGCTGGCTGCCTGCTCCCTCCTTTCCACGAAAAGTCGTAATGTGATTTTTTTCCCCTCTGATTTTATTATTATGATCGCCGCTGTGATTAGTCAATCTACCTTTAATTCGCCGCCCTACGCTGCCTCCTCCCAGCCCAGCCTGGTTGACACTTGAATAAGTACCTTTTAAAACGGCATAACAACTATTTGAGGGTTTAATTAGAACATCTGCAATTAAGGGAATGAGGAGGGGAAAGGGAAAAAAATAAAACCGTTGCGAGAGGGAGGCTGAAGGCGGGAGATTCCCAACCTGTCTCTCACCACCTTTGGGATGCCAGAGAGGGTTCTCACTTCCAAATTAGGGCTCACCCCGAGGCTGGAGAGCTGGGCCACAGCAGATGCCCCAAAGGACTGATTACCCCCGCCTGGGCCTGTGGCCACCTTTCTTCCTGCCATGTCCAAGCCCCCCACCCTCACCCTAGGCTCACCAAGAGCCAGTGCTCAGGAGTCCCGGAAACCTCTTGCCCAGAGGTCAGTGCCCACTCGCTGCCACTAGATGGGTGAGAGAACCGGAATTCCCTGGAGGCTGACCACGTCTTAAAGGCGATTCTCAAATTTCCAAAGTTGGTTGAGAAAGAACTCCTGCCCACTCTTATCCGGGACCCTCTGTGTGTGAAGACTGGCTGGTTTGGTTGGAAGAGGAGCTTGAGACTGTGAGAAGGTGCAGGCTGCTGCTTAGTTGGTAGTGATTCGAGGTTTATTATTGGTGCTGGGAGGTGGGTTAATTACAAGTTGTTAGAAGTGTGGAAGGGAAACCAATGCTGACTGCTGTCCTACATAAAAATTCTGAACCTAGCCCCAGCCCCCAACCTGGGGAGAGGCAGAGCTCCAAGAGCTCAGGCAGGGTGGGGGAAAGGTTGCTGAAGGAGAAAGCCTTCCAGCCCCACCCCCATCCTCCCTTCTAGGCCTGCACCTGGATCAGGCTGCCCCACCCTATGCTGGCCAGGAATAGTCTCACCTCCACCTGGCTCCCCTCCTCCCAGCCCTCACCTTCACCTTCTACCAGCCCTGCCCCCGCCTCAACTTGCTTTTCTTCCTTCTTTTCACCCTCTTGGGCTTGCTAGGAAGTCCTTCCAAGGCATGGCCCATCTTACACCCCCACTCCCCAGGATTCTGAGCTCCTGCAGGTGGGTCGAGGGAAGGGGAGTACGAAACCCACTTTGGGCCAGTGCGTGTAGGTAGATCCAAGAGAGTTCAGATGCCTTCAACTGAATGTCAAGTCCATGTGCATTCATACTATTAATATTTATCGATGTATTAAGTGCCTCCTTATGCAGCCATAAATACATGGAGTTTTCTTTCCAGGTTTGTACAGCTAATTTGACATTCGGGTCCAGAAAGTGAAATCTGGGAGATTTCCCCAGATTTGTCCACATGCATCTACATCATTTACCAAAAAAACTCTTTGGGCTCCTATATCTCAGTAGCAAGAAAGTCGCCTATCATATGAAGAAAACAGCAAGCCAGAGTCCGCACACAGACACACATACAAACATTTTCACCTGGATATTATTGTGAGCATGGAAATAAGATCCCTTCTGAGGGCTCCTGTACTTAGCATTAGCTTAATGGGTTGGGGGACCACTAAAGCAGCTCTTGTCCATGATGAATCCTTGTATCTCCTTTTGTGTTTCGCTCTCCTGCCTCATCAACCCAGGGATCTCCAACCCCTGCTCTGCCCTCTACCTCTCTCAGCCCCAATTTTATTTATTTTTTTATTTTTTCTGATCACCTTTTGTCAGCCTCCAAACAATCACTCTCCGAATGCTACCCGCACCCCCCCTCCATATTCTTTCTAAATCTCGATCTGGTTTCTCTTTCGGAAACGTGTTTTAGTACAAAGCGCTTTCCTTCTGACACCGCTGAAGAAAAATATGTGTCCATTGTGTGCGAGGCCTTATTGTGCCCGCATTACCATACTGACCGTTGGATAACCCATATTCCTCCCCTCCCCAGTAACAAGCTGCCGGCAGAGAGACCTCAGCACTCCACTGATTCTCTGCTGCATTAAAATCTCACCTCTCAGACTCCCTGGATTTTCCTAGGGAGAAAAATAGTGAGAGCCAACTCAGGATTTGGCGGGCAAAGAGAGAGAAAAGGAGGTGTCATTCCTTTCCCGTCTCTCAGAAGGACAGGATGTGACTGTGTGTGTGCGCGCGTGTGTATATGGTTTTTGTTGTTGTTTTAGAGATTAAACATTGCAACACGTCTCTTTCCTCTTCCTCAAATAAATTTGACTTTTAGATGGTATACCATCAAGTAATTCATTCCATTTTTTTTTCTCCAAGCAACTTGCAAACCCCAAAATAAAGCAAGGCTCCCATTTCCCCCGCTATGTGTGTATATGTATATATGTATGTGTTTTGTCCCCTTCTAATGCCAGCAGGCAGGTCTAATGTATGCAAAAGAATATGCAAATGCTTAATTGATTTTTTCTTAAATCTCTTGTCAGTAAAAGTAATGAATTGGTCTAAAATGATTTTAATAACCCAGACGGTCACCAGAAAATACTCAACCTTTTTTTTCTCCTGGAATCGCTTATAGTCTCAAAAAAAAAAATAGCAATCATGGAATGTTAATTTGCCCCCCTTTAAAATATTAAAGATGAATTTCTCCTGTTTGTTCGGAGACCATAGGCAGGGTCCTCTCGTGAATTTCCCCCTCCTTGCTTTGCCTTCCTTGGAATTCAATTTTCCTCAAATCTCATTTAAAGTGGCTTTTTAAAAAGTGGCCGCATTTTAATATTGGTTAGACAGAGTGACCTGCATTTCACCTCGGGTGTTTGACTTGTTCCAATAGGTCACTGCCATGGGGTTATTGATGGGGAAACTCCATTGAAATTTGTCTCTTCGCAAATGGCCTTTAGATCTTCCAGTGAGTTCAATAACTAGTTATAATGTGGAAGGGGAAAAATGAAGGCCCTGGGCTAACGAATTTGATGTTTCATTTTTATGCTGGAGAAATTGTTAGTTAGAGGTTGGGTTCCCCATCCTCTTCTTTGCTCATCCTGGCCTCACTGACCCCTGCTCCCCACTCTTGTCCAAGGCTGCAGGATTATATCCTCTTTAAAACTGGGGTGGGGGTGTCCCTTTCTCCCCTTGATGAAAGCTTTAGTTCTTATTTTTGTTGTTGTTATTGAATAATTCTGACAGTGCTGCAGGAAGCTTGCGCTGCTGAGTATTTCTAACTTGAACTTTCCTGTTGGGGAGGGGGGTGAAAGGACTTTAACTTTTAAAGCACTCTAAATGTGGTTTTGAAAGATTTAGGAATTAGGCTGGCTTAGGGTAGCTTCCAGAGAGCTGACCTGGTGCTCCCAGAATTAAGAAGGTGGGATTCCTTTTGGGGTTGATGAGGGCATCTCAGGATACTCTAATCTGTTCTTGGCCTCTGAGCTTCCAGGGACTCATGGGTTGAGGCACCCTGGACCAAGGAAGGCAGAGACAAGGATAGAGGGAGAATTCCATGGAGCAGGCAAGAGAATCCTGGGTCTCCTCCAGAATCAGAAACAGAATTCATTATGGGGACTTGGCCCGGTAACTGCTTGCTGAACTTCATAAGAAGGGTGCCTGGCAAAAGCCCAGTGCCCCCAAATGATGCGTTTTCCTGGAGAGAGCAAAGGGGAAATGATTGGGGTGGGTGATGAAGATTTTATAAAGTGTCCCCTTTTTTCCTAGAGTTCTTAAGGAGTGGGGGAGGAAAGGACAGGGAAAGGGAGGAAAGGTCTTCATTTTATCCTCCCCAATTACAACTAGGTTGGAGAGCTAGTGACTTCTCCAGAGAAGCCTCTGTGAGAAAGGGCTGTGGAGAGCTCTTCTTTCAGGTTGACCCAGCGGTACCCAATCATTACCATCATTAACCTCAATAATAACAAGAACATCATTCCTTCACAAACAGAGCTCCCTGTGTGCCTTCTTTCCTTCCTCTAGAAACTGTTCCCTTTCCTTCTCTGGGGTCCCTGGGACCCCTAAGGGATCCAGTTAGCTCAGGCCCGTTTCCCCTTGATAAGCCTACCCACATCCCTTCCAAGCCTCCCTTCCTTAGATAAGAGTCATTCCAAAGGCAAGCCTGGATTCCCAGGTTGGGGGAATCCAGACGAGGGGAACAAGTAAGTGCCTGAAACTAGGGTACCACCTTCCTCTATCCTCTTAAACCCGGAGGCAGTGTCTTGGTGCCACTTGCACTCTCAGACAAACTTGCCTGGACAGATCCGGGCACTCCTGGGATCTGGGGAGCCGTCTCTCACTGCGTGCCGCAACCCCATAAAAAATGAGGGAGCCCGGGAAAGGCCCATCGGTCGGTTTCAGGATCCGGCCTGGAGGAGGACACACAGCCTGCTTTCCCCAGACGAGCGGGAATCAATAGCGATCTGTGATAAACCTCCCCGCAGCCCCTCGCGCTCCGGGCCGTGGCGGGCGAGCCCCATCCCCGGGCCACTCACCCGCCTCGGTCCATACCTTGGCCGCCTCCTCGGAACCCGGGACCCCCAAACCTCGGGCCTCACCCTCTCCCCAATTTAATTACGTGATTGATTTTCGCTTTGCCGCGCCGGGACGCCTCTACCTTCAGACTGTTTAAAATTTTCGGCTCCCTTTTTGCATTTCCGAGTCCTCTTGAAGGGCCGTCATTTAGAGACTGGCCCTCGGGCGGCTGGGTCGGGGCTGGGCTGCGGCCTCGCTCTACACTCCAACGAAATGGTCCTCCGGGGCTGGGCGGCGCGGCCCGCCCTGCAGCCGGCCCACCGCGCGGGGCTCCCACACTGCGCTCCTGCCCATCCGCTCTGCTGAATTATTTTGTGCTCCATTATTCTCTGATAGAAAAATATTCCGGGTTGGAGTGAGCACTCCACGCCTAGGCTCGGAGCCGGGCTGCTCGGCTTTTTTGTGTTGTCTCTTCACCGGCATGAAGTGTGTATGTCTGGGAAGGTCAGGATGGAGACCCCAGGAAGCGCGATGCCCAGGCTGCAGGCTCGGCGGGGAACTCCAGCCGCTCCCCCCAAAGACCTGGCCCGGCTGGCGGCCCAGAAGCGCCGGAGAAGCGGATTCGGCTGCAACTTTCCACCACTCGGCCCGCGTGGAACCGTAGGGCCGGCGACCCTCAGCCCGCAGTGGGCTGTTGGGTCTGATTTTCTCCCCACCCCCAGGCAGAGGCCCCAGCACTCCGGCAGCCCCAGCGGGTACCCGAGCGGCCTCTGGGAGGAGGCACCCGGGTCGGCAACACGCGGGTCATCCCTACACCGGAGGGACCGAAGGTGAGGCGAAGAAAGGGAAAAAGGGGAGGCATTTTCACGGACGGGAAGACCAGATTTGGGGTGGGGAGAGGACGGGGAAGACGCGAAAATTTAAAAAGGAGCCCCTTCTCCCACCGTGGCTGACTTTTCCTGTCTCTCCTCCGGACAAAAAGAAAAGAAACCCTCCCTTTTCCTCCCTAAACTGCTGGTCTCCTGCTTAATCTCTCATCTATTTACAAGTAATAAACACTTCTCTGATTATTCTCCCATGTCCTGTTCATTCTTTGATCTTTTCCAAAGAGGCAAACTATGAGTTACTATTAGCCCTATTTTATATTCTATTTTTCCCTCGGGGAGAGGAGGGAGTTGGGAATGTCTTTCTCACTGGGGAAGAAGTTCAGGGAAACTTGAGTTGATCACAGCCTTCTCCCCTGTCCCCCACAACCTGCAACACCCCAATCCTTGCTCCCCCAGCCCCCCTTCCCCCGCGGCAATGTTGCCGGGTAAATAAGAGTCCGCCTGCCTGGCTATTAGGATTCTGGAGACGTTGGCATCTGTAGCAATCATTAGTCAAAGCCGCGGAAGCCGAAGGAGCCGAGGAGTTGGACAGAAAAAATCTTGGAAATGATATACAGGAGCCGCGGAGGCATCAATCCCCGGCCGATAAGAGCTCGGCTGCCGGGAGTGAGGCAGCCGCTTAATTGGGCCCTGGGCACCAAGAACAATTGGGGAGGAGGCATTTATGGGTAGGGCAGTGACCCTGGCACCATTTGGGCACCCTCCAAAAATAGGGGGAGACTTAAACATCTTTCCCCAAATTTCAAAGGCCCAGTTGTGTTGGGGAGACTCATGCTTCCCTCTCTCAACCTCTCCACCCTGGGAGCCAAGAGAAGCATAGTCCTAGGACTCTTCTCTTTTCTCTCCCTTCTTAGCTGCTGTTCCGGGAGGTCTTGCAGGTTGGGGAGACTGGGCTGGGATTTCAAGTCACAGGGAAAGCCTGGAGAGAGCTGTGGTCCCTAGAGTAGGTTTTCAGGAGGCAGCTAACTCCTTTGGACTCTGTTTGGTGGGAACCTTGAAGACAGCAACAGAACCACTCTCTTTAATAAGC
Organism: Aepyceros melampus; assembly: GCA_006408695.1. Lineage (NCBI taxonomy): Eukaryota > Metazoa > Chordata > Mammalia > Artiodactyla > Bovidae > Aepyceros > Aepyceros melampus. The sequence goes on from SJXQ01011372.1 coordinate 192,962, forward strand.
AAAACAGCCAGAAAGATATTTGTTCCCTATCCCCAATAAAGACACTCACCTGATGTCTTTATTGACACAGAGACAGACAGAGAGATGAATTAAGTTTATATCCTTCTGGAGGGAGATCTATGCCCCTACATATAGATACATGTATTATGGAACCATCTCTAAACATACTTTCAAATATTTAAGTTTGCAGCAAAACTGCAAAGACTATAAAGACCTCCAAATATGTAGCTTCAATATCTAGCTGTTTTAGAGTTGGGGCTTTTGCATAAATCTAGATAAATTTTTCAAAATAGAGATTGAGCAACACACTCAGAGTTTTTTTTCCAACCAAGGGGAAAGAAAAAGCTCACCAAATATTCACCCAGATATTTAGGGAGTGCTGTACCAATACATCCCAGCCTATACATCCAGCACTATGGAGAGATTGGTAATGTGCACACAGAAATCTGACAGAGGATTGTTATGTTCACTGTGGATCTATAAATCTAAAGATCTATAAATCTGCATTTAAATGTGGAGTAGAGAGAGATGGAAAACATACATCCTATTATACACGGAGCGATCTATATTTTCCCGTATACAGCTGTAGAAGTGCTCAGCTCTCTTTAAAGGCAGTGTATTTGCATCGAGCCTTAGGAATGAGGGAGATTCTCTGATGCTTGTGGGTTTGGGATGCCCCAACCCAGACTTCTCTGGGAAATGAAGGAGCATAAACTGGAGCCTGTGCAAGTAAGTGCTAAGAGGGCCCAGGAATTCATATAATCTATGGCCTCATTTCCAGCATACGGAGCATTTCTCTGGCTATGGCTAGGAGCCCTGATGTCTGGGCCTGAAAGCATCCTAACTTGTAGCCTGAACTGAGACAGAGGTAGAAGCCTCTTTACTTCTTTTCCCTTTAGCTCCCTAGCCCAAAGCTGGCAGAGGGACCCTTGAGAAGCAGGGTTGTCTTTAGGAGGGAAAGGGTCATTAACATTACAAAATGGAGCCATTTAGGTAAAATGCTTTTTTTTTTTTTTTTTGCTACAGTTCAGTTAGTTAGGAGGCTGTGGGCTTTCACTCACACCCCAGCATGCATCTTAATTACATAAAACCCAGTCACTGACTGCAGAGAGTTTCCTCCATTCATATAATGCTAGACGATGCCTCAGTCCCGTCCCATCCCCTCTCTTCATGAGCTCTGTCTTACACACCCGAAGTCCCACCTTGTCAAGAAGGGGTTTGGGGCTCAGGAAATGCATCACAGGGAGACGGCAGCCCCACAAGAGTAGTGGCCCAGGAGTCATGGTATCTACCACCAGGCTCAGAAGCTCAGTAACCTTCCATGTTACTTGTTTTTTAACTGAGGGGTTGGGGGAACCAAAATCTGCCTGGGCAAAAGAAAATGAAAGATGGCATGATTTTTAAATCTGGAATTTTAAGGAGAACTATGGCCATACCACCCAGAACATGCTGAATTTAGAGGGGTCAAATCACCAGTGAGCCCTTTTCTTATTGGAGGCAGAGAATTTGGGGGCCCATGGACTTCCTTTGATTTTTCTGCTTTGGTTTACTGGGGAAAGGGAAGTAAGAAGGGCCCCAGGTGGGCTTGGGGAAGTGCAATCCAATCTAGTTGGCCAGTTTGGGGGGAGAGTGATTTACAAAGCAAAAGCTCAAATGCTACTTCCTGAGAAGTCACCAGATCAAAACAACCTCCTCCAGGTTTTATGACCCACCACTACTCCCAACAGGAAAAGCACCCTCAATAAAGCCTCAGCCCACGCCCCCATCCTCCACCCAGAGGAGGGGGAGAGACACAATCCAAAATGAGGGACCTGACCCTTACTCTCTTCATTCACACACACACACACACACACACACACACACTGAGTTTTCCAGCCAGAAAATTAACTTTTTAAATAAGCATTTTCTAGACAAGAATTTTCTCCACTATATGAGCAAAGAAGCAGCCCTGAGATATTTGGAGTTTGAGGCTGAAGATAAGGATCTAGCCTCATTGTCCCACACTGCCTTCCAACCCCCCTACAACTCAACAGGCCAACAGGACACTAAAGAGCCTGGCTGCCACCCTCTGTGGAGGCTGCTCCAGGGGTTTGGTTTTTCAGGGAAGCAGAAAGGAAGAAACTCAACAGTTGCTTGGGGCTTGAGGGCATGAGTGTGGAGGGGGAGGACAAATGGTCTTCAGGCTGGGCTGATGGGAAGAATGGGGCAGGACGGGGAAGTTAGTTTCAAGGCTGATTTACTGTGTCCCGCCTGGGCTTCTGACCTCTTTAATTCCATACTTGGCCACAGAGTTTACTTTTGTGTGTTCAGGTGTGATGTTCTGGGCCGGGGGCTGGGAGAAGTGGGAATCTTTCAAGGGCAGAACCTAGCCTCCTCTAACTCTGTCAGAGCTATGGGATGTGCAGAGCTAAAGAGATCCCAGGGAACTAAGCCCACACATTCCACCATCCCACTCCCTAATATGGGGCTGCACATCATGGCAGAGCTTTCTCTGTGTTTGAGTCAGCTGTAGAGAAGTGACCTCCTTCCTGTACTTGCTCCCCAGCATACCCAGAGCCTTCTGGTCAACCTTTCATTGTAGCTTCTAAGGCCTGGTCATCAGAAGCCAAACAAGGTCCTAGACAGCCCAACTTCCCCAAGTCCTAAACTTCATCTCCCTCCCACTCCCATCCCCACACAGTGGATCTTCCTAGCAGTGGAGGAAGAAAATGGATCCCAGAGTTCTTCTGTAGGACTCAAGGACAAAGAGATCTCTATTACTTCAGCTCCTCAGTCCAGACTCCTTGGGCTTCTGGGGCCCTATCAAAGCAGTGAAGGGAGGTATCAGAACAGGTACACCATTCAGGTTTACAAAGACCTAGTAAAAAGGATGAGATATTCCCGGCTCTCTAACAGCTAGCCTCTTCTTTAAATTGAATCTCAGAAAGCCAAAGGGCCCTAGCTTGGGGTCCTGAATCCAGATTCTCTCCCTTCTCCACAGCTAAGGGCTCCAGGGTATACAATCTCATTGAGGAGGAGGCTCAGAATAGTGCTTGTCTCTTCAGGAAAAGAAAGCACAGAACTCAAGCCCTGGACAATGATGTTTCCGCTGAGAAACTCAACCCAAAGTAATTACACAAAGAGAGGGAGAGGCAAAGAGACAGATAAAGTTGACCTGGATATTAGGAGGGGCTGAGGCAATAAAAGCTCTCTTCCCAGTGCCTGCTTAGAAGGAGCCAGCCACGCCCCTCCCCCCTTCTTGCCTTACTTTCATGGAATCTGGAAACTCCAGTATGACATATCCACACTAGAGGTGAGGATTGGTCTTAGACAAGATACCACACCATCTACCAGGGAAAAATAAGTTTGTGTGCCCTAATTCTAGTTCATGAAAGAAGTCAATAGAATGGTAGGATTGAAGGTAACTTGGGAAGTGAGGGCCCAGTGGTTTCTGAGAAGAGCTGCCCTCCCTCTGGCTTTTCATTCTAATCCTTCCCACCTGGCCTGTGGCATTGTCCCCAAATCAGCCCCACCTAGAAAGCAAACTACCACCAGGGTGCTGACAAAGCCCAGCTCAAACTGGGCTATCCCTTGACACCCCCAGAGGAGGGCTTGGAGGTCTGGGGGCACCACCCATCAGAACTCCTGCTGCTCAGTCAGCTCAAAGAGGGCAGGAGATCAGCAGGGAGAAGGGGAAGTTGCTGGTGTGTTGGGGGGGAGGGCAGGGGTGGTGGTGGAACTCAATCAGAAAATTAACCCTGCAACAAAGCCCTAGAGACTGAGGGATGGGGGATGAAATGCCTGGGTCTAGACCTGAAAAGCAAGTCAGTTGGCTCAGGGCCCAGCCCAAGTGTTCAGGAGACACAAGCACTCCTGCCATACACGCACACTGTCTGCACCATCAGATGTTTTGCATAGAAATAGTTTATCACTCATTGCTTATTCTGACCTGACCCATGTAAATATAAACACTAAAACCCAGATCTTCAGTGGCTGTGTCCTTTGATAGCCATTGGCCAGGACAAAGCAGCAGCAGCAGCAGCGGCATATCTTGTTAAAAGAATGGAAAGGAAGGGGACTTAAATCCATCAACTGTTTCATATGAGAGCAGTGAGGCAAGGGTCCTGGTTTTCTGTGCTGATTTTCTTTTCCAGACTTGAAGTTACTCAACAAACTAAAGGTACCAAACACAACTTTCAGAAAGTCTCCACTTTTGCTGCCTTCCCCAACCATGCCAGAGGCACTTTGATAAAACTAGTGACTTCTGGAGCATTTCCAGGAAGAAAATTGAAAGAGATCGCTTCTAATCACTCCACCTGTGCTCAAAAGGATCGGAAGAGAAAAAAAAAACAAAACACAAAAGGTGTGCAAGGTAAGTGTCTAGGGAATAATCACAGAATTTGAATTCAGGGCTGGAGTTTGCATCCACACCCACTGTACAGCCTAATCGAAAGGGCATATCTATAAAGTGCAGGGAGTTGGGTAGAATCACACAGGAGAACACGGGAGTAATGCAGAGGACGCCCACACAACTTCCAGTCCCAGTACAATTGAGATTGACCTCGAAATACAACTTTGTTAGAACTAGAGGACAAAAGTGGAGGACTCCTGAGAGCTGGATAAGGGACAGAAGGAAGGGGCTAGAATATTCTCAGCATCACTTATTCCTTTCACATCATAGAGAGGGAGGACCCAGAAACTAAAGAGGGTGGTGAGAAGGGAGGAGGAAGAAGAGAGCAGGGAAGGATGAGACCCTTTTTGGCTGATTGGTTAGTGGAGGCCATGTGACCCTGCTTAGCACATTTCTGATTGGTTGCTTGACCTCTTCGGGTTAAAGACCTAGAAACAAAATTAAAAGCTTTCCAGGTTAGTTGGGGCACCTGATGAACTGCCCATCCCCCTACTCTAGAGAAACCTCAAATTCCAGTGTGGGGGAGGGGTGGGAGAACCAAAAATTTCAAGACTTGTTGTACTACTACTTCCATTTGTATTAGTCCTACAAAACAAAAGAATAAGAAAAAAAAACGCTCTGGCAAATTATTTGAGAGGAAGGAGTATCTATTAAGGGGTGATAATTACATGGAACTTTTGAGCCTAAGAAACAGGAAAGGACGAGGAAGTTATAGAAACCCTCCAAGAGATGCTATGTAAGTCTATAAAACAGAAACACGCTCACCCTGCTACACAGAGCTGACAGAACTAGGCCTGAGATCTCGCCAGGAGTGGGGAAGGTGGGGAGTCTTGCCTGGGTGTGGAACTTCGGCCCTGCTTAAATTCTTTATTGAAGACCATTAGATTTGCTCCCTGAGGTACTAGGGAGGCCAGAGGGAGGGGAAGAGTCAAGTTGTAGACCAAGGGAAACTCCCATCTCCCTGCTGCTGAATGGAAAGTTTCCAGAAACTCTCCAAATTGGACTAGTGGGGAGGAGGAGAAGGGAGGAGGGCCCATAAAGAACAAGAAAGTTAATTCTCCACTGGGCCACTGGAAAGAGTCCAATGCGATCCTACCACTTTCCCGGAACATAAAGGCATGGGAGGCTGGTGGGGCAGGTGGGTTGTGAGGGACTGAGAACCCAGAGGGGAGGCTTCTGGACTTCTCCACCAAGTTGCCGGTGCTCCTCACACAGGCAACAGTCCCCTGAGGGATGTGTCTCCAGCTCTGACGCCCAGTGCCCAGTGTCTCTGGGTCTCTGTCCCCTTTCACCCTTCCAGAGTCTGCCTGGGCTCCCTGCCTCTGCTGATTGCCTGCTTCTGCCTCAGTCTCTTGGGCGGCAGGGGCCCAGTAACAGTGTCCTCTTCCAGTCATCCAACCGCGCCTCTCCACACACACCGCAGGTAGCCAGAGTTGCTAGTCCCCAAGGCAGTTAGTCTCTCCAGGAGGCTCACTCCCTCTCCCCATCCGCTCCCCTTCCCTTTCCCAGGACTCAGACTTTACACCCTCCAAGGGCCGCATTTTGGCCCTGCTTCAGAATCCCTGGCCCCTTCAGAGAACCTGAATTCCTAGGTTGTCAGGTAGGGTACACACTCGCAGGTGTGGAGAACACGTGCCTCCATGTCTGACGACACCTCTAGGAAAGAACATTCCTAGAAACTTGAAGGGAGCCCAAGCCTGACACTGGCTCCAGGGTGCAAAACCTTATTGGGTCCTGAAGTCTCCATCCCCCAGAGGCCACTCTCCTCAGAGCTGAGGGACTTCCCTGGCCAGGCTTAATAAAGATGTTGCCTCCACTCCCACACCCATTTATACTCCACTCACAGCAGAAGCCTCTTGGCCTCCCGGGCCTAGTTTTACCTCAGGCCAGTGCTGAGGACACCAGGAAAGATCTCAACAGCTAGAGGGAGAGGGATGCATGAAACCATACTGGCTCCAGACCGGCTAAGACTCCCAGACTGGCTAAGAGCCCAGACTGTGGAGACTGGGACAGCTGCCCCTTTAGACTTGGTGGTGAAGAAAGAGAGAATGTTTGGGGACCCCCTGGGCTCCATCCTCTACCTTTAAAATGCTTTTGCCCTTTCAGGTCACAGGCTTAGTAGCCTCAAACTGTCCTTCCCTGCCCCCCTTCCCAGCTGCCGGCCCTGCCTGGACTCTGGGCCACTGGCCAAGGCTGAACTGGCCCCTCCCCAAGACAAAGGCCCCCAAGGCCCTTTGCGCTTGCGCCTAGAGTTTACACAGTCCTACAAACACCAAACATCCCTGTGTCTACCGCTGTCTTTCCCAATTGAGAAGGGAAAGGGGGTCAAGGGAGACCTAGTGAAGCTCTAAAGAATCCAAGTCTCTCTTTACCCCAGTTAACTTGCATTTGGAGGAACTAAGGGGCTGGGAGTGGGGAGGGCTGATCTGGGGAGACAAACTCCCCCATCCTTCTACCTCCCAGCGGCTTCTCCTCTTTCTCTACCCCCATGGCCTGGGGAAGCCTTCTTCCCCTCCCCTTAGAGTGGGAACTGCCTCCTAGCTAGAGCGGGATTGGGGGGGGGGGGGGTTAAGTAAATGGGAGAAAGGGTCAGAGAGAGAAAATTAACTTACAGTGTTTGCCTGGGATTCATTTGCGAAGATGTAACCTCTCTCACCATCATCCCCAGCGCCGTAATCCCCTCTAACTGCCAGGCCCTCTGTCCTAGCATTAAACCTCACCAGCAGCTGCGTGGCTGGACAGTTAAGATTATATATGATGTAAATATATTGTGGGTTTGTCAGCTCTCCCTACACCATAAAACTTGGTTTAATGACATCACGTGGTCCCCCAAGAGCCACTCACGGGCTTGCCTTCAGGCCATTCACATAAATAACCTCCAAAAGTTTCAAACTCCTAAATTCACATAGAAGCCATGCGTATTTCTCTAATGCTCAGTTACACTAAAAAGCCCTTTTGCTGCTCCTTTGCCCCACCCCCACACCCCCCTTGCAGGGTGGGGAGGGGGGGAGGATGGATCCTTATTTATTTACTTACTTACTTATTTCCATAAGGACCTGTCGCCTTCAAGGTCGTGTTGATATTTTTCTTCCTCCTATTTTTTTTTTCCTCCTCTATCCTCTAATTGTTCAGAGTGGGCCGTGTACCCCTCTTCCCACTCCCCCGGGAAGGTAAGTCATGTTTCTTCCCCTTATTTCTCGCTGCCAGAGGGGGTGGGTTCCAGGGTAGAGTGGAGAAGCAGGCTCCGTGGTCTCTGGCCAGACCCAGAAGCCCCTCCATTAACTCCCCCGGAGCAATGCCAAACCCTGGTACTTGAAGATTGTTCTAGGAGGCTGGCTAGTAGGGGAACCACCCCAGACTCCAACGCAGAGGCCTGTGCTCACGGTGAAAGCAGGGGTCTGGCTGCACCCACTCCCAGTGCAGGGGAGTAGATTTGTGGCCTCTGTCTAGGTTATGGTTGCTAATGCCGCTGAAGCAGAGGCTGGGGCCTGAGCGCAGGCCTGTAGACTGTGACAGAGGGTGGAAAACTGGCTGGCACGGCTCTGTCTACCCAAGTCCTCCAGCTCCTCCAGGGAAAGAGGCCCAAACCTTGTGGGGAGAAGGCATCTGGGCACCCTGCTTAGCGGGTCTGTCACACTGCCTCCACCCCTGGTTTTCCCCCTGGGGTGGTGCATCCCTCCCCGCCCCCCCCCAATGGGGAGGAAGCACAGAGCCTCTCCCCTGGCAGTCAGGGAGGCTGGGGTGGGCGCTGGTGGGTGCCACGGCCTCTTTCTTAGTTAACTGTTACCCACTGGAGATGCCAGTGCTTCTCCATGCTTCACTGCTCGCCCAATAGTTTTACTCAGCATGGAGAAAAAATTAAAATAACTCCCTGAAGAAAATCACACATTTTATTTGCGAGGAAAGGGGCTTGAGAGAGAGGAGTTAGCGCTGGGCTGGGTTGTCTGCTGTGAGCTAATGGAAAAAAGACATTACGGGTGCCCTAACCTGGTGAGTGCTCTGAGAAGACGAAGGGTGTAGCCAGGGGTGCAGTTCAGAAACTTGTGTAAGACCTCCTGTGTGTTAGGCATGGAGTGAGGCAAGGCTCTTGGATCTTTCAAAAAAAAAAAGACAGACTGGCAGCTTAGGCAGTAGGATGCAGAGGAGTCCGTCCTTATAATAAATCCAAGTAGCATCAGCGTTAATAATCATAAATATTCCCCTTCCCCCTCCTCAGATCCTCTCTGCTCCCTCTCCCTCTTCGCTGCTGGAACAGCCTCCGAGCCCAGCTCCCGAACTGGCCCCTGCCCCCCAGTGTGGGGGGCCTAGGCTTGGCTCCAGGAAATTACCCCGTCGTGGGAGGCAGGAGAGGAAATGCAGTAAAGTTTTATGGACCCTTCCCACATTTGTTTCTCCCGTCTTTCCTTCATCCCATCCCAGGAGCCTGGGGCAGAGCAGTTCTGGGCCTAGGCCAGCCTCAGGCACCACCTGAATTCTCCGCGTTTCCCTTTTCTCTTTAGCTCCCCCACCCCCTCCACACAAAATCTCTGAGACTGAGATAAATGATGGTGGACCGACAGACGCGACTCAGGCACTGGTCTACGCAGCTCTTTTCCCAGCTAATTGTCTGCATAGCCCTAGGCTCTAGGAGGTGGAGAAGACAATCTGAACATTTCCGGCCAGTCAGGTACAAACTGCAGGTTGCCCCACTGCTCCCCCATCCTCACCCAAAGTTCACACACTTCCTCCTCCAGTGCCCCTCTACCAAGCAGTACCAACTCTTTCTGAGCATCGTTTGGGGGACCAAATAGGCCCCTAGACTGAGAGCTCAACCCTTCCTCTATGTCCAGCGAGGCCCCTCAGAGACCACCTAGCCTTGAAAGAGCTCTTTGAAGGCCCAGGAGGGCCTGAGCCATGGAGCCATGGATCCCTGGTCCCTGCAGATTAGCTCTGGCATTCAGTGCGTGCGGCTGCCAGTCTAGAGGCCTCAGATTCACCCAGTCAGGGTAGGAGTGGGTACAGAGGCCTGAATGCTTGGGACAGCCATAGCACAGGAAAAGGCAGTAGAGATGGTCTGCTGGCCTCCCCTTCCCCAAGAGGTTCTTCTTGGAGCCAGGGTTAGGAAGGGAGCTCAGTTTCACCTGCCTCTACTCAATGCTCCTAGACTCTCCTAAAATTCTTTTGAAGGAGCCGCTTGAAGGCTGTGGGCCTCCCCCAACACCCCGCAGCCCATTTAGACACTTTCCCCAATACATGCCCCCCAAACAGAGAGGAGCCGCTGTATCTTTCGTCCTGTTCTCTCTTTGTCTTTATTTGATATGACAAAATATAGTTTCAGGAAAGATGTGGAGTTAATAAATAGTTGGACAATAGCGATGGGCAGAAGGACACCGAAAGTCGTGGCAAGGACTACTGGGCAGCCAGGAGCCTCTAGGACCTTTGTGGGGTCTAGTAGCAGGGAACCCCAATAGTTGAGCTAGCTAGCGGTCTGAGGCTGGGGGCCTGAGAGGGCATGCAGAGAGCGCAGGCTGGACAGGTTTCCGGGTTTTGGGGTTGGGGGGGTGGAGGTTTAGAGAGCATAGGGCAACCGAGGGGGCCCTAGGCAGACAGTCATCTCCCCCTTTTATATGCAGATCATTTTAAAAATGAGCATCCAGTTGAGTGGCTACAAAGAAGCACCCCGAGATGGTGCCGGGGTTTG
>SJXQ01011372.1:219350-323738 GCA_006408695.1 Aepyceros melampus
CCTATTGCGGGGGGGTGGGGGAAGGGGGAGAGAAAATGCCATTTCTTCCCCCGGGAGAATACCTCCCAGGCCTTTATGTCGGCTGCGAAAGAGGAATTTTGGGGGGGCAAGAGAGGAAGGGAAGGGGATTGTGGGGGGAGGGGAGGGAAGATTCACCGTCAACTCGGGCCCAAGGGGTTTGATTTGAATGCAGTCGAACTATATTTTTAAAATTTTGATAAAACAGGTTATCTCCCCCCTACCGCCTAGGCAACTAGTCTGGGTTTAAACAGGAAATCGAGGAGCGGTCCCCTCCCCCACTCGGGCTTGGCGCAGAAGCCCAGTCACGGGTTTGGCAGAGGATGAGGGGCTGCTCTTGGCTCGGGCTGAAGGGGACTCTGGCCCCCAGACTCTCGGATCTCTCCAGAAGTATGCACCCTCCCCTCCCCCAGCTCTGGGGTGTGTCTGCCTTGGGTGTGTAAGCGAGTGTGTGTGCGTTGCCCTTTATAAACAGAAGCTCACACATATAGGGGCCGCCTCGGACCCAGGCCAGGGAGCAGGGCGGGGTCATATATCAAGCTGCAACACATTCAGGGCCACGTACATTTGGAAGAAATTAAGCCACTGTGTTATGAAACCATATGTGTTGGGTTAAGACTATACAACACGCCATTAGCACCAATTATTAGGAAGATCCCCAGCGCCCAGGACCCTCCGGGCCGCCCAATTCTGAGTCCCGACCCCATAAGCCAGTCATACCCCAGCCGTGCCTTGAGATCTCACTACCTCTGCTCACCCAGGAGGCCCTGCCAGCAAGGCCTGGTCCCTGTCCCCACCCATTCTCGGGCTTCTTCAATTCCCACCTCCGCCCCAGACAGGGCAGATCACAGTGTTGGCAATTTGATCTCTGGTTCCTCTGCCTTTTCTAAAACCAGCTTGAACATCAAGAAGTTCTCAGTTCACGTATTGCTGAAGCCTGGCTTGGAGAATTTTGAGCATTACTTTACTAGCATGTGAGATGAGTGCAATTGTGCGGTAGTTGGAGCATTCTTTGGCATTGCCTTTCTTTGGAATTGGAATGGAAACTCACCTTTTCCAGTCCTGTGGTCACTGCTAAGTTTTCCAAATTTGCTGGCATAGTGAGTGCAGCACTTTCACAGCATCATCTTTCAAGATTTGAAATAGCTCAACTGGAATTCCATCACTAGCTTTGTTCATAGTGATGCTTCCTAAGGCCCACTTGACTTCACATTCCAGAATGTCTGGCTCTAGGTGAATGATCACACCATCATGATTATCTGGGTCATGAAGATCCTTTTTGTACAGTTCTTCTGTGTATCCTTGCCACCTCTTGTTAATATCTTCTGCTTCTGTTAGGTCTATACCATTTCTGTCCTTTATCAAGCCTTTCTTTGCATGAAATGTTCCCTTCTCTAATTTTCTTGAGGAGATCTCTAGTCTTTCCCATTCTGTTGTTTTCCTTATTTCTTTGCATTGATTGCTGAGGAAGGCTTTCTTATCTCTTCTTGCTATTCTTTGGAACTCTGCATTCAGATGCTTATCTCTTTCCTTTTCTCCTTTGCTTTTCACTTCTTTTCTTTTCAGAGCTATTTGTAAGGCCTCCCCAGACAGCCATTTTGCTTTTTTGCCTTTCTTTTTCATGGGGATGGTCTTAATCCCTATCTCCTCTACAATGTCATGAATCTCTATCCATAGTTCATCAGGCACTCTATCTATCAGATCTAGTCCCTTAAATCTATTCCTCACTTCTACTGTATAATCATAAGGGATTGATTTAGGTCATACCTGAATGGTCTAGTGGTTTTCCCTACTTTCTTGTCTTTATGTCATTTGACAGAGATTTCAAAGCAACTGTCATAAAGATTTTTACCAAAATCAAGAAAACGTTGCATAACCAAGTGAGAATTTCAACACAGATATAGCTAATACTGAAAGTACCAAATAGAAAGCATGAAGTTAAAGAACACAGTAACTGAACTCAAAAAATTTCCTAGAAGACTTCAACATCAGACTAAAGTAGAAGAAAGGATCAGAGAATTTGAATACACATCATTGGAAATGATTTCATCAGAGGAATAAAAGTAAAAAGAATGAAACAGAGTGAAGAAAGCCTAATGAGTTTATGGGATACCATAGAACATATCAATATATGCATTATTAGAGCTCCAGAAGAAGAAAAGAGAGAGAAAGGAAGAACCAAAGGAATTTTAAAGGAGGGACGAGGGAGAATAAAAGAATCTTCATAAAGTGAGATTTTAAGATTAATAAAAATATTTTACATTAAAAATTTTAACAATAGCAACAAGAACATTAAGGGAAAAAACCAATAATAATAATTTTGTTACTTATTGTTTAACCATGCCCTGTAATAAATGATAGATTTACATAATTTATCTGATTAATACACACAAGCCTTCTGAGATATTATATATATCTCTACTTGTAAGTGAGGAAGCTGATACTAAAAAAGGTAAAGTTATTTACTTTTAATTACATGGCTAACAAGTGCTGTAGTCAAATTTGCAACTGAGAATTTCCTGACTCCAAAGGCCATATTTTTATATATGTATTACATATATGTGTTACCTTATTATAGGCCAACGTATGACATATGGATAATAGACATATTGTTGAAAATTTATCATTAGGTGAAAAGATATATAGGAAAAGGTGTTACGATAAATAAAAAAGAAAAGTGTACCATTTTAAAATAAGCCATCCAAATAAATACTATGTTGCTGCTGCTGCTGCTGCTGCTAAGTCGCTTCAGTCGTGTCTGACTCTGTGAGACCCCATAGACGGCATGTTGGTTACCATGATATGTAATTTGAGTTTTGTTTTATTATTGATATGCATATACATGTATTGATTATGAAAAGTGCACTATAATTCACACTTCAGGTTAATTGGTTAGCTGAAATATTTAGTATGTAGCATTAAATTATTGTGGCATGAAAAAGGACAGGGAAATGAAAATATGGGTCAGTTGTTTATCACTTGAAAATCTATCACTTGAAACAATGGAAATAAAAACTTAAAACATTTTATTTTTAATTCCCTCAGTTGATTTTTACTACATATATTTATATAATCTTTCAAGATTAATGAAAGATTAATTAATTTTATTTCCTTTTAAAAGAAAATAAAATACTCTTTATTCTTGGTAAGCATGAAAATATGCCATAACTGCATTAGGAATCAGGGTTTTTAGCTTAGTGCCTCAGTTACGTCTTTTCTTTTTAGATATGCAGTTGACTGATATGCCTTTTTTTTAAACTTTATTGAGGAATAATTGACAAATATAATTGTGTATATTTAAAGTATATGGTGTGATGTGATGATTTCATATACATGAATATTGTAGAATAATTAGCAAGTTCATGATAATTAACACATCTGTTACCTTACATAGTCAACATAGGCATCTCCTTTTCCCTCCCTGTGGTAATTATGCTTAAGATGTTAGCAGATATACAATGGAGAAAAGATAGTCTCTTCAACAAGTGGTACTGGGAAAACTGATTAACTATGTGTAAAAGAATGAAACTAGAACACTTTCTAACATCATAAACCAAAACAAACTCAAAATGGATTAAACACCTAAATGTAAGACTAGAAGCTATAAAACTCTTAGAGGAAAACATAGGCAAAACACTCTCCTGTCACAAATCACAGCCAAGATCCTCTATGACCCACCTCCCACAATAATGGAAATAAAAGCAAAAATAAATGAATGGGACCTAATTAAACTTAAATGCTTTTGCACAACAAAAGAAACTTTAAGCAAGGTGATGACAGCCCTCAGAATGGGAGAAAATAATAGCAAACGAAACAACTGACAAAGAATTAATCTCCAAAATATACAAGCAGTTCTTGCAGCTCAATACTGGAAAAACGAACAGCCCAATCAAAAAGTGGGCAAAAGACCTGAACAGAGTTTTTCCAAAGAAGACATACAGATGACTAATAAACACATGAAAAGATGCTCAGCATCACTCATTATTAGAGAAATGTAAATTAAAATCACCAAGAGATATCATCTCACATGTCACAGTGGCTATCATCCAAAAGTCTACAAGCAATATTGTTTGTTTTGTTTTTGTTGCTTTATTCCCCAATTGGCACCTTTGTTTTGTTTTGTTTTCCAGTTTGTGCTGTAGTTAGTATTGTTTCTAACTGGTTGATACCATTTTTGGTTTGCTTTGTGTCCTGGGTCAGTCAATTGTACTTCATTTTTTGGGGGAACTGTTTTGGTTTTTCCTGTGGTCATGTATGGATGTGAGAGTTGGACTGTGAAGAAGGCTGAGCACTGAAGGATTGATGCTTTTGAACTGTGGTGTTGGAGAAGACTCTTGAGAGTCCCTTGGACTGCAAGGAGATCCAACCAGTCCATTCTGAAGGAGATCAACCCTAGGATTTCTTTGGAAGGAATGATGCTAAAGATGAAGCTCCAGTACTTTGGCCACCTCATGCGAAGAGTTGACTCATTGGAAAAGACTCTGATGCTGGGAGGGATTGGGGGCAGGAGGAGAAGGGGACGACAGAGGATGAGATGGCTGGATGGCATCACTGACTTGATGGACGTGAATTTGAGTGAACTCCGGGAGATGGTGATGGACAGGGAGGGCTGGCTTGCTACGATTCATGGGGTCACAAAGAGTCAGACACGACTGAGTGACTGAACTGAACTGAACTGATTTTGTTTATGGATGTATATGTATGTGTGTATATTTCATTATTTTAGTTATTATTTGCCTGATTTTGTAATTGCCATTTGTCTGGGATGCCTCTTTTCTTTCTTGTTTTTGGTTGTTTGTTTTAATCCCATTTAATGCCATAACAAACCACCTGTGGAATCTCAATTCTCCGGCCAGAGATCAAGCCCTGAGCCTTTGGAGTGGTAGTGCTCACTCGAAGACCCTAGACTACCAGAGAACTCCTAACCCTAGGGAGAATTATTAGTGAGAACTCCCACAAAGGCAACCACCTGTATACAAGACCTGGCATCACCCAACTTCCAGCAGCATCCTGTGCAGGAGGCCTTATCTAAACAGCCAACAAGACAAAAATAAAAACCAAACAATCAGCAGATGGGATTACCACCTCACACAGCCCTGCCCATCAGAGGGGGGAAAAAAATTGCCTCCTCCAACCTGAACACAAGCACAAGTCACACCCTACACTAAGTTTACACAAACCACAGGACACACCTTACCCACAGAGGGAAAAAACCAAAAGGAAGAAAGAATTCAACCTCAAGGTCTGGGGAAAGAAGACCTCAAACACAATAAGTTAAAAAAAAAAAAAAGAGAAAAGGCAAAGGCAGAGAAATACTGTGTCAATGAAGGAACAACCTGGAAACACACAGTCCAAATAAATGAAGAGGAAATAGGTAAATTACTTGAAAAAGAATTCAGAGTAATGATAGTAAAGAGGATCCAAAACCTCGAAAATACAATGGAGAAAATGCAAGAATCAATTAACACACTTAACAAAATCCTAGAAGATACAAAGAATAAACAAACAGAGATAACACATTTACTGAAATTAAAAAGACTCTAGAAGAAATCAATAGCAGAATATTTGAGGCAGAAGAACGGATAAGTGAGCTGGAAGATAAAATGGTGGCAATAACTCCTGAAGAGCAGAATAAGGTAAAAAGAATGAAAAGAACTTAGGATAGTCTCAGAGACCGCTGGGACAGCATTAAACATGCAAACTTTCGAATTATAGGGGTCCTAGAAGAAGAAGAGAAAAGGAAATGGTATGAGAAAATTTTTGAAGAGATTATAGTTGAAACTGTCCCCAACATGGAAAAGGAAATAATCAAGTCCAAGAAGCACAGAGAGTTCCATCCACGATAAACCCAAGGAGAAACTCACTAAGACTAATCAAACTAACAAAGATTAAATACAAAGAAAGAATATTAAAAGCAGAAAGGAAAAAGCAACAAGTAACATACAAGGGAAACCCTATACGTTTAAGAGCTGATCTTTCAGTGAAAGCTCTTCAGGACAGAAAGGAATGTGAAGTGAAAGTCGCTCAGTCGTGTCCACTCTTTGCGACTCCATGGACTACACAGTTCATGGAATTCTCCAGGCAAGAATACTGGAGTGGGTAGCCTTTCTCTTTCCCAGCCTTTCTCTTCCCAACCCAGGGATCGAACCCAGGTCTCCCGCATTGCAGGCAGATTTTTTACCAGCTGAGCCACAAGGAAGGCCAAGAATACTGGAGTGGGTAGTTCAGTTCAGTTCAGTTCAGTCGCTCAGTCGTGTGACTCTTTGCGACCCCATGAGTTGCAGCACGCCAGGCCTCCCTGTCCATCACCAACTCCTAGAGTTCACTCAGACTCACGTCCATTGAGTCCGTGATGCCATCCAGCCATCTCATCCTTGGTCATCCCCTTCTCCTCCTGCCCCCACTCCCTCCCAGCATCAGGGTCTTTTCCAATGAGTCAACTCCTCACATGAGGTGGCCAAAGTACTAGAGCTTAGCTTTAGCACCATTCCTTCCAAAGAAATCCCAGGGTTGATCTCCTTCAGAATGGACTGGTTGGATCTCCTTGCAGTTCAAGGGACTCTCAAGAGTCTTCTCCAACACCACAGTTCAAAGGCATCAATCCTTCGGTGCTCAGCCTTCTTCACAGTCCAACTCTCACATCCATACATGACCACAGGAAAAACCATAGCCTTGACTAGACAGACCTTAGTCGGCAAAGTAATGTCTCTGCTTTTGAATATACTATCGAGGTTGGTCATAACTTTTCTTCCAAGGAGTAAGTGCCTTTTAATTTCATGGCTGCAGTCACCATCTGCAGTGATTTTGGAGCCCAAAAAACAAAGTCTGACACTGTTTCTACTGTTTCCCCATTTCCCGTGAAGTGATGGGGCCAGATGCCATGATCTTCGTTTTCTGAATGTTGAGCTTTAAGCCAACTTTTTCACTTTCCTCTTTCACTTTCAACAAGAGGCTTTTTAGCTCCTCTTCACTTTCTGGCATAAGGGTGGTGTCATCTGCATATCTGAGGTTATTGATATTTCTCCTGGCAAACTTGATTCCAGCTTGTGTTTCTTCCAGTCCAGCGTTTCTCATGATGTACTCTGCATAGAAGTTAAATAAGCAGGGTGACAATATACAGCCTTGATGCACTCCTTTTCCTATTTGGAACCAGTCTGTTGTTCCATGTCCAGTTCTAACTGTTGCTTCCTGACCTGCATACAGATTTCTCAAGAGGCAGGTCAGGTGNAGTTAAATAAGCAGGGTGACAATATACAGCCTTGACGTACTCCTTTTCCTATTTGGAACCAGTCTGTTGTTCCATGTCCAGTTCTAACTGTTGCTTCCTGACCTGCATATAGGTTTCTCAAGAGGCAGGTCAGGTGGTCTGGTATTCCCATCTCTTTCAGAATTTTCCACAGTTTACTGTGATCCACACAGTCAAAGGCTTTGGCATAATCAATAAAGCAGAAATAGATTTTTTTCTGGAACTCTCTTGCTTTTTCCATGATCCAGCGGATGTTGGCAATTTGATCTCTGGTTCCTCTGCCTTCTCTAAAACCAGCTTGAACATCAGGGAGTTTACGGTTCATGTATTGCTGAAGTCTGCTTGGAGAATTTTGAGCATTACTTTACTAGCATGTGAGATGAGTGCAACTGTGTGGTAGTTTGAGCATTCTTTGGCATTACCTTTATTTGGGATTGGAATGAAAACTGACCTTTTCCAGTCCTGTGGCCACTGTTGAGTTTTCCAAATTTGCTGGCATATTGAGTGCAGCCTATCCCTTTTCCAGCAGATCTTCCCGACCTAGGGATCGAACTAGGGTCTCCTGCAGTACAGGCAAATTCTTTACTGACTGAGCTATCAGGAAGCTATCAGAAAGTAATGGCAGAATATATTTAAAGTACTGAAGTGAAAAATTTACAACCAAGATTACTGTACCCAGCAAGGATCTCATTCAAAATTGATGGAGAAATCAAAAGCTTTACAGACAAGCAAAAGCTAGGAGAATTTAGTACCATCAAACCAGCTTTACAACAAATGTTAAAGGGACTTATATAGACAGGAAATAGAAGAAAAAGGCCTACAAAAACAAACCACAAACAAGAAAATGGCAATAGAAACATATCTATCAATAATTACTTTAAATGTAAATGGATTAAATGCTCCAACCAAAAGACACAGACTGGCTGAATGGATACAAAAACAAGACCCATATTTATGCTGTCTACAAGAGACCTACTTCAGCTCTAAAGACTGAAAATGAGAGGATGGAAAAAGTATATTCTACGCAAATGGAAATAAAAAGAAAACTGGAGTAATAATCCTCATATCAGAAAAAATAGACCTTAAAATAAAGAATATTACAAGAGATAAGGAAAAAGTCCACAAACAGTAAATGCTGGAGAGGGTATGGAGAAAAGGGAACCCTTTTACATGCTGGTGGGAATACAAACTGGTACAGCCACTATAGAAAACAGTGTGGAGATTCCTTAAAAAACTGGGAATAGAACTGTCATATGACCCAGCAATCCCATTGCTGGGCATTTACCATGAGAAACCAGAAATGAAAGAGACATATGTACCCAATGTTTATAGCAACATTGTTTACAATAGCTAGGACATGGAAGCAAGCTAGATGTCCATTGGCAGATGAATGGATAAGGAAGTTGTGGTACATATACACAATGGAATATTACTCTGCTATAAAAGGAACACATTTGAGTCAGTTCTCATGAGGTGGATGAACCTCGAGCCTATTCTACAGAGTGAAGTAAGTCAGAAAGAGAAAGACAAATACTGTATATTAGCACATATATATGGAATTTATAAAGATGCTACCAGCAATCCTCATGCAGAGCAGCAAAGGAGAGACAGAGACACAAAGAACAGACATTTGGATTCAGTGGGAGAAGGAGAGGGTGGGATGATTTGAGAGAATAGCATTGAAACATGTACATTACCATATGTAAAATAAATGACCAGTGCGAGTTCAATGCATGAAGCAGGGCACCCATAGCCAGTGCTCTGGGAAAAACCAGAGGGATGGGATAGCAAAAGTGGTGGGAGGGGATTCAGGATGTAGAAGACACATGTATACCTGTGGCTGACTCATGTTGATGTATGGCAGAAACCATCACAATATTGTAAAGTAATATTGTCCAATTAAAATAAATTAATTAATTAAAAAAAGATGTTAGCAGTTGTCAAGTGTTTGTTGTTGTTGAGTTGCTAAGCCATATTCAACTCTGCAACCCCAGAGACTGAGGCATGCCAGGCTCTTCTGTTCAGTTTTCAGGTATATAATACCATATTCTTTAACTCTAGTTACTGTGCTGTACATTAGATCCTTAGAACTTATAATTGAAATTTTGTACCCTTTTACCTGCTGCTTCTGCTGCTAAGTTGCTTCAGTCATGTCCACTCTATGCGACCCCATAGACAGCAGCCCACTAGGCTCCTCTGTCCCTGGCATTCTCCAGGCAAGAATACTGGAGTGGGTTGCCATTTCCTTCTCCAGTGCATGAAAGTGAAAAGTGAAAATGAAGTCGCTCAGTCATGCCTGACTCTTAGCAACCTTTGGACTGCAGTCTACCAGGCTCTTCTGTCCATGGGATTTTCCAGGCAAGAGTACTGGAGTGGGTTGCCATTGCCTTCTCCAACCCTTTGACCTATATCACCCTATTTCCTCTTCCCTTAGCCCCAGGCAACCCCGGTTTTTTTGTGTGTGTCTGCAAAATCAGCTTCCCTGTGTCATTATTCATAATAGCCAAGATGTGAAAACAACCTAAATGGACTTTGGTGGATAAATGGATACTGAAAATATCCATACTTTTGGACTCAGTGTGTATACACACAGACACACACGCACACACACACACACACACACAAATACATAAAGGACATCTTGCCATTTGTGACCACATGAGATGAATCTGGTGGCAATGCTACATTTTTTTAAACAAGAGGTAACATAGTATAACACCCCAAAACACAGGTTTTGGTTTCAGATAGACTTGGATTCATATATTAACTTTAGCAGGTACTGGTTATGCCATACTGATGATATCACTTAAAGTTTACTTAAAATTGGGGAAATAAATATATATATTGTAGAATTATTATGCAAATTAGAGATGGCATACAAAATAGGTTTAGCACAATATCTAGTAATGAATTTCAGGTGGTAATTCTGGCACATATATAATATCACTATTTCAAGCATGGAAGATCTTCCAACATATTTTTTGGTTTGGTTATGACTTCATAACCAAAGATTTGAATACGTTGTACCCATTCCCATGCTTCCATTCTATGTCTCTGTCCCAGACCTCTATGTTGAAGTACCAGAACTTTTCTTGATATATATACTAGTGTTATTACCAATACTTAGAAACACTTTGCAATAAAGGAGCCTTAAATTCCTTCCAGAGTTATACTGAGATAAGGACTTAGGTAAGAGTTGTATATTTAGATGGGGAATCTCAAGAAGAACAAGTGAGGGAGTAGGGAGAGTAATATTGGTAAAGAAGTAAAGCTAGCAAAGTATCTGTCCATTACAGGTATGATAATATTTGTAGGTAGATTAACCTTGGTTAGAGGAGCCCAATTAACTCCTCTCACAAATATAATTAACATGTGTGAAATTTATTTTTTTGCCTGAATTATAGGTATTTTATATATTTTTAAATAGGATGATCGATGAGCAAATATTTTCTTTCTGCCAATCGTATCATTAAAGTAGATAATCTTAATCAATCTACTATAACTCCATAATTACTTCATTGCTGTGCATTTCAAAAGGTTAAAACAAAAATGATTTTGAAAAAAAATCCATATTAACTAAATCCCTGGGGAATGAAGCCAAGGAAATATATGAAACTTTAAGAGTCACAAGAATTATATAAGGAAAGAAAAACAACAACAACAAGAAAACCCAAATAAATAAAGAGAATGGGGAAAGGTTCTGCTTAAGTCTTCCTCTTACTAATAACAAGAGGTTTTCTGAGATCCTATCTCTACTGTGATTTGTAGAAACTTTGTGGGATTTGGGGGTGATTAGATAATTCATTTAGAAAAATTATTTGGTACCAATTAACCCTTTAATCCTAGAATTCTTTTTAGTATTGGATAGCTGTACTTTTGGAGAAGGGAATGGCAATCCACTCCAGTGTTCTTGCCTGGAGAATTCCATGGACAGAGAAGCCTGGAGGGCTGCAGTTTGTGGGGTCGCACACGACTGAGTGACTAACACACACACACACACACACTCATGCACAACTTCCTTATCTCTATCACCATGTCTAATTTATTCTTGGTCCTGTTATGGAAAGTTGATTTATGTCCACTGGGTGAATTATTCCATCCACCTGCTTATTTAGTGTCTTCTCTGTGTTAGGTATTATCTGACAAGCATGGAAGATCTTCCAACATATTTTTTTTTGTTTTTGGTTATGACTTCATAACCAAAGATTTGAATACTTTGTACCCATTCCCATACTTCCATTCTATGTCTCTGTCCCAGACCTCCATGCCTGCAGTCTTTCAGTCTTGTTTTTTATAGTCCTCTTACCAACCAATCCACCAAGACATTTGGCATTACCCAAGAGTCCAAGATTCCTTCTGGAGATTTCCTTCCTGGAGAAGGAGCAAAGATTTCCTTCCTGAAGAAGGAAATGGCAACCCACTCCAGAATTCTTGCTTGGGAAATCCCATGGACAGAGTAGGCTGGTGGGCTGAAGTCCATAGGGTCACACAGAGTTGGACACGACTGAAGCAAGTTAGCAGCAAGAGTCCATGTATATCCTTACCTCATACTACTTCTGCCAAAGGAGATGAGTAAGTGTACTGCTCTAAACTGTATTCACTGGGAGATTTTCCTATCAACTCATCCTTTAAAGAAAACTGAGTGATATTATATATCAGAAACAAGTGTTTTTTTTTTAGCTTATGCCAACATATCAAGCCAGTCTATCTGTTAATCAGTCTTGGATGTTAGCTGAGAGAATGGCTATAACAGAGCTAAGTGTCATAGGAATCTGGGTTTGCTACCTATCATTCAAACCATACAAATACTTGATGTGTCATGATCAGAAGCTCAGTATTTACTAGCGATCAAGAGTTTTCCAGAAGCTGCTTTTTATTGCAGAGCTAATCTCTTGCTTTTGAACTCCAGGAATCTGTTTGTCATAGATTCTGCAGTGTCTTGTCTCTATCATGGCTGTCTTTCTTTTTTTAAATTTTGTTTTATTTTGCAAGAATACCTAACATGAGATCTACTCTCTTAACAAATTTTTAAGTCTACAATACAATATCATTGACTTTAGATACAGTCTTGAATAGTGGATCTCTAGAGCTTATTCATCTTGCTTAACTGAAACTTTATGCCCAGTGTTCAGTGTTGATTGCCTTTAGGATTGACTGATATGATCTCCTTGCAGTCCAAGGGACTCTCAAGAGTCTTCTCCAATACCACAGTTTGAAAGCATCAATTCTTCAGTGCTCTGCTTTCTTTATGGTTCACTTCTAATTATTCTCATTTGGATACACTGCATGCAGTGAGACACACATAGACAAACACAAACTCCTTATTCAGGTGCAGCATTGTGGAAAGCACTTGGATGGAGACTAGATCTACATAGGAAGTCACTTAGAGAGTTTTTAGAATAATATATTTGAGAAAATATGAGGGTCTGAATGTAATATAGTTTGTCTGATGACTCAGGGTTATCATCAAGGACATCATTTTTACTGTTGTTTATCTGTAACACCATAAAGTAGTTTGATGATGAATGATTATATTATCCTTATGTGGAGTTGAAGTGTATAGTGCTGCTTCTTACTATATCAAAATTATTCCTAATTTTTGAATACCTATATTAGTAAGTGTAACACAGTGGCTGACTTGGCAGGTTTGGGGGTAAAATGGCCTAGAGTCAGTTTCTAACTTTACCACTTACCAGATGCTCAGCATTGTACAAGTTTAACATTTCTGTACTTTGGTTTTTCATATATAACATGGGGATGATAATAGTGCCTACCTTAAGGGATTTTAGGAAAGATGGAATGAGGTTGCACATGTAAAACAACATATCGCTGCTGCTGCTGAGTCGCTTCGGTCGTGTCCGACCCTGTGCGACCCCAGAGACGGCAGCCCACCAGGCTCCCCCGTCCCTGGGGTTCTCCAGGCAGGAACACTGGAGTGGGCTGCCATTTCCTTCTCCAGTGCATGAAAGTGAAAAGTGAAAGGGAAGTCGCTCAGTCGCATCCGACTCTTCATGACCCCATGGACTGCAGCCCACCAGGCTCCTCCGTCCATGGGATTTTCCAGGCAAGAGTACTGGCGTGGAGTGCCATCACCTTCTCTGCAACATAACACTAGCACATGACAATTACCCAACCAGCATTAATTATACAAGATACAGGAACAGATAACTCTTACACTATAGCACATGAGACAAGTGCTCAAACTGATAATTATACTACAGTGTAATATGTATCACAGTATGAAATATACCATATATATAATATATATACACATACTATATACTAAACAGTATGCCATATAAACAACATTTTATAGAAACTAAGGTGGATGATAGAGATACTCTGGATAGTTCATGCTTTGCTGTGTATATGGTATGCTGTAGTCCATGGGGTTGCAGAGTAGACACAGGTAGGCAACTGAATAAAAACAATAGTATTTTTGATCATTCTCGTCCAAGTTCTTTGGCTTAGGAAATGTAGTGCTGTAAGATTGTTCTTTGTGTTTATATTTGAAGAATGTTTGTAGTATTTTAGTTAACAATATTCTCCTTTGGCTTCAGGAGTTATATTTGTAGTTGTGGAAAGAGCACTGTGTGGAATCAAGTGACATGGCTTTGAATCCTAGCCTGACCCAACTTTGGGAGTTAATTTATGTCTTTGAACTCCATTGTATCCCTCTAAAAATGGGGAAAATACTTTATAATTTAAAAAATGACTAATTATAGTTACTATTAATATTAAAAAAATACCTAATCTATGCCAGTCTTTGAGCAAGAAGATTTACATATATCATCTATAATACTTTCATTTTTTCAGCTCCCTAGACTCCCATTCAGACAGACCCATAGCAGTCTGTATACTTTTTAACTCTATTAGAAGTAGCCATTTATTTACTTTTTTATTAAAATATGATAGATTTATAATGGGTTGGTTCCCGGTGTACAGCATAGTGATTCATTTATACTTATACATATATATATATATTCTCTTTCATAACTTTTCATTATGGTTTATTACAGAATGTTTAGTATAGTTCCCTTTGTTATACAGTAGGGCTTTGTTGTTTGTATATTTTATATATAGTAACTTGTATCTGCTAATACAATTTATCCCTCCCAATCCCCTTTCTCCTTTGGTAATTGTAAGTTTGTTTTCTATGTCTGTGAATCTGTTTCTGTTTCTTAAATAAGTTCATTTGTGTCATATTTTAGATTCCACATGTAAGTGATATATGATATTTGTCTTTCTGAATTACTTTACTTAGCATGATAATCTCTGTGTCCACCCATGTTGCTATGAATGGCATGATTCATTCTTTTTATGGCTGAGTAGTATTCCACTGTATATGTTTACTGCATCTTCTTTATCCTTTCATTTGTTGATGAACACTGAGGTTGCTTCCATATCTTGGCAATTGTAAGTATGCTGCTATAAACATTAGGGTGCATGTATCTTTTCAGAGGCTACAAAGAGCTAAATCTGGAATGATTAGGAACAATTTATCTGGGTAAATTTTGGCATTTGAGAAAGATTACTTAGTTCTTGTAATGTCATTCAGAAAGACATGAATGGTGGAGAGATAATGGTATTGCCATTCCAGGGAATGGCAAAGATCTCTGAGCTAGATCTCTGAAATGGAGAGTATTCTTGAGAGTAAGGTCTCACTGAAACTTTTTAATTAATTGAACTTTATTTCTCTCTAGTTCACTTCTAATACATGTAATCTGACACCTCCTTATCTGCCTTCTCAAAAGAAATAAGTATGCTTTAGCTTTTCCCTTTTTGAGTGAAGATCAAATGATGCCATCCATGTGTCCACATCCTGAGACCAGTTTCTATGTGTCTTCTCAATGGTTAATCATTTCCTCTTCACCTCATTACTCTATGTTACTTCTGCCCTGTGAACCCTCCTGACCTATGTGTATTACTATGCTGTTTGTTTTGCCAGTCCAGAGTTTTGACCCTGACATTGGGCTTAGCTCCTTGTCCATACTGAAAATTCTCCCATAGGATAATGGTAAGAAAAAGTATTAGTCAATGCACTCTGATTTTCCTCTACTTGTTATTAAATGGATGGTTATAAAATCTTGCAACGTTTTCAGCCCCAAAACTTCTGTCCTAGAGCAGGTCATCAGTAGGTTTGCTGGACTTGTACAGCAGTTTTCTAACCTCTCTTTAGTCCATCATCTGCAATGCCACCAAAAGTATAATGCAAATCATCTGATCATATGTCTTATTGCTTAAAGTCTTTCATGACTGTCTATTGTACTCAGGATAAAATTCAAATGCTTTTATTTAACGATGTCTTTAACATGTCTATATGTGTAAAACTATTCGGCCATAAAAAAGAAGGAAATATTGCCATTTGCAATAATGTGGATTTTGAGGGCTTTATGCTAAGTTAAGTAAGTCAGAGAAGCATAAAATCTGTATGATATCACTTGTTGTGAGGTCAAGAAACCCCACAAACAAACAAAAACCAGCCAAAACAAACAAACGAACAGAAATCTAAGCTTATAGCGACAGAGAACAGATTGGTGTTTGCCAGATGGGAGGGGGTTGAGCCATGGGTGAAACGGATGAGGAGGATCAAAAGCTCCAAACTTCTGTTTATAAAGTAAATAAATCATGGGAATGTAATGTATCACATGGTGACTATAGTTAATGCTATTTTTCATATTTGAGAGTCTCCAAGAGAGTAGATTTTAAAACTTCTCATCATTAGAAAGAAAAAAAGGAAAAATATATAACTATTTATGATGACAGGTGGTAACTAAACTTACTGTAATGGTCATTTCACAATGTGTATAAATATCAAATCATGTTGTACACCTTAAATCAATATAATACTGTATGTCAATTATACCTCAGTAGCAAACAGACAAAAGTCATCTTTAGTGTAATATCTAAATCAAATTTCCTTCCTATTAATACTATCAGTTTATGCCAGAACATGCCACCTTACAAGGTCTTTATTTCTTTTAGAGAAAAATTAGCACATTAGGACAAAGCAGCATGGTTTTGAAACATAAAGGAATGTTTCACCATGTCTTGAAATTCTGTTGGAGAAACGTTGGTAACTATGAATAATTTAATTCTATATTTTGTTTCTTATTCATAATTGAAAGTGAAAGTGAAAGTTGCTCAGTCGTGTCCAACTCTTTGCGACCCCATGGACTATACAGTCCATGGAATTCTTCAGGCCAGAATACTGGATTGGGTAGCCTTTTCCTTCTCCAGGGGATCTTCCCAACCCAGGGATCAAACTCAGGTCTCCCGTTTTGCAGGCAGATTCTTTACCAACTGAGCCATGAGGGAAGCCCATTCATAATTGAAACAAAGCTAAATTTCTAGTATGGTAGGATTTTCATTTGATTTTTAGATTTCTGACTTCTTTACTGAATTATATACATCTGCACATATATGGTTATGTATCTACTTGTATATTTTTCTTTGTTCTTTTTCTTTACTTTCTCTTTGAGGAAGAAGTAAAATATTTCATTCCCAAATAACTTTCCTCTAAGAATGATAACATTTCCTGCAGTAACAGTCCTGAAGCTAAAGGCCTCAGAAAGAGCAGTTGAAGTGTGAACTATGTTTAATGAAATCCATTTGCACACCTCTTCAACTGCTCATTTCAAATCATCCGAGACACTGCTGTGAAGGGGAATTTCAGTTCACATAAACCACCCTCTTGTGCTTTGGTAATAAAATAACTGCAAAAAAGGGGACGTATCACTTGATTAAATACAGTAGATTGAGTTCATTTATAGCCCTCCTCTTTCCAATAAAGGTTTAAGGCATTACTTAAATGATTACAACATATGTATGTAGTAGTTTAAAATCTAAGACATAAATACTTTTTAAGTGATAACCAAATGACAAACTTTCTATTAGAATATTCTTTTTATTTTCTATTATTTCTGCTTCCTATTTGCAAATAAAACTTTCAGTATTACATTGATTAGCAAAACTAGAATGATGTTTGTGTCTTTACACTTTACTCTCCATGAAAATGTCATTCTTTGATATTATACTCCAGTATTAAAAAATCCATATACATTTTGTGTTGTCATACAAGTTTCACGTACACTTGCTTTCTGAAGGTGTGGAACTATCTTATGCAGGTTTTTACCTTTTTTGCAGTTAGTTCCATTCTGTATCCTTTCTCCATTCTTCTCTGTATTTTGGGGGTGGGGAACCCCTGAAAATTGCACTTCCTGGGTTCCATTATCATCTGGATTCTGGCTAGTTTCAACTAATAGGAGGATTTAGCAGAAAACTGAAGGGTGTGGAGAAGGAAGAAGCCTAGATATTTCTCCTCCCTTTTGTTCTGTGCAGAATCTCCAAAAGTGGCTACATCTCCCTTGTGGTTTTGCCAAACAATCCATTCCTTGCGATCTCAGCTTTGTTGGATTGTCTTGGCTCCCAGGTTTTGTTATCTTTTCCCTTTGCCCCTCTATCTGTGGATGTAGTAGGAACTTCCTGCGTTGTTAATCTGTGTTGCTCCGTTTTCACTTCTTTGGTCTTTCAGCTCTCCCAACACTTTTACAACTACATTGTTTCCTGTAATATGTTTCTTTTATTGAATTACTTGGCATGGCTCTTTTATTGACTTATCCCTGATTGATTTATGCCTCAATGTTGAAGGCAAGAAATTTTGCTTCATAATTCTTTGCTGCTGCTGCTAGGTTGTTTCAGTCATGTCCAACTCTATGCGACCCCATAGACGGCAGCCCACCAGGCTCCCATGTCCCTGGGATTCTCCAGGCAAGAACGCTGGAGTGGGTTGCCATTTCCTTCTCCAACGCGTGAAAGTGAAAAGTGAAAGTGAAGTCGTTCAGTCGTGCCCGACTCTTAGCGACCCCATGGACTGCAGCCCACCAGGCTTCTCCATCCATGGGATTTTTCAGGCAAGAATACTGGAGTGTGGTGTCATTGCCTTCTCTGCATAATTTTTTGAGGTTCCTGTAAAAGATAGAACTAGTTCTTCACTCACTACCCTCTGCAGATAATTGTCTTGATTTGCTGAACCTTAGGGGAAGCTCTGTTTTGGTGGTAAAAGCTAACACTAGTGGCTCAAAGTCTTGCCAATATAGCAGTATTTTGAGCTCAGTCATGTTTATTTTATGCCACCTTGATAAGTGAGTTGTATTCTTGACTGGATTTTTATATTTTAAAATACAGTTTATGTGTGTAGACTGAAGGGCTGCCTAGGTTTTGTTTTGGGGTCTGGTTTCTACAAAAATTCAAAACAAAGCATAATTATGTAGAAATGTTATGATGTTTGTGACAGAATATTTTTGGCTCCCTGATGAGTTTGTATTCCATGGCCTGGAATGGTCATTAGACATTGTTTGGTTTTGAAAATGTCCCCATGTGACTACTTTAGTCTTTGAGTTTGCACTTTATTGGGGTAAAATATTGTTTATTTTAAAATCCTTTTTCTTTCAGATAGGACTGAGCATTTTGAGTAAGTGAACTTGTCCCTCCTTTTTTGCCTGCTACGGAAATAAGAGACTAGAAACATTACAGTCAGAGAGAGAGAGAGAGAGAGAGAGAGAGGGAGAGTTCTACAGAGCATAACGCATTAAATCTTAAGCTCTACCATTCACTAATGCTGTACCCTGGACAGGTCATTTAAACATGGAATCTTAGCACATCTTTAAAATAGGCAAACTTTAAATTTGACTTGAGCTTATCCTGTGGATTAACATTACCAGAAGTCTAGCAGATAGTCAGTGCTCAGTACTGGAATGTGAAGGAAGCTCTGAGAAGGAAGTAATTGATTTTGTGTGTGTGTGAATGGTATGGGTTGGAGTGGGGTGGGGTGAGTGTGGGAGGCATTTGAGGAGGACTTTGTAGGGGAGATAATATAGAAACTGCACCTTAATACTCTTCCTGGAATGTTCTTCCAGTAAGCTTGGTTTTCCCCACATTTCAGTTCTTTATTCAAATGTCATTTTTTCAGAGAGGCCTATCTTAGCAATCCTGTATAAAATTTCAACTCTATTCCCCAGCTTTTCCTAATCCCTTATCTGCTTTATTTTTCTTCTTAGCACTAACCACTACCTAGTCTAGTACAAAAATTTGCGTATTTATGTTTTTAATTTATTGTCTTACTCCTCCACTAGAATATAAATTCTATAAAGGCAAGATTTTTTCCTTCTTTTGTTCCCTTTTGCCCTGAACAGTGCCTGGCACATGGTAGGTGCTCAGTAAATATTTGTTGAAAGACTTATTGTTAGAAATGAGTAGAATGTGACCAGATGAGGTTAGTTATATCTGTGTTTGCTGCATTTCCATAACTATTGACCGCACGCTATAGGATGCAAAGTTAAGTTGAGAAATTTAGCATGGATCTAGAGTACATCACGAGACATGCTGAGCTGGAAGAAGCACAAGCTGGAATCAAGATTGCCAGGAGAAATATCAATAACCTCAGATTTGCAGATGACACCACCTATATGGCAGAAAGTGAAGAGGAACTAAAAAGCCTCTTGATGAAAGTGAAAGAGGAGAGTGAAAAAGTTGCTTAAAGATCAACATTCAGAAAACGAAGATCATGGCATCTGGTCCCATCACTTCATGGGAAATAGATGGGCAAACAGTGGAAACAGTGTCAGACTTTATTTTTTTGGGCTCAAAAATCACTGCAAATGGTGATTGCAGCCATGAAATTAAAAGATCACTTACTCCTTGGAAGGAAAGTTATGACTAACCTAGACAGCATAGTCAAAAGCAGAGACATTACTTTGCCGACTAAGGTCCGTCTAGTCAAGGCTACGGTTTTTCCAGTGGTCATGTATGGATGTGAGAGTTGGACTGTGAAGAAAGCTGAGCGCTGAAGAACTGATGCTTTTGAACTGTGGTGTTGGAGAAGACTCTTGAGAGTCCCTTGGACTGCAAGGAGATCCAACTAGTCCATTCTAAAGGAGCTCTGTCCTGGGTGTTATTTGGAAGGAATGATGCTGAAGCTGAAACTCCAGTACTTTGGCCACCTCATGTGAAGAGTTGACTCATTGGAAAAGACCCTGATGCTGGGAGGGATTGGGGGCAGGAGGAGAAAGCGACGACAGAGGATGAGATGGCTGGATGGCAGCACCAACTCGATGGTTGTGAGTTTGAGTGAACTCCGGGAGTTGGTTATGGACAGGGAGGCCTGACATGCTGCAATTCATGGGGTCGCAAAGAGTGCCTGGCGTGCTGCAATTCATGGGGTTGCAAAGAGTCAGACATGACTGAGCGACTGAACTGAACTGAATGATTTATGGAAAACAAAGTTTTGTTAAGTATCCTTATTTTTTGGGAATTACTAAGAACTTGGGTGAGGTGGAAACATTTTAATAGCCAAAATAGTTGTTATAAAATATATGCACTAAATTTCATGCACCTTACTCTTTAGTGGAGAGACTTAGAATTTCTTCTTATTTAGATGTGGTTCTAACTAGCTTGATAATATGGGCTTTTAGCTCAGGACATTTGCAGACAAGGTGGAGCCAGAGAGGACAGGAATGCTCTTTGGTCAGAAATTAAAGTTGACATGCTGATAAAAGGAAGAGGCAGGAAATATAAAAGTAAACAACTAAATTTAAATATGTAATCATCAGGATATCTGTTTTTTTTATCATCAAGATAGATTAAATTATGTACAAGATAATTTTAAAAAGGCTTCCAGTAAAAATAGAGATGTCCCTATATACCATTACATCTTTATCTTTACAGTCAGGTTTATATCCTCACTACTTCAGCAGGATAGTTTGCCAGGGATTTGGTAAAATGTAATTCAGTGGTCTTGTTTTAGCCCTTGATTCCTGTGCAGCATATGCTTCTCTAAGGATCACTCTTAATTTTTGCCACTCCCTTCCCCAGTAGTGTTGGCTATACCATCCTCATTTCCCTCATCTCTGATTGACCTGACTTGTTTTAATCCACACATGACCCTTAAGATATTCTCTAAGGTTTAATTCACCTATCTTTAATCTTTGTAAATCGTGACTATCATTATCTAACAATTCATATTCATTCATCTGTTGATCATTATAATTTTGCTCATTAAATATCCCAAATCCATTACTTTATTTCTATCTGCCTTCCTCATTCAAACTACCAACATCTGTCATTGGGAACTATAATTCCTCTTGCTTGCTTTCACTCATGTTCTACTCTTAGTGCCATTATCCATTCTCAACACTGCATGTGATCCTTTAAAAACTCAAATCCAATCTTATTCCTTCATTATTTAAAGCATTTCATTGCTTTCCCATCAAAGTTAGGATAAAACTTACATTCCTTGTCCTTACTAAGAAGTGTACAGATCTGGCCCTTGACTACTTTTCTGTCTTCATCTTATGCCATTCTCCCTCTTTCCAATAATGCTATAATAATAGTACTGACACTTCCTCCCCCTTCACCATCATCTTTACATCTTAGCATTCAGGTCTCAGCTTACATATTGCTTCCTCAGAAAGGCCTTCTCTGACCAGCCAGTCTTAAGTAGTCACCCATTACTCTATCATAACATCTGTTTTTATTCTATGTCTATTCATTTACATTTTTCTTTATCTGTTTCCTCTAAATAAGAAAAGTTACTTTGTTTGCTCTATCAGTAGAGCTTGACTTGTAATAGGCATTCAATACTTATCTGCCAGAAGGATGAATGAATTATATGGCAGATAATGAATGTACAGAGATAATAGTAGTAAGTACTTTGAACAACAGACTGGTTCCAAATAGGAAAAGGAATATGTCAAGGCTGTATATTGTCACCCTGCTTATTTAACTTATATGCACAGTACATCATGAGAAACGCTGGACTGGAAGAAACACAAGCTGGAATCAAGATTGCCACAAGAAATATCAATAACCACAGATATGCAGATGACACCACCTATATGGCAGAAAGTGAAGAGGAGCTAAAAAGCCTCTTGTTGAAAGTGAGAGAGGAGAGTGAAAAAGTTGGCTTAAAGCTCAACATTCAGAAAATGAAGATCATGGCATCTGGTCCCATCACTTCATGGGAAATAGATGGGGAAACAGTAGAAACAGTGTCAGACTCTATTTTTTTGGGCTCCAAAATCACTGCAGATGGTGACTGCAGCCATGAA
The DNA here is from genome assembly GCA_006408695.1 of Aepyceros melampus. NCBI lineage: Eukaryota > Metazoa > Chordata > Mammalia > Artiodactyla > Bovidae > Aepyceros > Aepyceros melampus. Next base: position 241,722 of record SJXQ01011372.1, read on the forward strand.
ATTAAAAGGCGCTTACTCCTTGGAAGAAAAGTTATGACCAACCTAGATAGTATATTCAAAAGCAGAGATATTACTTTGCCGACTAAGGTCCGTCTAGTCAAGGCTATGGTTTTTCCTGTGGTCATGTATGGATGTGAGAGTTGGACTGTGAAGAAGGCTGAGCGCTGAAGAATTGATGCTTTTGAAGTGTGGTGTTGTTTAAGACTCTTGAGAGTCCCTTGGACTGCAAGGAGATCCAACCAGTCCATTCTCCAACCTAGATAGTATATTCAAAAGCAGAGACATTACTTTGCCGACTAAGGTCCGTCTAGTCAAGGCTATGGTTTTTCCTGTGGTCATGTATGGATGTGAGAGTTGGACTGTGAAGAAGGCTGAGCGCTGAAGAATTGATGCTTTTGAAGTGTGGTGTTGTTTAAGACTCTTGAGAGTCCCTTGGACTGCAAGGAGATCCAACCAGTCCATTCTGAAGGAGATCAACCCTGGGATTTCTTTGGAAGGAATGATACTAAAACTGAAGCTCCAGTACTTTGGCCACCTTATGCGAAGAGTTGACTCATTGGAAAAGACCCTGATGCTGGGAAGGATTTGGGGGCAGGAGGAGAAGGGGACGACCGAGGATGAAATGGCTGGATGGCATCATGGACTCAATGGACGTGAGTCTGAGTGAACTCCGGGAGTTGGTGATGGACAGGGAGGCCTGGCGTGCTGCGGTTCATGGGGTCGCAAAGAGTCGGACACGACTGCGCGACTGAACTGAACTGAACTGAACTGACTAATCCTGTTATCTTAAGGTATATGTTGTAGGAGTGAATCTGGTAAGACCTTTACAACCTTGAGATGTTCTTGTGATTAATTGTTAATAACCAATTGAGAAAGTATATAGCTCCCTTGCTAAGACTAGTGACAGGGCACTCTCCATCTCCCTTCTTATGTCTATGTCAGAAGCTTTCTTTGTCCTTTTTACTATAATAAAACTTCTGCCATACAAAAGCTCTGAATGATCAAGCCTGGTCCCTGATCCCAAAGCTAAATCTTCAGAGATCATGAATCCAACCATAAGCTATCACGTCCCAGCATTTTACAAAATATACCATTTTTGTTCTCATTGAAAATATACTTACAAGAGATACTTCAAGGACTCAAGAAACAAAAATGTAAAAAAAAAAAAAAGTCCTAAATACACATATCCTAATCCTTTCTAGACATATGCATTAATATCTACAATACAAATATGATGTCTAGACTTGTTAAGCTACAATCAATCATAAGGGCTTCCCTGGTGGCTCAGCTGGTAAAGAATCTGCCTGCAATGCTGGAGACCTGGGTTTGATCCCTGGGTTGGGAAGAGCCCCTGGAGAAGGGAAAGGCTACCCATTACAGTATTCTGGCCTGGAGAATTCCATGGACTGTATAGTCCATGGGGTCGCAAAGAGCCAGACACAACTGAGCTACTTTGAAAAAAAAAATCAATCATAGGGTATTTTAAATACTATTCATGTATTGAAGATCTATTTTTGTACCCACTCTATCTTGTGCCAAGAACTAAGGAGAATATATAAGAAAAATAAGCTGTAAATCAGTCCATCACTCAATAAAAGATTAAGGATATACTAATAATAACACTCTCATAAAACTGACTGTTTAGTTAAGGACTATACCGAAGGTAATAAGATATATAATGAAAAACAAATGTTCTATTTCTGTAAGAAAGAAAAATAATCAGTACAGACAGCGTAGTTAGGCACCATGGGATTTGGAAAAATATGAACTTAAGGCTGAATCCTTGCTTGGTCACTTTTTAAGTGTATGATCACAGATGAGGCCCAGTTCAGCAAGCTATGGTCTTTTCTCTTTTCATTCTACAGCCTTTCAAAAGAAATGGCTGGCCCATTTTCTCTGAAATAGTAGTTTGCATCCAATTCCTCAACATTTTGCAGTAAATGATCTCCCTCCCCTGCTCTTACCAGGATTCTACTGATACCTTTCTATTTTGTATTACAGCTAACTGCATATGCCTTAATGTCCACTTCCCAAAGTGAAGTGTGAAAGTCACTCAGTCATATCCAACTCTTTGCAACCCCATGGACTTGGAATTCTCCAGGCCAGAACACTGGAGTGGGTAGCCTTTACCTTCTCCAGGGTATCTTCCCAACCCAGGGATCAAACCCAGGTCTCCCTCATTGAAGGCAGATTCTTTACCAGCTAAGCCACAAGGGAAGCCCCAACCAGTTACTTAAACACTAACTTTCCACTTATCTGTTAGTCATAATGCAGATTACTATATACTCTTTGATTGCAATTAATAGAGATAGCTGCATTCACCATAAAACCCAAAAAATGTCTGATATAGAACAATGTTAATAGTTATCAAATTGAAAATTCAATTGAAAAAGAATTTTTTTAAATGTAGTCTATTCTATAGCACATGGGAACCATTATTTCATTGATTCCTGCTGCTGCGCTGCTGCTGCTAAGTCGCTTCAGTCGTGTCCGACTCTGTGCGACCCCATAGACGGCAGCCCACCAGGTTCCCCCATCCCTGGGATTCTTCAGGCAAGAACACTGGAATGGGTTGCCATTTCCTTCTGCAGATATAGAATTATTAATTAATTTAACAAAGAACTTTTTTTACTACTGTACATCTACTATGTTAGGTTTTAGTAACATTAAAAATCTTAAAACTTCCAGTCCGTCAAACATATTAGTGGGAGAGGCAAACTAGTAAACCATAATAGTATAATGTAATAAATATTAGAAATGTGAGGTAACCTCAAGGTATCCCACAAGAGCATAAAGAAGTAACATCTAAACTTTTCTCACAGAAGGCTTCCTGAACAACCTTAAAAATATATGTAAAAATTAGCCAAATAAAGAAGTTACAAGAAGATACTGTATAGAGGAACAAGGTAACAGCCTGGAAAGGGAGACAGGAAATAGATCATGGAAGGCATTCAGCACCTAAGAAAGTAGATATTATCCTGCTACTGCTGCTAAGTCACGTCAGTCTGTCCGACTCTGTGTGACCCCATAGACGGGAGCCCACCAGGCTCCAGTCCCTGGGATTCTCCAGGCAAGCATACCGGAGTGGGTTGCCATTTCCTTCTCCAGTGCAGGAAAGTGAAAGTGAAGTTGCTCAGTCCTGTCTGAGTCTTCGCGACCCCATGGACCATAGCCTACCAGGCCCCTCCATCCATGGGATATGCCAGGCAAGACTACTGGAGTGGGGTGCTATTGCCTTCTCTGTGCCTTTTATCTTAGAAGAGTAAAACCCTGCCCCTGAAGGATATGAAGCAGGGCAGGGTACAGCCTAGCCTCAGGGCTCAGAGCTTAGAGCATTTTCACAGAAATAAAAGGAGAGAGCTGTCTCTGTGGTGATACTTTGAGCATAGACAGTTAAGTGACGGTAACCTGAACGAGGTAAGTGGCGTGCTGAAGGAGCAAAGAGTCTGGGATACAGACTTCAGACCATTCTCACTCCACACAAACTACACTGTTTTAGGAAAGCATGATGATAGATCAGCCTTTGGAGAATTTACATATGTAATCTTGTCAAGCTCTACAACTGTATTCTGGTTCCCAAATTAGACTTGTACTTCAGAACGAAATTTTAATTTACATGCTAAAAACAGAACCCTTAAAAACAACATCTGGCTGCTGTTCCTAATCTATTTCTGCCACATTCAATATTCAAAGAATACCAGCTCAGTATTCTCCAAACCATGGCCTATAAAAGCTTCCTGGTGGTTCTCAATCTCCCTTCAGCAATCACTGGGTGTCCACTCTGTGCCTGATACTGTGCTAGGTGCTGGAGATCTAGAAATTAATAAGACATAGGATACCCTTCAAGGAGTATAAAGGGAATTAGGAAAATAAAAAAGCATTTTACATTCTCTGATAGACAAACACAACATTGTAGAATAGAAACTTAAACAAAGAGGTTTATAAACCCACTGTGTTGGCAAAGAATCCAGAAAGTTTTCTAGAGAAGAGGTAACAAGTGATACTTGAACTGAGTCTATTAGGCAGCCAGTTATGACACTCCAATTCTGGAAAGGACAGATTATTCTGAAATAAAAGGTCTGTAGATTTTAAAAGAATAACCTGGAGAGTTACACGGAAATCAGACTAGGGAGACGCCTATATGTTTATTAAAAATGGGTACCTTATCTCATAAACAATTGAAAGTATTAATGGATCTTAAGCAGTGAAACTACAGAATGTGCTTTGTATAACAGAAAGACCCCCCTTGGCAGTTGTGTGGACAATGGATTAGAAAGGAATGAGATTTCACAGATAGTGCATGTAGGAGGCTACATTTGAAATGACAGGAATCTGAACTAATGTAAAAACAGTGGAGATGGAGAGTTACATGAGGGATATCCACAGGCTTGCTGAGTAATTAGATGATATAGTCCCATACTTCTCATATCCCATTCTTGAGAGTACATTTCTCCTATAAATGGATCAATGATAATAAGTGAATATAAGAGAAAAGATTATAAAAATCAAGAAACAGCAACTTTCAAATTTGGCAACATTAAATTCTCACATTTCCCAAGAATAATTGATTACTCAATGAGGTTCAAAGATTTTATTCAAGACCTAGAGAAAATAAGAGCCAGAACAAGATGGCAGAAGAGAAGGAGGTGGAGTTTATCTCCTTCCACAAATACATGAAAGATACATCTACATGTGGGACAATTTTCACAGAATACCTGAATGCTGGTAGAGATCTCATATTACCAAAATGCAAGAAAAAAATCACCACATAACCAGGAAGATAAAAGAAAAAATGGAAATCAGGATGGGGCCTGCATCCCTGGGAGGGAGCTGTGAAAAAGTTCCCTCAAACTGGGAAACCTTTTCATCAGCAGGGAGATCAGCTAGGACAGAAAAGGAGCTTCAGAGGCTCAGAGGAGAGCAGAGCAGCCAGCTCTTAGCAGTCAGAACAGAGAGACCAGCACAGAGGGTCCTGGCCACCTTCTTACACTACCCAAACACAAGTCTACTGGTGTGCCTGGCATAGCTGAGTGCTGAAATTCAGGCTTCAACAACAGACCTAGACAAAGGACTGCAGTTGGCTATGTGGAGACAACCAGAAGGGGTTGGAGTGAGGTCCAAGCCATAACCAGGGGTGTGTGCAGGAAGGAGTCCAGATCTGCCATTAAAACTCCATCGTTAAGGAAAGGAGGGGTTGGGACCCCTGCCACAGTAGCCTCATGCACAGCATGCCCACAAAGGCACGGCTCCACCTCTTTGCCCACATTCAAAGGCAAGGCTGAAATCTGAGCCACTCCCCAGGGACTGCACACTGGAAGCAGGGCTGAAATCTGAGTGTTCCATCAGCTACAGCTTTGTAAACTCAGTGCCTGTGGGAGTGCTTTACAGGTGCTTCTGTTGCTGGGGCAGGTCCAGCAATAGTGTCTGCCACCTTTGCTATAGGAGCACACTGACAGGGGAAAGGGTTTGGGCTGACGAAGCGGCTCCCACGGCAGACCCAGGTACATGACTAATGGATGTCCCAAATTCTGACCTCAGCCATTTTGTGCAACCAGATTTGCACTAGAGATTTTGTGAGCACAGCGCCCAAGGGATACCTGAGTCAATTGTCTGAATTCCCACAGCTGAGGAGGAGTCGAGGGCAGTGTTAAAATCATTGTACTTTGTGAGCCCATACAACAGGTGAAAGGTGACACCAGAGTGCACTTCCTGATGGACAACTCCTGAGGAGGAGTACTTAGTGGCTCCTCTCCCAGCAGAAGCACTCGAGCCCCACCTATCTCACACTGCAGTTTAGAAACAGATCTGAGCATGTCTACTCCAAAACTGGGGAGTAGGCCCTGACCCCAACAGCAATGTGACAACCACAGAGCAAAGACAAGGACCCTCAATGTCCAGCACAGGCTGACCACCACAAAACCAGTTACACCCACTATTACGAGAAGGAAAACACACTTTTAAGAAAGACATGGCAGGTATCCATACTAAACATCCCTCACAACAAAAATATTAGACTCACACAGGCTACACAGGGACACTTCCACATAAAACACCCCACTAAGATGAGAGTAGCAACTGTTTCTCCTAAACTCACACAGTCAGAGAAATACATGTAAAATAAAGAAGCAGAGAAACCACTCCCAGATAAAAGACCAAGAGAATTCCCCTAAAAGAATAAATGATAAAACAGACCTCTCCAGTCTAATAGACACTAAATTCAAAAAGGATGCAATGAAAATATTTAAGGGATTAAGAATGGCTACTAACAGAAATACAAATTACTGTAAAAAGGAGCTAGAATTAATAAGGAGGAGCCAAGAAACATTAGAAAATTCATTTGCTTAGACAAAAGCTGAACTAAAGGCAACAAGTAGCAGAATGAATAACACAGAAGAAAGATAAGTGATCTGGAAGATAGAATAATGGAAAATATCCAACCAAGACAGCAGAAAGACAAACTAAAAAAAAAAAAAAAAAGCAGATGATGCTTTTGAGATAATATAAAGTGTTTCAATTCACACTTAATAGGGATCTCAGAAGGAAAAGAAAGAGGGGACCAAAAATGTATTTGAAGAAATTATGGCTGAAAAATTCCCAAACCCAAAGAAGGAAACAAATGATGTTCCTGTCCAAAACCTGAAGCTCTACATGATCAAAGCTTCGGTAGCTAACTATCAAGTAACAGGAAATGCAAGGCAACAAGGAACATGTGAAACACTAATTACTAAAGGGATATAATCAGTCAAGTCCAAAGTGTACAAAATGCTACAAAATACATGACCCAAGTTTTTCAATGAATAAGCGGTGAAAAAAAAGAAGAGAAGATGGAGCTGCTTTAAGGAAATTTAAGAGACATATCAACCAAATTCAGTGTGGACCTTGTTGAGAGCTCAACTTGGAACAAATCAACTGTGAATAAGGCACCTGTAGGACATTTGAGGAAATCTGAACACTGAGTAGCTGTCTGATAATACTGTTTTGTTTACTTAACAGTGTGATGAGGCACTGAAGTTACAGGAGTCTAACCCTTATCACTTAGAAGATGTGTGACTGACACATCTGTGGGTGAACTAAGGAAAATCAGAACTTGCTTGCAGAGTTTTAGTAACAGGAAGTACAACAAATGCAGTAAAGTTGGCCATAAGTTTGTAATCAGTGATGCTATGTAATGGGTACATGGGGTTTATTATACTATTCTAAGTTGGAAAACGTCTATCATCAAAAGTTTTTTGAAAATTAATGTTATTTCTCCCACCTCTCATTACAAGAATGTAGGAGGGACATAAATCTTTTGCTAAAAGCATCAACTGGTTTTCGAGAGCCTGTACGCAAGTCTGTCTTCAAGCAGCACATGGCTGCACCACCACCGTGGTGGAATAGGTCCAGTCTCCTGACCTACTCATCTCTGTCAGCTGTTCTGCAAACAAGTCGCCTCGCAGTCCCACCCGAAACATTCCATTCTCTGCACCTGTCAAGTCAGAACTTAAGAGTTTTCATTGATCATTTCTCCCCTAGTGGTAGATCCCTTCTGTCCCTTCATTTAGAGCTGCAAGAAGGAATCTTTCCATTTAACGTTTAGTCAGACTTGATCATTTTCAACTGAAGACCCCTCAAAAGCCATCTGATTTAAAGCATCATTCCTATGAATGCACACTGCTTTCTTTCAAGAATCAATAAAATGCTATGGTTTACAGCAAAAAAAAAAAAAAAAAATGAAACAAAGCACAGAGGATCCCAAAGAATATGAACCCAAACAGACCTATGCCAAGACATAATTAAAATGGCAAAAGTTAAAATAAGGAGAGGATAATAAAGGCAGCAAGGGAAAAACAAAGAGTTAATTACAAGGCTATTAGCTGATTTCTCTACAGAAACAGCCCAAAGGGAGTGGCAAGGTATATTCAAACTCTTAAAAGGAAAAAACTTGCAACCCAGGATACTTTACCCAGCAAGATTATCATTTAAAATAGAAGGATAAAGAAGAATTTCTCTGAAAAGCAAAAACTAAAAGAATTCAGCAATACTAAGTTCACTTCAGTTCAGTTCAGTCACTCAGTCATGTCCGACTCTTTGCGACCCCATGAATCGCAGCACGCCAGGCCTCCCTATCCATCACTCCTTTCTTTGGGATTGGAATGAAAACTCATCTTTTCCAGATCTGTGGCCAATGCTGAGTTTTCCAAATTTGCTGGCATATTGAGTGCAGCACTTTCACAGCATCATCTTTTAGGATTTGAAATAGCTCAATTGGAATTCTATCACCTCCACTAGCTTTGTTCATAGTGATGCTTCCTGAGACCCACTTGACTTCATACTGCAGGATGTCTGGCTCTAGGTGAGTAATCACTCCATCGTGGTTTTCTGGGTTATTAAGATCTTTTTTTGTGTAGTTCTTCTGTGTATTCTTACCACCTCTTCTTAATATCTTCTGCTCTGTTAGATCCATACTGTTTCTCTCCTTTATTGTGCCCAGTTCAGTTCAGTTCAGTCGATCAGTCTTGTCTGACTCTTGCGACCCCATGAATCGCAGCACGCCAGGCCTCCCTGTCCATCACCAACTCCCGGAGTTCACTCAGACTCATGTCCATCGAGTCCGTGATGCCATCCAGTCATCTCATCCTCTGTCATCCCCTTCTCCTCCTGCCCCCAATCCCTTCCAGCATCAGAGTCTTTTCCAAGGAGTCAACTCTTTGCATGAGGTGGCCAAAGTACTGGAGTTTCAGCTTTAGCATCATTCCTTCCAAAGAAATCCCAGGGTTGATCTCCTTCAGAATGGACTGGTTGGATCTCCTTGCAGTCCAAGGGACTCTCAAGAGTCTTTTCCAACACCACAGTTCAAAAGCATCAATTCTTCAGCACTCAGCCTTCTTCACAGTCCAACTCTTACATCCATATATGACCACAGGAAAAACCATAGCCTTGACTAGACGGACCTTAGTCGGCAAAGTAATGTCTCTGCTTTTGAATGTACTATCTAGGTTGGTCATAACTTTTCTTCCAAGGAGTAAGTGTCTTTTAATTTCATGGCTGCAGTCACCATCTGCAGTGATTTCATGAAAAGTTTCCTTGATATCTCTAGTTTTCTTCAAGAGATCTCTAGTCTTTCTCATTCTATTGTTTTCCTCTACTTCTTTTCATTGTTCACTTAGCAAGGCTTTCTTAAATCTCCTTGCTATTCTTTGGAACTATGCATTCAGATGGATATATCTTTCCTTTTCTCCTTTGCCTTTTACTTCTCTTATTTTCTCAGCTATTTTTAAGTCCTCCTTAGTCAATCATTTTGCCTTTTTGCATTTTTTCTTCTTGGGGATGATTTTGATCTCTGCCTCCTGTACAGTGTTACAAACCTCCATCCATAGTTCTTCAGGTACTCTGTCATATCTAATCCTTTGAATCTAGTTGCCACTTCCACTGTACAATAATAAGAGATTTGATTAGGTCATAAATGAATGGTCAGTTGTTTTCCCTACTTTCTTCAATTTAAGTCTGAATTTTGCAATTAGGAGTTTGTGATCTGAGCCACAGCCAGTTCCCAGTCTTGTTTTTGCTGACTGTATAAAAGCTTCTCCATCTTTGGCTGCAAAGGATATAATCAATCTGATTTCAGTACTGACCATCTAGTAATGTAGAGAGTCATCTCTTGTGTTGTTGGTAGAGGGTGTTTGCTAAAATGTTGATGTCTACTGTTGCCATCTCCTGTTTGACCACTTCCAATTGATCTTGATTCACGGACCTAATAGTCAAGGTTACTATGCAATATTGTTCTTTACAGCATCAGACTTTACTTTCACAACTGAACACATCCACAGCTGGGTGTTGTTTCTGCTCTGGCTGAGCTTCTTCATTCCTTCTGTGGCTATTTGTCTGCTCTCCTCCAGGAGTATATTGGGCACCTACTGACCTGGGGAGTTCATCTTTCAGTGTCATATCTTTTTGCCTTTTCATACTGTAGATGGGGGTCTCAAGGCAAGGATACTGAAATGGTTTGCCATTCCATTCTCCAGGGGACCACATTTTGTAAAAACTCTCCACCATGACCCATCTGTACTGGGTGGCCCTACAGGGCAACGCACATAGTTATAGACAAGGCTGTTATCCATGTGGTTTTGTTTTCTCTGATTGTGGTTTTAAATCTGTCTGCCCTCTGATGGATGAGGATAAGAGGCTTGTAGAATGCTTCTTGTTGGGAGGGACTGGCTGTGGGGAAAACTGGGTCTTGCTCTGGTAGGCAAGGCTGTGCTCAGCAAATCTTAAATCCGATTTTCTGCTGATGGGTGAGGCTGTGTTCCCTCCCTGTAGTTTGGCCCTCCAACAGAACTTATGCCAGCTTGCTGAGGCTCCCAGGAGTGTTGTAGTCAGTGTCCTGACCCCAAGGCAGGTCACTATTGACCCATACCTCTGCTGGAGACTCCTGGACACTCACAGGTAAGTCTGGCTCAGTCTTTTGTGGGGTCTCTACTCCTTACTCCTGGGTCCTGTGCACACTAAGTTTTGTTGTGCCCTCCAAGAGTCTGTTTCCCCAGTCCTGTGGAAGTTCTGTAATCAAATCCCTCTGGCCTTCAAGTCAAATTCCATGGAATTCTCAGTCCTTTTGCCACATCCCCTTTGGAAAATCTGTTGTGGGTACTAGAACTTGTGTAACAGTATGAGAACTTTTTTGGTATAATTGTTCTTCAGTTTGTGGGTCATCTGCTCAGCGGCTGTATAGTGGGGCTGAAGGCAACCTCCTCCAAGAGGGCTTATGCCACACTCTGTGCCTCCCAGGTCTGCTGTAGCAAGAGCCCCTGCCCCTGCCTCTGGCCACTGCTGACCTGTGCCTCTGCAGGAGACATTCAAACACTCAAAGGCAAGTCTGGCCCAGTCTCTTGTTAAGGTCACTGCTTCTTTCCCTCTCTCCTCGTGCACACAAGGTTTTGTTTGCACCCTTTGAGCATCTCTGGCTGGTCTGAGATTTGTTTTTAAATGTGATTCGGCCCTCCTACTGTCTTGTTGGGGCTTCTCCTTTGCCCTTGGATGTGGGGTATCTTTTTTTGGTGGGATCCAACATTCTCCCGTTGAGGGTTGTTCAGCAGCTAGTTGCGATTTTGATGTTCTTACAGGAGAAGATAAGCACACGTCCTTCTACTCTGTCATCTGGGTCTCCCCAGTTGCAGGCATTTTCTTTTCTTTCAGAGCCACCAGGGACTCATGGTTTATATGTGGAATCTCAGTGTAGGCAAGTGGGTATGCTCACGCCTTGTCCTGGAAATGTGCATTGAAAGCATATTTTGCGGTAACCTCTCAGGTATTCAGGTAGACACACCTGACTTATGTTCACTTGATTTATGTTCAAGGATGTTCAGGGAAGAATTATTTGTGCTAAGTCAGAGTCCCAGAACCAAAGTTGGTGACTTGTCGTTAGCTACTGTGGCGGGTGGCTCCTGAGTCTGGCGATCTGAGGGAATATCATATATTAGGTCCACAAATTTATTCATCTTATAACTAGAAGTGTATACACTTGACCAACATCTCCCCGTTTCTCCCATACCTCAGCCACTGGTAAACACCAATCTATTCTCTATTTTTATGAGTTTGGTTTGGTTTTTTTAGATTCCATATATAAGTGAGAATATTTATCTTTCTGACAACTTACTTCAAGGTGCCTGCAAGGTCTTTCCATGTTTTCAGAAAAGGCAGGATTTTCTTCTTTTTATGGCTGAATAATCTTCCATTGTTTATATGAGTATAGTCTCTTATGAATATAACAAATTCTGTTCCTCTGCCTTACTCAGTGTCTCCAATTTTTCAGTAGACCTGTCGACCTGTCTTAGACATAATTGTACCTATTTCCCCCTCTTTTCATTATCCTCCTCTAGAGAGGAACATAGTTTGATTCTGTGGTAAAATCTCCTTTATTATTTTAATCAGCTCAATGATTATGTATATTTGGCTTAAATGTCCTGTTCTCAGGGAAAATCATACTAAACTGAACACAGTCCTTCCCTTTAGAATGTGAGACACAGCCAATCTTGTTTCTCTGACAATGATTAATAACAGCTTTGTAGCATATCCTTTGAAATATTCAGCCTGGAGGAAATCATTATGAAATATTTAACTATTTAGTACATAATTTTCTTTTTCCAACTCCTGTTCACGAAGTTTCAGTTTCAAATATTTTCCCTAAGTTACAATGTACAACTCCTCTCTGGCTTATTTATCTACTTTCCTATTCTTCTCTTAAATATCCTCTGCTTTTATTATTTTCCTCCATTTCTAGCCACTCAATAACTACTTTTCTTGGTATAACCTCATTTTTAGTTAACATGCATAAGATAGGTTCTGCTTAGAGACAGGAGAAATTTTAACAACTGGGAAATTTTCTTTTTTCATAGAGAAAAATAGTTAAAAGGCCCTGTGTCCATTTGGCATGTAGGTTTATTTGAGTTAGGAGCAGTTCATGACATTTTAATATGTTGTGCTCATGTCTTAAAGTCTGATGTCAGAATAAATGCTAGATCAGTGACAGAGACCTTTGCATCAGATGCTGATGTCCTTTCATTGATATCTGAACATTTCCAGACCATGCTTTTGTAAAACCGTGTTTAGAGATACTGGGATCACATTATGATAATTATGTCAGCATTGCACTTTTCAGTTGAATGTGAAATGCATCCTTATACTCCCACATAGATATTCTTTACAGCAAAACAATACTGTTTAATGAATTTTAGTCCCAGTTCTCAGAAACACCAAATTATAATCAACTAAAATAATATAGAAATATACCATATTGAAAATAAAAATAATTTTTAAACAACTGAGGAAATCTTTAGACACAGTTACTGAATGAATGCTATGACAAAGTTGGCATTTATCTCAGGGCACAGGTCTTCCACATACTTAAAAAAAAAAGTTAGTGACTGCTTTCTCTGGATCAGTATTAAACAGTATATTTAAGCATCATGAAAACACAATAAAATACCTTAAATATTTTCTGAATAAAGGTTGAAAAATAAGCAGATGACATAAATAATATTTACCAAGGAGAATTTTCCATCAACAACATCACTATCTGAGTTGTCTACTCATTACCTATGAAATAATATTAAGTTGAATGCCCAATGACAAAATGAGAAATAATGATCTCTTAATGCTTAAATCATATAAACCAGATAGAACTTTGTCTTCTAAGTTATGAGTCTTACTATCATTGATTGTTTCTCACACACCAGTATAAGCACTTAAGAATTTATGCCATTAAGGTCATTTAACTTAGGGAACTCTTTAGTAAGAGAATACTCAGGCTATAACAAACTATGCTTTGTACTGTTTTTATGCAAACACACAGAAATGTAAATTATGAAGTGACCTCTCTCTCTCTCATGATCCTTTTAACTCATCTGTGAAGTCATGAGATCCTTTCAAAGGACTTTCCTTTCTATGCTAACTCTTTAAATGCAAAATGAATATATTATTGCTCTCTTTTCTCTTCTATAATAATCTTTCTATCAATTTCATCCACAAAAGAGCCTTCAATTACTGCCAAAGTATCTATCTTCTTGAACCTCTTCTGAATAATAGACTTCATTCCTGATCACCTCTAGGCTTTTTCACCTCTGTGGCTAGTTTGTATCTTAAAATTATGAAGTCAGCTTGACCACATTTTTTCCCTGCCTGCATGGCTTAAACTGGCTCCTGTTCCTCCCAGTGAATCTATTTTAGTGAATGTCACCAACATTCATCCAGTTATTCAGTTGTCAACCTGGAAGTTATTCTGACTTCTCCTCCTTCAGATTCAATTAGTGACAAAGTCCGTATCTTTTATCTCTCAAATATCTCTAAATCATCTCTCTTTTTTCCTGTGTTCATCACCATTGTCTTGGTGCAGTTTTATTTGGGAGTGGGGGTACAGTTTTTTATTCTCTATCACCTGCATTACCGCAGTTGAAAGGAAACTAAAACTGAGCCAGTTCGTTCATATACATATATAGCAAATATTCATGGAATGCCTATGTTATTTCAGATTAGAACAAAGTCTGAGAATGAAATAAGGACACATCCCTGTACCTATTGTCAATACTAGAGTATTCTATCTGAAAAATAACTAGAATTTACTGTCCATGCAATATAAGCCAGTCATATTGCCATTTATTATCGTTACTCATCACAGTGATCATACAAGATTGGCATGATTATTAATTCCTTTCTAGGAGGAGATTAAGTAATGTTCTCTGTTTCAGAGATAATATTAAAACCTTGTCTGTCTCCAGTGCTTTTTACTTTTCCACTACAGCACTCAATTCAAATTGCAATGCTTTCTATGGATTTGTACCTTTAAATAAACCATCCAGGCATCCTGGAATATTTTCATCATACTGGTTACCTGATGAACTATGATTTGCCTCCAAAGCTCAGCTGATGGGTTATGTGCTCCAATTAGCCTTCCATGATTGCACCATGGAAATGACACACATTCTTCTAAGTGTGCCGTAGCAACTTGAGGGTATACCTAGGAATAAACATATTGCAATGCCTTACAGTTAAGACAACTGAACTAGCTTTCCTCATTGCCTAAATATCTTTTTTCTATTTATGGAGGGAGGGCATATTTTCTTTTTTAATTTTTTAATTGAAGTATACTTTACTTACAATGTTTTGGTTATACAGCAAAATGATTCTGATTTTCAGATTCTTTTCCTTTATATATTATTATAAGATATTGAATATAGTTGTGTGTTTGCTTAGTTGTTCATTCATGTCTGACTCTCTGTGACCCCATAGACTGTAGCCCTCCAGACCTCACTGTCCATGGGATTCTCCAGGCAAGAATACTGGAGTGGGTAGCCATTCTCTTCTGCAGGAAATCTTCCTGTTTTATACAGTAAATCTTTGTTGTTTATCTGTTTTACATGTAGTAGTATGTATCTGTTAATTCTAAGTTCTTAATGTATTCCCTCATTAAATCCTACTCATGCCTGTCCCTTTCCCCCTTCTCTGGCTGTAATTATATACCTTCAGCTGATTATCATGTGATATGTGGCATATTTATTTTTGACTTATCCCCTGCCTTTTTAAATGGAATGTAAGCCCCATGAACTAGGGTATTGCCTCTTTGTTGTCCCTCTTACATCCATAGTGTAGAACAGAGCCTGGCATGTAGTATGCCTTCAGTAATATTTGCTCACTGAATGCTGAATAAACATGCATGATATTAAGATAGTGAACACACATTATATCACACACAGAGTGTATGGAGGGTGCCACTGCCTTCATCAGCCGGCATTATAGTGCCTCATTGCAATCATCCCTGTTTCATGGATACTTCAGTATGTGCTCTCATTTTTTCATGAACTGTGTGACAAGACTCCTCCAAGAGATACATATTCAGCTGAGAAGCTCAGGAAAACTTTCCTATAAAACCAAACACGTGCATCATATTATGGTCTATGAAAAATAGGCTTTTAAAAAAATTACTGAAATAAAAACTGATTTAATGGTAATTTCAGAGGAGATGAAACATTAATAAAAGTCTTTGAGGAAACATCTGAAGGACAGTAAGTCACACACCTCCCTTGTATTAATCAGGTATCATACGAGAAGTAGCATTACTTGAGAGAAATTAGATATGGGGGAAGATCGTGGGTCGTAATGTCATCCTCTGGTCCTTGCTGACTGTCCAATGACACATTGGCCTCAGACTATGGGTCCAAAGCCCTTGAAGGTACAAGCATTCTGAGATCCAAAGCAGTGCTTTTTAAATTTTAATGAGATTTGATGTGTGTTAGTTTCAAGTGTATCAGTTCAGTTCAGTTGCTCAGTCATGTCCAACTCTTTGCAAACCCACAGACTGCTGAACGCCAGACCTCCCTGTCCATCACCAACTCTCAGAGTCTACTCAAACCCACATCCACTGAGTCGTGATGCCATCCAACCATCTCATCCTTTGTCATCCCCTTCTCTTCCCGCCTTCAATCTTCCCCAGTATCAGGGTCTTTTCAAATGAGTCTGTTCTTCACATCTCGTAGCCAAAGTATTGGAGTTTCAGCTTCAGCATTAGTCCTTCTAATTCAGGACTAATTTCCTTTAGGATGGACTGGTTGGATCTCCTTGCAGTCCAAGGGACTCTCAAGAGTCTTCTCCAACATCACAGTTCAAAAGCATCAGTTCTTCAGTGCTCAGCTTTCTTTATAGTTCAACTCTCATGTCCATACATGACTACTGGAAAAATCATAGCTTTGACTAGATGGACCTTTGTTGACAAAGTAATGTCTCTACTTTTTAATATGCTGTCTAAGTTGGTCATAACTCTTCTTCCAAGGAGCAAGTGTCTTTTAATTTCATGGCTACAGTCATGATATGCAGTGATTTTGGAGCCCCCCAAAATAAAGTCAACCACTGTTTCCCCATCTACTTCCCATGAAGTGATGGGACCAGATGCCATGATCTTAGTTTTCTGAATGTTGAGTTCAAGTGTATAGCAAAATGATTGTTTTATTTACACACACACACACGTATTCATTTCTTTTTCAGATCCTTTTTTCATTTAAGTTATTCCAGAATATTAAGTAGAATTCCCTGTGCTATACAGTGGGTCACTGTTGGTTATCTCTCTTATATATAGTAGTGTGTGATGGCCATCCCAAGCAAAGCAGTGCTTTTTAAATATATGTATATGACCTAGGGTGATATTAGTGGTAAAGAACTTGCCTGCAAGTTTCACTTATGATATCACACATGTTACACTGCCACTCTGCCAACCCATCCCACCCTCTCCCTCTCCTACAGAGTCCAAAGGCCGTTCTATACATCTGTGTCTCTTTTGTTGTCTTGCGTACAGGTTTATCATTACCATCATTCTAAATTCCATATATATGTGTAAGTATACTGTATTGGTGTTTTTCTTTCTGGCTTACTTCACTCTGTATAATCGGCTCCAGCGTCATCCACCTCATGAGAACTGATTCAAATGTATTCTTTTTAATGGCTGAGTAATACTCCATTATGTATATGTACCACAGCTTTCTTATCCATTCATCTGCTGATGGACATCTAGGTTGCTTCCATGTCCTGGCTATTATAAACAGTGCTGCTATGAACATTGGGGTACATGTGTCTCTTTCAATTCTGGTTTCCTCGGTGTGTATGCCCAGCGGTGGGATTGCTGGGTTATGGCAGTTCTATTTGCAATTTTTTAGTTGCCATTCTTAACAATTATATATAATCCTCATTTAATCCCAAATTGTTCAATATTTTCTTAGTTGATTGTAAGCAAACTTTGCTGATCAATTATTTGCTTAAAATGATTTTTAGTTCTATCATTATTTGGAGTGGACATAATTGGAAGACATTTCAACAGTGTCACAGAATAGTTAGCATTTTCACTAATCTTTCCAGGAAAAGAAGGCCTATTCTGAGCTCAAAGTTCAAAGTGAAGTCACTCAGTTTAGTCTGACTCTTTGCGACCCCAGGGACTATAGCCCACCAGGGATTTTCTTGGCAAGAATACAGGAGTAGGTTGCCATTTCCTTCTCCAGGGGATCTTCCTGACCCAGGGATTGAACCCAGGTCTCCTGTATTGCAGACAGATTCTTTACCATCTGAGCCAGCTAGCCTCAAATAAATACCCTGTGGCACAAAATTTCCTTTGGCACCTATTCTAATCCAAGTGTAGACCTCTGATAATTATAAAGACATCATCAGTACATTTCTTCACATCTTAGATAGCATTCTTCATTGCTTACTGCAACACAAATTGGTTATTAATAATGATTTCCATAGCGCTCTTTCAACTGGCTTTGTTGAAACAACTTAAGAGATGTTACCACTTGGCCATACAGTTTCATTCACCCTCCTATCTAAAGCACTGTGTAGACAGTGTAGAGATCCATTTTCCTCAGCTCTAAAATGCTGAGTTAGATAAAGGAAGCCTGATGGAGCTTTCTTGTAATAAAACAAATGCAGCGCATACATCCTCCATAATAGATTCAAAGGATCTAATGGATTGAAAGCAAATATTAATAGCCCACATCCGTGTCTCCATCTCAAATATATCTCCCACTACAATGCAGTGCCATGATGGAGAGACTTCAGTTCAGGACAGAAAAATGGTAGAGAAGGCAGTGAAAGTACTGGCCCATTGTCTGTGATAACATCCCCTGGTGTTAAGTGGCACTCCCGTGAGGATACTTTCCTCTGAAACACAGCACCTTCTCCTTGCAGCCAGAGGAGAGCACTGATCACGCTGGGTTGAAAAGCATTCACGCTGGCTGCTTTCTTCATGCTCTTGAAAGTGCTATTCGTTTTACTCCACAAGAGATGAATTCCCTTGACTTGATTTTTCAAGAAAATGTGAGTGGCTAAAAATGCTTATGCACACATACACACAAAAACTCGAGTAAGAGTAACTTGTCTTCTCTGATTTCAAAATATCTTTTACTTGGCTTTAAAAAAAAAAAAAAAAGCCTTGGAAATCTGTTTCATTTGTCAAGGGTGGATGCAGTTTTTAAATGTTTCGAAACAGCTGTTTCCGTCTTCTTTGTTTAAAAAAAGAAAAGGCTTAATCATGGAGGCCTGATGCAACAGAGGCAAACCAGGTGAGAGCTGATCGTCTCTCCCTGCTTCCTTACTGTTGTACGTGCACATCTGTGTTTTCTGGGGGAGCTGTTAGAGACTTGCATAAAAGTCTAACTTGTAAATAGCACATACAGACACACTTCTCTAATATCTTGTTTACCACTCCTCAGTTCCCTACGATGGATCCAGATATTTACACTTTATGGAACCTCTTTTATGGACATTCAGGTAAAAGTTGGGTGATCTGGATATATGGCCTGCATTTTCTAGTCTTGCTGACCATTTTTTATATGATGATGAATCATTTCTTAGAAGATATTCTGTGCCATAATGACTATTTTTTATCTACAATAAATATCACATATTAACTGTATGGAAAAACAGTATTATAAATTAAAATCAATAACAACAAATGTTCTATAAACAATAGTGACATATTAAGAGTGAGATCATAAGGCCGGTCCACCAGAAGCGTAAGCAGTGAAAGGGGATGGATTAAATGTAGAGAATTTTAACACAATAATAAAATTAATAAAAGCAATATTTTAATACCATTAGCATTCACAAACAATGCTAAGCAATATCATTGATAAAATTCTTGTTCTTCCAGAGTTTTGTTGGTGACAGTAGTCTAGGTTCTAAGCAGTTGCCAACACCCAGAATAGACTACTCCTGCTGCCTTACTCCACTCTTGAGAAAGCCTGGCTAAACCTCTGAAAAAGGATTGAATTATTAAGGTTATTCTCACTTTTCAACTTTTGAACTTTGAACAGAGGTCTGCATTTTTCAGATTTTAAAGTGCATATAAGTATATGTTGTTTCAATATTCAGTTTCTGATTTAGTTGCACTGGATGGGCACAAGAGGTTGTATCTCAAGCAAGCTTATTGTTGTTGCTGCTGCTAGTCCATGGGCCACAGTTTGTATATTAAGGGTGTAGAAAACATTCACTGGGAACACTAGTGGAGCAACCATTTAAAATTTTCAAAAAATGATGAAAACTACAACAACAAAAAGATACCAGTATTCTCACAGTCATTAAATTTTTGAATGAAAATGTATATTATTACTGGTTCTTTCAAAACCAGCATGCTAATTTAATGTTATGCATTTGATTACATTGAATATGAGATTTTCCTTTATGTAAGAGATAAAGACAGTGGCAGAGAAATAGAGAGGAAGACAGAGACTGAAGATTTAATCTCTTTTCAAATTCCAAGTATACACCACTATTTTGTTAATTATAGTCTCCATGTTGTACATTAGATTCCTTGCTATTACTTAGGGGATATATCCTTTTTGTGTTATATGTATTATATGCTGTGGGGCTTCCCTGATAGCTCAGTGGGTATAGAATCCACCTGTAATGCAGGAGATGCTGGTTTGATTCCTGAGTCGGGAAGATCCCCTGGAGAAAGGATAGGCTATCCACTCCCGTATTCCGGCCTGGAAAATTACATGGACTGTATAGTTCATGGGCTTGCAAAGAGTCGGTCATGACTGAGAAACTTTAACTTTCTTTTCTTTTCTTATGCTGTATTTTTACAATAAAGTGAGGTAGAAGAAGAAGTTAAGAAAATCATAAGAAAGAATACATTTATAGTCTGTACTGTATTTATCAATACCATGTTTATGCCATCTGTTTTTAAGAATAGTCTATCAGTACCTATATTTATATTGCCTTATATGATAAAAAATGTAATTGTGTGTACTAACACTAGACATCAAAAGGCATAACAATTTATTCATTGATAATGAAGAAATAGCAATATGATTGCTTTATGGTGGGTGCTCTGCTTAGTTGCTCAGTTGTGTCCAACTCTGTGACTCCGTGGACCATAGCCCACCAGGTTTCTCTGTCCATGGGGATTCTCCAGGCAATAATACTGGAGTGGGTTGCCATGCCCTCGTCCAGGGGATCTTCCCAACCCAGGGCTTGAACCCAGGTCTCCCACATTGCATGTGGGTTCTTCATTGCCTGAGCCACCAGGGAAGCCCAACACTAGACATCAAAAGGTATAAAAATTCATGATTGATAATGAAGGAATAGCAATATGATTGCTTTATGGTATCCTAGTGTAATCAATAGGATTGCTTCATGGTAGCCTATTCTGTACACCAGTGAATCAATCATTATAACATTTTAGAGATTCAGTAGCATATGCACATCCATAATATAGCATTGGAAACTTTTTTTTTAAACACTTAGCCTGTGATGACAGGCTGAAACAATTTCTCCAGTGATGAGACAGAGAGGCATATTGTACAATCATGTAATTCACTGAAAGTAAGATTATACTACACTAAGGAAACTAACACATTATTAATTTTAATATCATTCATCTTATGCCTATGTAAGGATAGGCTATCCATCTTAATATCTTTCACAGGACATTTTATACATATATTTTGTATCTATTGAAAAAAAATCCACAAATAGTGATATGATTGGATACGCATTTGAGCAGGACCACTCTGGGTGCTCTTTAAGGTGGATTGTTGGGGAGTGGGGAGGTCCAAGAAGAAGTTATTAAATGTTCCTGGCAAAAGAAACCTCTTAAGAAGATTCTAATACCATTTCCATTCTGAGAATGTTTCCTTTGTTACTAATATTTTCAACAGAAAAGATATTTGCAAGCTCTTTCTTTTTTTTTTTTTGGTCACAGTAAGAGATGTAATTGGATGACATCTATACATGTCTCACCTCTACCAATGAGAAAAGAAAGTCAAACTCAGGAATGTTTCTCCAATGAATTTATATAGCAAAAATGTGCAAAAATAAAACTGGAAGCCTGGTTTACAATCTCTACATCTTATAATATGGAAGCCATGTGCCTTTTTGTACCTTAGTCTGCTCTGCCACACAGAGAAAAATAACACTTGGGCTTTTATAATTTTGCATGAAGATGTGGTATTATCAAAATGAAATAGGTGTAAATTTACTTTGGTAAATTAATAAGAAGAACTTACATGCAGAATGTTGATATAATTAAATAATAAATATTATCACTAAATCAATCTAAATTCATTTTTTTATTTAGTGTATTTTTCACCCATTATTGAGAATCTGCTATTTTCTGACCATTGCACTGTACATATGTGAATAAAACTAAATAAGTAATTTATCCAAAGAATTAACTGCTAAAGATAGCAAACAGATATTGTCAAACAGCAATTATGGTAGTAGTAATATTAAGCTGGTACATCATGTGGTATAATGTCTAACCAAAGAACCCCATTATGGAAGACTTCTCTGACTTGAAAAATATAGGATCTAGTCTGAGCAATAAATAGGGAAGCAGTATAGGAGAATGAAAACCAGGGCATTCTAGGTTGAACTAGCAACGTGTGTAAGGCATGTGAGGCCATAATAACACACTGAAGTATAGGGTAGAGGAGCGTTTTAATGAGTATGAATCTGAAAATACAGGCAAAGGTAGATTTAATGGCCTTTATGTGTCATCATAAAGAGCCTTGGATTTCCTACTGAAAATAGTCCAGAAGCATTGGTGATGCGAAAGTGGATTGGGTGGTGTGTGAAATTACCTGCAGGGACACCAAGAAGCTCTGTAAGAAATTAAAATAAATAATAGTAGTAGCTTGAACTGAAGTATTCAGTTCAGTTCAGTTCAGTTCAGTCGCTCAGTCGTGTCCGACTCTTTGCGACCCCATGAATCACAGCATGCCAGGCCTCCCTGTCCATCACCAACTCCCGGAGTTCACTCAGACATCGAGTCAGTGATGCCATCCAGCCATCTCATCCTCTGTCGTCCCCTTCTCCTCCTGCCCCCAATCCCTCCCAGCATCAGAGTCTTTTCCAATGAGTCAACTCTTTGCATGAGGTGGCCAAAGTACTGGAGTTTCAGCTTTAGCATCATTCCTTCCAAAGAAATCCCAGGGCTGATCTCCTTCAGAATGGACTGGTTGGATCTCCTTGCAGTCCAAAGGACTCTCAAGAGTCTTCTCCAATACCACAGTTCAAAAGCATCAATTCTTCGGTGCTCAGCCTTCTTCACAGTCCAACTCTCACATCCATACATGACCAGTGGAAAAACCAAAGCCTTGACTAGACGGACCTTTGTTAGCAAAGTAATGTCTCTGCTTTTGAATATACTGTCTAGGTTGGTCATAACTTTTCTTCCAAAGAGTAAGCATCTTTTAATTTCATGGCTGCAGTCACCATCTGCAGTATTTTGGAGCACAAAAAAATAAAGTCTGACACTGTTTCCACTGTTCCCCCATCTATTTCCCAAGAAGTGATGGAACTGAAGTATTAACATGAAGATAAAGAGCAATATTGACTTCAAGAGGTGGTAAAACTTACAGGATTTGAGGTGTGGAAAGTAAAGGAGAGGAAACAGAGCATGCAGGTATTGTTTTGTTTGCAAATGACAGGAAATACAACTAAAAGTTTCAAAAAGAAATGTTTCTTTTCCTCACATAATATGGCCAGAGGTAAGGATTGTATAAATTCAGCCTTGTCATGAGGGATTCGGTGTCTCTGGCTGTCTGCTTCACAGCCCTTGATGTATTTCCGTTTTGCTCTTGCATGTGACCTCATAGTCAAGTGCCTACTGTATTCCAGGCCTCACATCTACCTTCCAGGTGGCACTTTGGAAATCTATATCTGATTGGGCAGAACTGTGTCACATGATCAACCATATCTAATGGGAGGCTAGGAAGTCAAGTTTTTGTTTTCATTTTTTGGCTGAGCCAGATTCTATTGTCTGTTGTGCATTTGGGATGAGGAGTCTTCACTTGCAACATGTGGGATTTAGTTCCCTGAGGGATCGAACCTGGGCCTCCTGCATTGGGAGTGTGTAGTCTTAACCACTGGGGCCACTAGGAAAGTCCCAGAAATCAGGTGTTTTTAAAGCTTGTATACCCTTTAGAGGAGAGACAGATAAGAGAGAAGAGAAATGGGTAGGTGATGGGATTTATCAACCTATGGCATCTGTTCCAGAGACACACAGGAAAGTGGATAATCACTAAAATGGAGCTCTTGAACAAATGAGAAGAGACATGGAACAGATCACCAGAAAAATTTGTCTTAAAATGTGGAACAGATACTCCATCAATGTATAGGGTGGTAGGTATGTGGATGGGTACAGCCAAAAGCAAAGGAACTATACCATTAGTATAGCACATTAAGGTAATACAATTTTTCTTCACTTTGTTATACATGTATAGATAATTCTAATGTATAGCATTTGTTTTCATAAAATCAACTGTGTGCAAATTGTTGCATAAAGCACATACAGTGAAGGTAGAGGTGTGAGAAATGTTTGCATTACAAAAGGAAAATAAAGTCAAAAGAATATAAGCTGAATGCACTGTGAATCATGTCCTCTGGCGATGTGCACCCTGGTGTCTCTGGGCGCAGCACACAAAAGGCTATGCAGAGGAAAGAGACTCTTGTTTTTAATTTCAAGATTTTCTGTGTTTCGTATTGGTTCAGCTTATATCATTATGGTATTATTTGTGTTATTTATTTACTGCATAGTAATTAGAACTAGAAACAAAAGATTATATGTCTGTTCAAACACCTAAAAGAAGGTATGCTGCTGCTGCTGCTGCTAAGTCGCTTCAGTCGTGTCTGACTCTGTGCAACCCCACAGATGGCAGCCCACCAGGCTCCCCCATCCCTGGGATTCTCCAGGCAAGAACACTGGAGTGGGTTGCCATTTTCTTCTCCAATGCATGAAAGGGAAAAAGTGAAAGTGAATCGCTCAGTCATGTCTGATTCTTAGCAATCCCATGGACTGCAGCCTATCAGGCTCCTCCATCCATGGGATTTTCCAGGCAAGGGTACTGGAGTGGGGTGCCATTGCCTTCTCCAAAAGAAGTCATGTTAATAATACAATGTTTGTAGAGGGCCATGGGTTATTCTAAAGATTCAGAGCTCATGCCAATTTCTGTAGTATAAAAATGTAGAGATGCTGCTAATGCCAATGTTTAGGTGATGTGTATTTCTGAAGTTCATATCTCTGAAAATGCCTTTCAGTTACTTTCTAACATAATAAATATTGCTTCATTTTAGGAAACCGGATAGTATTTTAGCCCACAAAGAAACTTAAAAAAATTTAAAAACTTAAAAATTAATAAGACATAGTCTCTATACAATGAATTTTTTTAAATGTATATAAAATTTGACCTTACATAAATACCTTACATAAGGTATCTTCAAAGAGGAAATAAAAATACACAGTTAAGGGCTGAAAGCATAGGGGCAATATTTGAAAAAATATAAGAAAATTAAAGTCAATAGAATTGTATTATTTCATTTTTATTTTATATTATTGTTTTTAATGTTCCTGATCTGCCATATACAGTTAGGAGTAAGTAGATATCCAATCTGTTTATAATATGTACATCTAGCTTTATAAACTTTATTTGATCATAGTTCTGAGGCTAGTATAAAGTTCATGAGCAATCATCATTTATTCATTTAGAAATTTTTTAGATCTCTTTTGGGTTTGGATTCCTGGCAAATGCTCTGAGATGGAGATTTCTGTGCAGAAAGTTACTGAGGACTCATTTCATGTGCAGTACCTATTGAAGGATGAAGGCCATGAAATTGGACAAAGAAGGAACTTTGGCATGCATTTGGATCTACAACCTCGGTTGATCCTGTGATGGTTCCTTACGGTGGCAGCCTTTCAGTGTTGTCCTGCACTGAGATGAAGTAATAGAGCCCTAAATTCTCAGCTCTCCTGGTTATCGGTCTGGAATGCCCCAGAGTAGGAAGCAGGACCTTGGATAAAGTGATTCTCTTTGGCTGAAGGCTAGTGCTGAAGAGGAAATCAGTTGTGCTGCCAGTATTCCCAGGGCTTCCCTGATAGCTAAGAGGGTAAAGTGTCTGCCTGCAGTGCAGGAGACCTGGGTTTGATCCCTGTGTTGGCAAGATGCCTGGAGAAGGTAATGGCAACCCACTCTGGTACTCTTGCCTGGAAAATCTCATGGATGGAGAAGCCTAGTAAGCTACAATCCACAGTGTCACAAAGAGTTGGACATGACTGAGCGACTGAGCGACTTCACTTTCACCTTTACTCCCAGAAGCCAAGAGATGAGGACCTAGTCTAGGGTTAGGCTCTGGGATCGAGTGACACCACAACACTCACTGCAGGACCACTTCTGTGTCGGAAACACTTTTAGGTATGTGGTTAGTCAGTGAATGAAGCCAATATAGATTGCTGCCCTTATGGAGCCTGCACTCATAGGCTTTTCACTTTCATTGGTATAAACTGCCCTTATTTGTCCTGGGTGCTTTTTTCTTTGTCTTTTGTATACTGACACCATAGTTTGCTTGCTCAATTAATGCATTAGTTATATTTGTAGGATATCGCTTTTTGTTTTCTCACTTTTACATTCTGGATTATTTTGTTGCCAGTTTTTTTTATAGAGTAAGATGAGGTGAAATTTGATTTCAAAAAGTATATTCCATATACTTTTTTCTTTACTTTTTGCATTTCAGCCTATACACTTATACTTTATATGACTTCCTAGTCCTGTTTTAGGAAATTTTATCTAAGCTTTTGGTAGACTCAAATAAGGGTAGACTGAAATTTTCATCTGTTCTTTGCAGAAAAGTAAACTGCATAAACATTTTTTAATGTATCACTCTATCATTGTATTTTCTTTATGCTGCACACTTTTTTGGAGGCTTTCAATTTTTTGTTTTGGTTTGTTTTTTTTTTTTGGTTTTTGGGAGGAGCTAGTTTGTTTAGCCAGCTTGAATGGAAAGAGATCTATTAAAATTGTATGGCTTTTAATTTACAATGTCTAGCAACCTAGATAGCACATTCAAAAGCAGAGACATTACTTTGCTGACTAAGGTCCGTCTAGTCAGGGCTATGGTTTTTCCTATGGTCATGTATGGATGTAAGATTTGGACTGTGAAGAAGGCTGAGCGCCAAAGAATTGATGCTTTTGAACTGTGGCGTTGGAGAGGACTCTTGAGAGTCCCTTGGACTGCAAGGAGATCCAACCAGTCCATTCTGAAGGAGATCAGTCCTGGGTGTTCATTGGAAGGACTGATGCTAAAACTGAAGCTCCAGTACTTTGGCCACCTCATGCGAAGAGCTGACTCATTGGAAAAGACTCTGATGCTGGGAAGGATTGAGGGCAGGAGAAAAGGGGGCGACAGAGAATGAGATGGCTGGATGGCATCATGGACTCGATGGAAGTGAGTCTGAGTGAGCTCCAGGAGTTGGTGATGGACAGGGAGGCCTGGCGTGCTGCGATTCATGGGGTTGCAAAGAGTCGGACACGACTGAGCACTGAACTGAACAGTCATATATACACTATATATATATACATATACATACACACACACATACACTATGGTCAGTTATTTTCTAGCTAAACTTCAGAGTTGCTAGAGATACAGTTTTATATCTCTCTATGAAGACAAAGTAATGCTTTTTCTGCATCAATCCTGATTTGAACACATTTCCTTAAGCAAGGTGGCAACATAAGGTGTAATGTTATGAGTAGTTATGCATTGAATGGAGGTGTGTTTAGGGAGAGGAATGATCAAACAGGCTCTCATCCTTGCTCAATGAGACTGGAGAATACAGCAATTCCTTTTCTGAGAGTTAAAGAAAGGAATGCCTGTTTTCTAGACATGGATCAAGACACTGGGTGAGTTAAAGTCAACTTTTTTTTTTCACTTTTAAGCATTACTTGCCTTGTTCTGATTCAGGACAGTGCATAGTACATGATCCAGATATGATTCTTTTTGCATCATATCAACAGTGTAATTAATGGAAACTCTACACAGATTTTGCCACAGTGCTGTTAATTTTTATTTACCAGTTTTTCTTTTTAATGCCTCCACATTTGGCTTTTTATATATCTTCATGAAATTTTTAGTGCTCAGTTTGGATTCTATGTGGACAGATGCTCTAATTTTGATACAAATGTTTGTCTAATGGATGAAATACATTGTTGACTAAACAAATTAAGTAAGTGAAGGAACATTTCTTATGATCCCCTTTGTGTAAACCAAGGCATATGTTCTAGCTCACTCTTAAAATTTTAGAGGAAAAAAAATATCTAAGAATGTTATGTATTTCTGTTGATATTAATACATAATATTTTTAGAATTTTTTATCTAAAATATTATGAGGAAAAAAATAAAATGAGAGAGGGCTAGAATATATATCTGTGTTTAACATTCCTGGATAAGAAAATGGTAACCCACTCCAGTATTCTTGCCTGGAGAATCCCATGGACAGAGGAGCCTGGTAGGCTATGGTCCATAGGGTTGCAAAGTCAGACACGACTAAAGTGACTTGGATTAAGGGTTAAGTAGTTAACACTGGCATTAAGTGGTTAACATTAAGGGGAGTTTGAGGAATGTTTCTTCATTTATTTAACTTGCTTGTCCAGAAGTGTGTTTCTCTCATTGGACAGACATATGTATCAAAATTAGAGCGTCTGTTCTAACAGAATGGAATTTGGGGGGTTAGGGGCAGTCACTGCTTAAATAATTGTGTTTAATTGATGGTATTTATATTTTGTAAATAAATGAAAAATAATGTCACCAAATAAACACTCTGAAAACCAAATTATTATGGAAGCATTCCCACATGCATTTACTTGATATTTTGACCTATGAGATCACTTATCATTAATTACATGCTGGAATCATAGAAATATTTGCAAGCCAGATAGTAGTTGACAGCAAAATCTGACTATAGATTTGTAATTATATTGATGGTTTAAAAGAATTAGAGTAATTGAAAAACAAATACGGTTGATTACCAATTTTATATCCAACCCCATCTTGAAGTTCTATTCCTTTTTCAAAATAATTTGTATTTAAAAAATCGGCTTCTTTTGCATTTTTCCTGCAACAACTCTTTTTCAACTCTAATGACCTTATATCCAGACATTCCTCATAACTTCTCAGCCTTCTTCCTGACTTTGGAGTATCTCCACTTTATACCCTGCCAACAGATTCACCTTTCTAAAAACATTTTGATAATATCCTATCCTACTCAAAAGGCTACAGTAACTCCTTTCTCTTAATTTAAATTTAGTTCCTTGTCCTGATAGGATTTCCTTCTCTCCTCTTTTGTTGATCCATGCTGATATAGTTACTCAATCTCTTCCCAATATAAGTAATCCAGATTTTTTTCTGATGTAATTAATGAAATCAGTCCACTTGTTCTTCCCCAGGCTACTTTCTATCACCTCTGAGTACTTGCTCCATTTTTCCCAATAGATGTTAATCATCACCATCTGATTCAATTCCTTGTAAAGAATATCTTCCTATTTCTTTCATTTAAATTTCCCATTTGAGTCAGCTGACTTTTACCTCTTGCATCAAATTTTCCCCACTATTTATTTATATGTGAGCTGTTCCCTGTCTTCTCCAAAATACTTTATTGCCAATAAATTTAATTTAGTGCCACTTACTGTATACTGCTTAATTATGTAGCTTTATTTTCTCCTCAAGCAGAGTAATTTCCTAGAAGACATGGATTGTAGGTAATATTTTTTAAATCCTCCAGTGTTGGGACTTTGGACCTTATAAATAGTACTTTCCTCAATGGATACATATTATATGAAATTGTTTGTTAATGTGCTTTTCAGTTTTATTTTATGACTATATAATTTTTAGAAAAAGTAATAATGAAGTAGATGAAACTGGAGTCTATAATACAGAGTGAAGTAAGTCAGAAAGAAAAACATCAATATGGTATATTAACGCACATATATATATATATGGAATTTAGAAAGATGGTAACGATGACCTTATATGCGAGACAGCAAAAGAGATGCAGCAGTGAAGAACAGACTTTTAGATTCTGTTGGAGAAGGTGAGAGTGGGATGATTTGAGAGAATAGCATTGAAACATGTATATTATCACGTGTGAAATAGATCACCAGTCCAGGTTCAATGCATGAGACAGGGTGCTCATGCACCCTGGGTAGTGCACTGGGATGACCCAGAGGGATGGGATGGGGAGGGAGGTGGGAGGGGGGTTCAGGATGGGGAACACATGTACACCCATGGCTGATTCATGTCAATGTATGGCAAAACCACCACAATATTGTAAAGTAATTAGCCTCCAATTAAAATAAATAAATTAAAAAAGTAATAGAATATTTAAACAAGAAAGGAACTTTAATAACATTTCACAAAAAAAGAATAACAGATTCTTGAACAATTTTCCAACTATTGTTTTTGGATTTGTTAGCATAGTACTAGCTGCTGAGACAGACTCCTAAATTTCAGAGGTCTAACACAATTTTTTTTTTCTTTTTCCCCATTACATTCCAATACAGTGTTGCCCAGAATTGGAATGCAGAAGGACTTCTACATGCAGATTTGAGTGACCCAGAGTGGTAGATACTGCCATTTTCAGTGCAGTGTTTCTAAAGTTTCTATGGGAATTAACTGGTGGCTAGTGGAAGAGGAAAGATATTGGAAGAACAAAAGTTAGACAATTTTCATGTGTCAAGCCTAGAAGTGGTGTGCAGAAATTTTCTCTTTCTATTGCCTGAGGCTCAATCACAGGGCTACATCTAACTGCAATGGGATCTGAGAAATGTAGTCTCCTTCTGGGGATTCACCTCCAGAAGGAAGTCTGCACTTAAGTAACAGGGAACCTGGATTTTTGACAGATAACTCTTTTGTCTGTTATAGCATCCATCCAGAATTTATATTAAAGTAATGTATATTTAAATATCTGCCAATAATTATTCCATGGTTAGGAATTCTTGTTTAACAATGCCAGAGATGTGACTACATTAACTTTATATTAAGACAAGGGCATTCTTCTGTTCTCATTATTGCAAAAAAATTTAAAAAAAAAAGCATTTTTTCAGCAGTTTCTCAAGTTACTACTTTATTATAAAACTTTGAATTATAGGAAACACTCTAAGATTTTTAATATGCCAAGAAGTATGCAATTAAAAAGAGTTTTTAACCTGTTCCATGGATTTAAAATAGGATGGAACAGTTCTGTGAACTTTGCTAAAACAGATTCATTATCAAGCATATTTGGCTGTTACAGAGTATAAAATGCATAACCCCCAGCTTGGGTTTAGTCCAGCCCTCTAGGAATCAGACTCAAAGTGCTGTAAACAGTCAACTCCTTTCTGTACTCAGTGGAGTCTCATTCCTTCCCTCAGGAAATTACTTTTCTTAATCCCTGCTAAACTTAATAGTACATGGTTTCTTTAGAAAAGGAATTTGGAAGTGAAAATGGAGCTGACACCTGAGACACAATTAATCTGCTTTTACAAAAGTGATTTCATATACTTGGCAAATAACATGAGATAAATTTTATTTTATTAGGCTTTTGATTAATTAAAGCTCACCAAGCACAGAGCCTCATTCAACAACAAAGGAACCTACTATTTAACACGTGACACTGTCATTGACACACAATTAGATATGTGATGAACTATAAAGCCTTTATACCCACCTACGTGACAATAAACACAAGTATACCTTCCAAGAATCTTTCAAATAACCGAGATACTCAAATCTTAGGGTATGTCTTCTTGTGAAGAAGTCTGAATTAAACTAAAGACGATTTGGTAAGGCAGATTTGCCTGGAGTTTGTCTATAGTTAGAAGAAAAAATAATTATAAATAAGATGCCCTGGGATATTATATACAAATTCTTTGTATAAAATTAAATGCTGACACATGCTAAACATTCTAATAGATTTATTAAGTTCAGAGCTGAATAATACAGTTTTACTTCTTTTATTTTTCACTTTTACATATAAAAACACAAAGTCTGTTGGCATTCATAATGCCGTATGGTCAGGTATGTTCAAATTGACTCTACAAATCACAGACTATGTGTTTTTAAGCCATTTACCTGAAGCTTTCTGTGCCTCAGTTTCCTGATCTAGGAAGTAGAAATCACAGTTATACTACATCATAGACTTACTGTGTGGATGCAGTTAAATCAGATACATAGAATGTTTAGGCTTGTTTCATAATACATGGTCTATTAATGTTAACTGACACTGGTTCTACAGTAAATTTTCCATAATATAGAACACACTTTATTCCAATTCCCTAGACAGGGAATTACCAGCCCTTCTTTTTGTCCCTCGTTTTCCTTTATGTCCCTCTTTTTCCTTTAATTTATAGGTGCTGACCCCCCAAGTGTGATGTAAATAAAGATTCTCATATAAATCTGAAATAACATTTTAGAAGGGAAGTTTAAAAAAGTACTAAATGGAGTAAATTTTTACCTTGTATACCAATTGAATACAGAACTAGGCTCGTTGGGAAAGAAGACTGAAGTAGTTATTCAGGCAGAAGAGATAGGAAAAGCAAGAAGAAACAGTCTCTGCAGTGTGTGTGTGTGTATGGTTTTTCTGTTTGCTTCTTTTTGACTGTGTGACATGCAGATCTTAGTTCCCTGAGCAGAGATCCAACCCTTGCCCCTTGCATTGGAAGCAGAGTCTTAACCTCTGGACCACCAGGGATACTTGACAGTCCCTAAATTTTTAAGAGCTTTAGTGATGTGATTCCTAATTTATGTGTGTGTGTAATTGATTTGCATTTTCCCCCCACAGAGTATAACTTGTAGAATTGGTTCCTATAATTTTCAAAATAAGAGCTCTAATTGTGCTATATAAGCTAATGAGGGTGAGGAAATAGGTTAAATAAAGGTATAAATGTTCTCCTCTGAGGATAATGTATTTTATAAATCTCAAAAAAGGGAATTAGTCTTGTTGCTTATCCCTAACATAATTGTTCATGGACTTTTATTTTCCCTTTCAACAAACATCTCCAAATGGATAATGGTCCTTGGAATGATTGCAGCTAGCATCACTATACGAAGAATATATTTATGATATTTCTCTCTGATGTAACTCAGAAAGCCATGTAATGGTACTGGACAGACCAAATCTTAGAATGTCTGCCTTGCTTTCTGGGAACATCTGACTCTTGATCAGTCCTCTGACACCTAAGCAATAATGTGCTGTGCCTCAGGGCTCTGACAGAAGGGTTGTCAAATCACAGGGGGACTGGTGATGCAGAGCCTGGCCACCTATCAGAAACAAATGTTTTGAAATGCTATCTACTGCCTCTGGGAAAAAAGAAAAAAAAAAAAAAAAAGCTGTTTCCCACTGCTTGCAGGATCTTCTCCAACTAGGGGTTGAACCCAGGCCACCACAGTGAAAGCCCAGAATCCTAACCGTTAGGTTTTCAGAGAAGTCCAGCTCTCTCTGAAATTTGAACTGGAAGTTACCAACTTAATTTTTGCAGGCTAAGAGGTTCAAAGCTGAGGATGCCTGGGGAAAGAGTTGCAACCCTTGGAGTCATTGTATGTTGATGGCTGTAACCACTGGCTTTTCTGCTCAGTCCCTCTCCCCTGAAGTTGCCTACCCCTCCTCCTTGATGAGTTTCTAGCAACCACTTCACTGAAAGCCCTGCTTTGTGATCACATTTGCAATTGAATACTAGGTAGCATTCTTCACAGTTTGGCAGCAAGGCCATAACATCATGAGTATATGAGTACCTAATATATTTATACCAGGTATGGTGGGCTATATTTTGTGCAGCAGATTAAATACTAAGCCCCATCAGATGATAGAATGCTGTGCCAAAGCTTTTAAGTTTAATTAGGTCTCACTTGTTCATTTTTGTGTTTATTTAAGACGTGGGTCATAGAGGATCTTGGTGTGATTTATGTCAGAATGTTCTGCCTATGTTTTCCTCTATGAGTTTTATAGTTTCTGGTCTTACATTTATCCTTTAATCCATTTTTAGTTTTTCTTTGTGCGTGGTATTAGGAAGTGTTCTAATTTCATTCTTTTACACATAGCTGTTCAGTTTTCCCAGCACCATTTATTGAAAACAGTGTTTTTTCCCCATTGTATATTTTGCCTCCTTTGTCAAAGATAAGGTGCCAATAGGTGCATAGGTTTATCTCTGAGGCTTTCTATATTAATTGTTGCAACAAAATCTTGAGATAAGATGGTTATTGGATTTTTAACATCTTAAATTCTGTATTATGCTTGCTAAAATTAAAATATTTACAAATTTTAACTTCTTTACAAACAATTCCTTCTCATTCTTTTCCATATTTTTCCCACTTAATTGTTGAATAGCTTGATGTTTTAGAAAAATACTTCATGTGTTGTGATAGCTTGTTCATATATGGCATAACATACTTTGGCAAATATGCTTTTACCTCATTAGACATTCTTGTGAGTGATCTTAGCCACCAAAAGCACAAAACTCCATCAACAATATGTCTTTAATATCCCTTTTCCCAAAGGTACTGAAATTCGTAATCTATCACCTACTCTCATTTACTGCCCTCAGTAACTTAATTTCCCACTCCAACTTAGAATGGCTTAATTTCTTTCTTTATTGATCCTCTGTTCTTGAAGAGAATGAATTTAACTTCACTGCAAGATAGGTTTTGTATATTTCAGTTGTATTCATTAACTATTTACAATTTAACCTTTTTTTTTTTCATTTTGAACTCAAAATAAGCTCTTGTTCTTTCATGTCCTGTGATTTTTTGTTTAATTTCAAATGTACATATTTTTAAATTTCATAGAGCTCATTGTTTTAAATTTTCTTCTTCACTTTCCTAGTTGAAGCAAAGTCTATAGCAAATACACATAAGCAGAGTAACATACATGCAGGTTATGTTAGAGTTTTGTCCAGCATCTTAACTCTTAGTGAAAGAAATCATTTTCCCCTTTAAGTTGAAACATCTTTTATTCTTTTCAGTGTATATATTCAATTTATCAACATTTGACTTTACTTGTCTTCATGGTTGCTAATTCTAAAGTTATAAGATTTGTTTTGGTGCTAACTAGTTTGCAGTGTTGATTTCTAGATTACTGTATGTCAAATTTAATCATAATGCTGTCAGCCAACAGAATGGCTTAACTCTATTTTTCTCCTTCACTGATTTTCCCTTCATTCTGGCTTAAGTCATCATTCCCTGTAGGGGATTTGACAGACAAATTCTAGGAGTAAGCATTTGCCTAAGCTTATTTCTGTCTGTTTCAATATGCACCTCAAAAGTTTTAAATTAATATTTAGATGATTTTTATTACTATTTTTAGGGGTTATATATATTTTTAATTTGTTCTAATTGTATTTTGGAAAAACTCGATATTATCTGCTAAATTTATTTGCTAAATTCGCTAATAAATTTAAAATCCTCATCTGATACACTGTGTTAAGGAAAATGATTTTGGGAGTTATTGAAAAGAAATTGGGCTTTCCAGGTGATACAAGTGGTAAAGAGTCTACCTGCTAATGTGAGATACACAAGATATGTGGGTTCGATCCCTGGGTTGGGAAGATCCCCCTGGAAAAGGAAGTGGCAACCCACTCCAGTATTTTTTGCTTGAAAAATTACATGGACAGAGGAGGCTGGCAGGTTACAGTTCATGGGGTCAAAAAAAGTAGGACAAGACTGAGCATGCATACACACTCACATCATACATGACTACCAGAAAAAACAGCTTTGACTACATGGAAGTTCGTCAGCAAAGTGATGTCTGCTTTTCAGTATGCTGTCTAGGCTTGTCATAGCTTTCCTTCCAAGGCGCATGCATCTTTGAACTTCATGGCTGCAGTCAGGGTCAACATTGATTTTGTGCCCAACAAATTAAATCTGTCAGTTTTCCACTTTTCCCCTTCTACTTACCATGAAGTGATGGGACTAAATGCCATAATCTTAGTGTTGTGTGTGTTTAGTGAATTTCAACCAGCTTTTTCACTTTCCTTTTTCACCCTCATCAAGAGGCTCTTTAGTTCTTCTTCACTTTCTGCCATTAGAGTGGTATCATCTGCATATCTGAGGTTGTTGATGTTTCTCTCAGCTGTCTTGATTCCAGCTTGTGCTTCATCCAGCCCAGTATTTTGCATGATGTACTCGGCACAGAAATTAAATAAGCGGGGTGAGAGTATACAGCCTTGTCATATTCCTTTTCCAATTTTGAACCAGTCTGTTGTTCCCTGTCCAGTTCTAACTTGTTTCTTGTCCTGCATACAGGTTTCTCAGGAGATAGGTGTTTTGGTATTCCTATCTCTTTAAGAATTTTCCAGTTTTTTGTGATCCACATATAGTCTTTAGCATAGCCAATGAAACGAAAGTAGATGTTTTTCTGGGATTCCCTTGCTTTCTCTATCATCCAACAAATTTTGGCAATCTGATCTCTGGTTCCTCAGCCTTTTCTAAACCCAGATTGTACATCCGGAAATTCTCCATTCACATACTGCTGAAGCCTAGCTTGAAAGATTTTGAGCATAACTTTACTAGCAGGTGACATGAGTGTAATTGTATGCTAGAATGAACATTCTTTGGCATTCCCTTTCTTTGGGACTGGAATAAAAACTGGCCTTTTCCAGTCCTGTGGCCACTGCTGGGTTTTCCAAATTTGCTAGCATATTGAGTGCAACACTTATCAGAATCATCTTTTAGGATTTTAAACCACTCATCTGGAATTCCATCACCTCCCTACCTTTGTTTGTCGTAATGTCTCCTAAGGCCCACTTGACTTCACACTCCAGGATGGCTGGCTCTACGTGAGTGACCTGGAGTGAGTGACGTAGGCGGGTCACCCATCAT
The DNA here is from genome assembly GCA_006408695.1 of Aepyceros melampus. NCBI lineage: Eukaryota > Metazoa > Chordata > Mammalia > Artiodactyla > Bovidae > Aepyceros > Aepyceros melampus. The sequence goes on from SJXQ01011372.1 coordinate 277,860, forward strand.
TGTTATCCAGGTTAGTAAGACTTTTTAAAATAGTTTGTGACTTTTTAAAATAGTTTGTGTATTCTTACCACCTCTTCTGAATCTCTTCTGCTTCTAGTAGGTCCTTATCATTTCTGTCCTTCATCATGCCGATCCTTGCTTGAAATGTTCCCTTACTATCTCCAGTTTTCTTGAAGAGATATATAGTCTTTCTCATTCTATTCTCTACTTCCTTGTATTGTTCATTTAAGAAGGTATTCTTATATCTCATTGCTATTCTCTAGAACTCTACATTCAGTTGGGCATATCTTCCCCTTTCTCCTTTGCTTTTCACTTCTCTTTTCTTCTCAGTATTTGTAAAGCCTCTTCAGACAACCACTTTGCCTTATGCATTTCTTTTTCTTCAATATGGTTTTGGTCACTGCCTCTTATACAGTGTTGTGAACCTCTATCCATAGTTCCTCAGGTACTCTATCTACAATAGCTAATTCCTTGAATCTATTTGTCACTTCCACTGTATAATCAGAAAGGATTTTATTTAGGTCATACCTGAATGGCCTAGTGGTTTTCCCTACTTTCTTCAATTTAAGTCTGATTTTTACAATAAGGAATTGATGATCTGAGCCACAGTCAACTCCAAGTTTTGTTTTGTTGACTGTATAGAGCTTCTCCATCTTTGACTGCAAAGAACATAATCAATCTGATTTTGGTGTTGACCATCTGGGGATGTTTATGTGTAGTCATCTCTTATGTTGTTGAAAGAGGGTGTTTGGTATAATCAGTACATTCTCTTCACAAAACTCTGCTAATCTTTGCCCTGCTTCATTTTGTACTCCAAAGCCAATGTTGCCTGTCACTCCCGGTATCTCCTGACTTCCTGCTTTTGCATTCCAGTACCCTATGATGCTCAGAGGTTAAAGCGTCTGCCTGCATGTGGGAGACCTGGGTTCAATCCCTGGGTTGGGAAGATCCCTTGGAGAAGGAAATGGCAACCCACTCCAGTATTCTTGCCTGGAGAATCCCATGGATGGAGGAGTCTGGTAGGCTACAGTCCATGGGGTTGCAAAGAGTTGGACATGATTCAGCAACTTCACTTTCACTTTCACCATATGATGGAAAGAACATCTTTTTTGGGGCATTAGTTCTAAAGGGTCTTGTAGGCCTTCATAGAACCAGTCAACTTCAGCTTCTTGGGCATTAGTGATTGGGACATTGACTTGGATTATTGTGATGTTGAATGGTTTGCCTTGGAAATGAACTAGATCATTCTTTCATTTTTTTTTAGATTGCATCCAAGTACTACATTTCAGACTCTTCAGTTGACTATGAAGGCTACTGCATTTCTTCTAAGGGATTCTTACCCAAAGTAGTAGATATAATGGTCATCTGAATTACATTTGCCCATTCCCATCCATTTTAGTTCACTGATTCCTAAGACGTTGATGATCACCCTTGCCATCTCTTGCTTGACCATATCCAATTTATCTTGATTCATGGATCTAATATTCCAGGTTCCTATGCACTAAGAAAGTAAAATATTACATAGGAAATGATATTTTTTGATACTGATAGCCAAAGCAGGGGGAATATGTGACTGTGTGTATATGTATAGTACAATCAGATGCTTTGGTATATTCAGATGTTCAGTCAACTGTATGCTCTTACTCAGAAGTATATAGCGGTTTTTGACTTAGTAGTGGGAATAGGTGAGTCCACCAGTCTAGCAGTCTGTGTCTTGTGGTGAAGGTACTGGTGGTGGTGGCTTTTTAACTACACTGGTCCTGGTCAATAGTTTGATATATACTAAGCAGTGCAGGCTCTCTGGACTCCTGGCCACTCTCAGCCTTTTGTTGCTTCTGTGAACTACCAAATGCTTTCCAATAAATCACTTTCCACTTGGATAACCATGTTGGTTTTAATTGTTTTCCAATCAAACTATGACTAGTAATGCCATATTCTACTCCTAGATGTGTAGATAACCTAAAATGATCCCCTTCTTCCTACTTATAGACAGGCTGGCAACCTCTTTCTGTCCCTTTCTCTTTTAATTGCTGTACCAGATGCTCTAAATATACAGTATATCTGTCTTTATTTAGTTGGTTTTTCATCCTCTCTCTTAGTTGCAGAAACAATGTTTCAGCCAGCTACACTGATATTAATAATAAAGACTAGATTTCTTAGATTTTATTACAACTAAGAGTGGTCATGTGTCTCTAAAGTGTGGCCAGTAAGACGTGAGTGGAAGGGTTGAAAACAGATTCTAGTCCCTTCTCATAATGGGGATAACTGCTTCCCTTGCTCCAGCTCATCCCCATTTCCCACTCTCTGAAATACATGTACAATAAAGACTCATTTTGGAAATGTGTGTGAGCTCAACATACTAGGTATAGTGAAGTAATAAGTCCAGTGTTCTTGCGCCTTGTTGACTTAGCAGAACAGAGTCCCCATTGCTACTCCACTTTTGAAGTGATAGAATAATGTCTTTGAGTTAGAAGGGCATATGATTAGTAATGCAGAACCTCACCAACATTTATTTAACCACCATTCTGGTAAAGACTTTTAATCCTCCTCTACATGTTAATGCCATCTTCTTGGAAATAAAATATACTTTCTCATTTTTTTTTCAGATTTTAAACTTTTTATTTTGTGTTGAGGTATAGCTGAGTAACAATGTTCTGGTAATTTCAGGTGAACAGTGAAGGGACTCAACCATACATATATATGTGTATCCATTTCCCCCCATACCCTTCTCCCATCCAGGCTGGCACATAACATTTGGTAGAGTTCCATGTGCGATACAATAGGTCCTTGTTAGTTATCCATTTTAAATATAACAGTGTGTACATGACCTTCCCAAACTCCCTAACTATCCCTTTCTCCCCTCACTCCCTGCAACCATAAGTTCATTTTCCAAGTCTGTTAGTCTTTTGGTTTTGTGAGTTCATTTATATAATTTCTTTTTAAATTTCACACATAAGGATGGCATATGATATTTCTCCTTCTCTGTCTGACTTCACTCTGAATGACACTCTCTAGGTCCATTCATTTTGCTGCAAATGGCATTATTTCATTCTTTTTAATGGCCAAGTAGTATTCCATTGCATACATGTACCACTTTTTGTGATAACTTTTAAATAATAAGGCTCTAAATGGAAGAGGTCTACAATTTATAAGGTATCAAACATAAGAACTTGAAGAGTTATGACAAACTTACATATATGCCTGATATTTATTTTCACTTAGACCAATTACATATCTTGAAATCCCATGTAATTCATTTCCTAGGATGACTATAATAAAAGAAATCTAAATTTCTGTGCAAGGAGAACCTATTGGACCCATTGATTCTAATAGGTTCCTTACCTGATAAAAATCACTGAGATTGTCTTCTTAGGACCAATAGCACATCTTTCCATAGATGATATGTGTTTTATCCTGTGTTTTTGGCTAGATTGTTAATTAGAACCAACCCCAGACTAAAAAGATTTTAGCACTTAATTATAAGGATCAATCATTGTTATGATAATCTGATACTGGTGAGTTTTCAATATTATGTACACAATTTAAGTGGTTCTGGTTACATGCATATAGATAGAGGAGATGGTATATACAAATTGCCTGTGTTCTATTGGAAAAGAAACAGTCTTGTTCAATTCAGGTAGACAATTTCCTGAATACTTAAGGAAATGTACTAATGAACATTGAAAAATGAAAAGCTGACAGTTTAAAAAAAAACTATAGTTACTTTGGTGACAGTCTCTGATGAAGTCTGAATGTGGCAGAGAGGTTTAATTTTTCAGAATAATGGTTCGCATGGATAATTCATAATAAGTTTAACAATTCAAGGCTCAAAGCTGTTAAATAATTGCAACTGGATTGCCAATTGGCTTTACTCAAATCTAAAAGGGACCTTTAATGTACTTAATATTTTGCTGAAACATAATTCAGTCTCAATGACTTTGAAAGGGACATTAATAGTTTTCTGAAAATATAACCTTAAAATTAAATCCATTATACATTTCGAAGATTATGGATGAAACTACTCTGTCAAATAAGTCATTAAATTAGCATAATGAGGTATGAGGGGGAGATATAAGTGAGAAACAGCAAGTAAAAGGTACTTTGTACCACAATTTGCTTACATTTAACCAAAATGACCTTTAAAAGTAGAGCTGAAGGGTCAGGTTTATCATCACTTTTCTAGCCTTCAAGTAATATATTTCTATTTAGCAGAACAATTTGCTAAAAATTGCTGCAGTAGAATTATGCTTGGTCCAGCTCTCTGCCTGCAATACACAGGGTCTGAGTAGAAGCAAGCTCTAAGAACAGCTGTTACCCAGCCATCACATCCCTGAAGCAAAACACCTGACGTGTTCTCTGCTATCACTTCCCTTCTAAAAAGCAAGCAAATCAAAAGGTGGACAAGTCATTAAGAACTTTTCCTGGAACATATATATACTGAAGAATAAAACAGCAAAATGTTAAAGTGCTAAAGAAGTATCATGATTTCTCTGCATCTGTCACACTGAAGCCGGCAAATGTCAACTTTCCTGGTCATTCATCTTTGGATGTGAGGTTTAAGTGTTTGCCTAAAGAAGAGTATGTATGCAAAAATCACATGAAAAAATATTTGATTGAAAGTAATAGAGTGAAGTTTTCAGGTGCATTTCTTCAGTTCATTTCTTCAGTTCCTGTATTCAAATCTGAATTTTTTTTCCCTAACCACCTAGACATCGTTGACTTGAGAAATTCTCTTCAGCTCAAAGAGGGAAATGATGTCCAGCAGAATGTTTGACCCATAGCAGGCATTACTAAGTATTTGTTGAGTGAAAATTGAATGTCTGAGTACTGATTAGCTTGAAAAGTAGGGCCTTTATATGTGCATATGGCATTGGTTAAGCAAATGATTGACAGATTCCTCTTGAGCAATGAGTCAAAATTCTTTTAAGATTTCTTCATTCTATAGAAATGGTGTTGTGTCTTTTCCCCTGTTTGATAGCTTTGGTGGGCTGTGGTTGTCAAACATCAGTTTCTTTGCTATGTCAGTGACTTTTAAAAGAAGACCAAATTGAAACTGATTCAGCACACTGCAGTGGTGTTGATGATAGGGATAAAAGAGACCAAGTGAAGCTGTTCTCCTTGACCTTTACTGGGAGATTTTTCAGTTGAGAGGTAATCACTGTAGAAAGCAATATTATCTAAGTCCACCAAAAGCTCATATACTCCAGGTGGCAGGACACCACATTGTTCACAAACACATTGCAACAATATGGGGTAGGAAGTTCACATTCTAATTTAATTTGCCCTGGAATTCAATATTGGTCCTGAGGAGGTGAATTAAAAGAGCTAGATGCAAACTTAAAAAATCCAATACAGACTGGGTGAGGATGCATGCCCCTCAGGATCTAATTGAGTATGTAATTCAAATGAGTTGTCACTAGACGCCATTCTTTTCACTGGATAGTACACAGCTCACCAGTCTGAATGGCTTCAGGTAAATGAGATTTAATAAAATGAGAGTGATAATTCCATAAACTATAAAAATGCAGCTATTTATATACTACAATAAACAATAATGATAAAATGAAATAATGCAAAGAGTAAGGTTTTAAAATTTTATATGACACTTAATATGCCTTTATACTCTAAGTAGTTGCACTTAACTCTGTCATTGCACTCCATTGTGAGTTTGATCAAACAATATTTTAATAGTCATTGAACTACATAATTGGTTTTAATTTTTTAAAAGAGTACTTCTAAAGTGGCTCATATCATAAACTCCTCTTGTTCTCATGCACACTTCTCTGAACATTCTTTGATGGAAGAGAGAAGACATAGAGAATAAGAAAGAAACTGATATGGCCTGTGGTCCTTTCTACCTGTTTAACACTTTGTAATCTGGTGAATTCATTGAGCTCTTTCATTTATCCATATAAATATTTGGTATGTGTGTTGTAATAGAAAAAGAAAAGTTTAAGAACTTCCTAATGCTTTACATACCCATTGTCTCTAAGCTATTATGTTCAGTCAAATAGTGGACAGGCCAAGTTCACTTTGGAAGAAGTGAAGCATTAGTCATTCAGTTGTGTCTGATTCTTTGCAACCCCATGGGCTGTAGCCTGCCAGGCTCCCCTCGAGCCTGGAATTGTCCAGACAAGAATACTGGAGTGGGTAGCAACACCCTTCTCCAGGGGATCTTCCTGATCCAAGGATTGAACCCAGGTCTCCCACATTGCGAGCAGATTCTTTACTGTCTGAGCCACCAGGGAAGTCCAAAGAATACTCAAATGGGTAGCCATTCCCTTCTCCAGAGGATCTTCCAGGCATTATAGCATTCATTTGCACTTAATGATGATTTTGTTTACTACTATTAAACAAAACACAGATGTTATGAATTAACCTGTTTCTTTCTAAAAATTTATTTGCTCCATTTTAGACTGTTCTAGTGTTTTCAATCACTCACTTTTTAAACCAGCATAATGATGACAGGAAGTAAATACTATTACACTAGTTTTTGGCTGAAAAACCTGAGACTTAGATTTATCCAAGTTCACAGACAAGTAATAGACTTGGTATATAAATACACTTCTATGTGCATTGTGGAGGCCAAGCTCATTTCAATAATCACAATGTCAGAAATAAAATGTCATTTGAAATTTTCTCTCTGATTACTTCCTTAAAGCTATAAAACCAAAAATATAAATCTTGAGCATTTTCTATTCATTAAGGGTAAGTAAAAACAGGCAGAAAATCAGGAGTTACCCATGGTACATTTGTGTCCCTTCTTTTCTTACATATATGTAAGATCTCCTATGACTTCCTGCTTTATCTGCAAGTCCCAAAATGTGTTATCTATAATGGAGGCTCATCTTTTCTTTAGATCTAGTAGATTGTGCTAGCATTTAGATTGATTATAACTGACAACTGTTAAAAACCTAAAAATGTTAAATTATTTTTTCTTAAAGTGTATATACATTTAACTGAACATTATTCAATCTTGCATTATAGAACAGTCCAAAATGAAAGACTGCTTTGCTAATTTACTTATTTTCACACGCAACCAGTGATCAATTATTTTTGCATAACAATTTACAATTATGCTAAGAGAAGAAATAAAGTAGGTTCACACGCTTCGAATATTCTATAAGCAGAGCTAAAATTTTATCTCTTATAACTCCTTCACAGATATTAAGCTGATCCAGTATTATACCCACAAAAGTTTTAAGAGGATATTACTAGCTAGACATCTAGAAAAAATTCACGAAGAGATCAATAGAAACTTTTAGAAAACCCTGAAGATGCCACCAGAAAATTACAAGAGCTAATCAATGAATATAGTAAAGTTGCAGGATATAAAATCAACACAAAGAAATCCTTTGCATTCCTATATACTAATAATGAGAAAATAGAGAAATTAAGGAAACAATTCCATTCACCATTGCAACGAAAAGAATAAAACACTTAGGAATATATTTACCTAAAGAAACTAAAGACCTATATATAGAAAACTATAAAACACTGGTGAAAGAAATCAAAGAGGACACTAATAGATGGAGAAATATACCATGTTCATGTATCGGAAGAATCAATATAGTGAAAATGAGTATACTACCCAAAGCAATCTATAGATTCAATGCAATCCCTATCAAGCTACCAATGGTATTTTTCACAGAGCTAGGACAAATAATTTCACAATTTGTATGGAAATACAAAACACCTCGAATAGCCAAAGCAATCTTGAGAAATAAGAATGGAACTGGAGGAATCAATCTGCCTGAATTCAGGTTCTACTACAAAGCTACAGTCATCAACAATGTGTAACAAAACGATTACAGTATTGTAAAGCAAAACAAACTAAAAAATAAAAATTAATAAAAAAAAAAAGACAGTATGGTACTGGCACAAAGATAGAAATATAGATCAATGGAACAAAATAGAAAGCTCAGAGGTAAACCACACATCTATGGACACCTTATCTTTGACATAAGAGGCAAGAATATACAATGGAGGAAAAACAATCTCTTTAACAAGTGATGCTGGGAAAACTGGTCAACCATTTGTAAAAGAATGAAACTAGAACACTTTCAACACCATACACAAAAATAAACTCAAAATGGATTAAAGATCTAAATTTAAGACCAGAAACTATAAAACTCCTAGAGGAGAACATAGGCAAAACCTTCTCCGACATAAATCATAGCAGGATCCTCTATGACCCACCTCCCAGAATATTGGAAATAAAAGCAAAGATAAACAAATGGGACCTAATTAAACTTAAAAGCTTTTCCACAACAAAGGAAACTATAAGCAAGGTAAAAAGACAGCCTTCAGAATGGGAGAAAATAATAGCTAATGAAGCAACTGACAAACAACTAATCTCAAAAATATAGAAGCAACTCCTATAGCTCAATTCCAGAAAAATAAACGACCCAATCAAAAAATGGGCCAAAGAACTAAATAGACACTTCTCCAAAGAAGACATACAGATGGCTAACAAACACATGAAAAGATGCTCAACATCACTCATCATCAGAGAAATGCAAATCAAAGCCACAATGAGGTATCATTTCATGCCAGTCAGAATGGCTGTGATCCAAAAGTCTACAAGCAATAAATGCTAGACAGAATGTGGAGAAAAGGGAACCCTCTTACACTGTTGGTGGGAATGCAAACTAGTACAGCCACTATGGAGAACAGTGTGGAGATTCCTTAAGAAACTGGAAATAGAACTGCCATATGACCCAGCAATCCCACTGCTGGGCATACACACTGAGGAAACCAGAATTGAAAGAGACATATGTACCCCAATGTTCATCTCAGCACTGTTTATGATAGCCAGGACATGGAAGCAACCTAGATGTCCATCAGCAGATGAATGGATAAGAAAGCTGTGGTACGTATACATAATGGAGTATTACTCAGCCATTAAAAAGAATACATTTGAATCAGTTCTAATGAGGTGGATGAAACTAGAGCCGATTATACAGAGTGAAGTAAGCCAGAAAGAAAAACACTAATACAGTATACTAATGCATATATGTGGAATTTAGAAAGATGGTAATGATAACCCTGTATGCAAGACAGCAAAAGAGACACAGATGTATAGAAAGACTTTTGGACTCTGGGAGAGGGAGAGGCTGGGATGATTTGGGAGAATGGCATTGAAACATGTATAATATCATATAAGAAATGAATCAACAGTCTAGGTTTCATGCAGTATACAGGATGCTTGGGGCTGGTGCACTGGGATGACCCAGAGGGATGGTATGAGGAGGGAGGTGAGAGGGAGGTTAAGGATTGGGAACATGTGTACACTCATGGCAGATTCATGTTGATGTATGGCAAAACCAATACAATATTGTAAAGTAATTAGCCTCCAATTAAATAAATGTAAATTAAAAAAAGAATGATATGGTATTTTCTTTTTATTGTACTAAAGATATATATTTAGTAAGGGTTTACTTCTTAATGGCAGAGAAAAGTAGTGAAAAACAGGCAATTTAAAAAGTCCTCAAAATACATCTGAGCAAATCTTGAACAAACTACAGCTTGCCAACTTTATGTTTAGAAATCTGGAAACCATTCTAATAAAATGTAAAAAGTTGTATGCTTACATCTTTAAGAACTTAGAAAAATTTTTTCTTTGCATAACTTTTCAAATTAATTCAATTTTAAAGTTTATGGATATGTCTAAATATCAATAGTCCAGTTTTGCTTTGGTGGTAGGCAATAAATCTGATCACCTAAATTTCTAAGGTTAAATTTATTTAAGTTCCCTTAGAAGCATTTTTCATTAGATTTAATTTACATTTTATTTTATTTTTATTGCAAATTGAAAAAATTTAAACAAATATATTCAGAAAAGAAAAATTATGACATACAAATTGCTTTAAAGTTCTACTCCTGCTTTTGGTCTGGTTCAACTTTAAAATAAAACCAGCACTCACTCTCACACACACACACACACACACACACACACAAATATGAAAATTTCTTGCTTTTTAAATGTAAATTCTCATTAACAAGAATGAAGGAGTTATATTGGGAAACCATCTGAGGTCCCCTTGTCTTTTAAATAGGAATCTTAAAAACAAATACCATATACATTTCAAACTTTGAAAATATCTTGTTAAATTTTTAAATTAAAATATCATTAAATAAATTATCTTTATATTTGTTCAGAACAGCTTCACAGGTAGCACAGTGGTAAAAGAATCTGCCTGCCAGTGCAGGATATGCAAGAGTTACGGCTTTGATACCTGAGTCAGGAATAGGCCCTGGAGGAGGAAATGGCAACTAACTCCAGTATTCTTTTTGGGAAAATTCCATGGGTAGAGGAGCCTGGCAGGCTACAGTCCATGGGGTTACAAAGAGCTGGACACTACTGAGCATACACACATACCATACTGCAGGCGTGTTAGCTAGAAAATGCAGGAAGAACTAGCACAGATGAACTGCTACTAGAAGACTGACTACAACATAATGAGCAATTGTCACCTTTCCATTATATAGCTATGTAACAGAAAGATTGGTTGACTGAAATACACTTGTGAATTACATAATTTCATCTATGAAGACAAGGGAGCAAAGAAGTCATTGCTCATCCAAACCTATAACATGGATTTATTTTCATTATATGATCCTTGAAAATCTGTGGTAGGAAATGTATTACTCTGTGTCACAAAGCCCCACCAAACTATTTCAAATGTTATACATATTTTAATTGACTCATGTAAAGGTAGAGAATTATTAGATAAGACTTTGTTAACTGAAAGGTGATAAATAAATAATATAAACAGAATTAATTATCACCAACAGAATATAGCTGAAACATGATAAAATCTTCCAAGAGAGACTTTTCTTGGTTTTCACTGTATTTTCTTAATTTCATTAGCAGATATATTTTGTAAAACTTCAGTTCATTCTCTCAGTCTTGTCTGATTCTTTGAGACCCCATGGACTGCAGCATGCCAGGCTTCCCTGTCCATCACCAACTCCCAGAGCTTGCTCAAACTCATGTCCATTGAGTCAGTGATGTCATCCAACCATCTAATCCTTTGTTGTCCCCTTTTCCTCTTGCCTTCAATCTTTCCCAGCATCAGGGTCTTTTCAAATGAATCAGTTCTTCACATCAGGTGGCCAAAGTATTGGATTTCAGCTTTAGCATCAGTCCTTCCAAAGAATATTCAGGACTGATTTCCTTTAGGATGGACTGGTTGGATCTCCTTGCTGTCCAAGGGACTCTCAAGAGTTTTCTCCAACACTACAGTTCAAAAGCATCAATTCTTCGGCACTCAGCTTTCTTTATAGTTCAACTCTCACATCCATACACGACTACTGGAAAAACCATAGTTTTGACTAGATGGACCTTTGCAAAAACTTAAGTCATAATTAAATTTTTGTGTGTTTGGGTATGTGATAAGATGAAATAAACACATTCTATCTTTTCTCCCCCACCAAATGCAATTATAAAACCTGGATTGGACGCATGTAGTAGCTCTCTGAGAACACTGAAAGGTAAATAGTAGCAAGCACGCTGGGAAAATCAGAGTTCAAAGTAACATCAAATCAGCAGCAAGTTCACCCGCCCCGCCTTGAGTAGTCTCCAGCCTGAACACGCTACACTAGGAAACCCAGAAGTGGCACTCAGGTACAGACGAAGAGCTCTTGGAAAAGCACTCTTATTTTGATTCAGAATGTGAGAAATGGAGCTCTTAACACTGAAAAAAGTGAGAAATTCAGTTTACCCTTAATTTAATTATTTTCTCCACTTTCTCATGCTCTAATCGCCAAGCAATTTGCTGAGTATGGTAGGAGAATGGTCAGTGGAAAATCACAGGAGGCAAAACGCAGAGGAAGGGGAACTTTCCTCTTTGATTGGAGCTCAGAAACAAACCTGCCTGGCTTTTTTCCTCACCCTGTCTTCTAATGGCTTGCTTCAGACATGGTGCAACCATAGCCCTGTGTGACAGAGTAGGTAAACAGAACTCCAGCTCGATTTCTGAAGGAAAGTAAAAGAGATCCTCAGGGAAACATAAAACACCAAGGAGAGCATTAAAAGGGAGGAGGTTGGCAACGAATGCCATAACAAACTCCTGGATGGAACTTGAATGGATCTGATCCTAATCAATAAGCCTAAGCTATTAACAATTCTAAATCTGAGTGTATATATTGCTTCAAATATATATAAAGCAAAAAACTACCAGAATTGAGAGGAGAAATCTTCAATTACAGATGGAAAAAATCAACACTCCTTTCTCAGTTATGTATAGAACTAATGGACAAAAATAAGGTTATGGAAGAAAGGAAAAACATCATGAACCACCCTAAACTAAGCTGACATTTAAAAAATGATAATATCCAACAACCATAAAATATCCATTCTTTTCAAGTGCATGAGACAGCAAGATAGACCACATCCAGCATCATAAAAAAATAATAATTTTGAAAGAATAGAAATCAACATGCATGTCTATGACCAATACAGAATTAAACTAGAAAGCAATAACAGAAAAATGATAAGAAAATAGTCAATACTTTGGAAATTCATCAACACAATTCTGCATAACCTCTGGGGTTAAAGAGAAAATCTCAAGCAAAAATAGGAAGTATTTTGAATTAAACAAAAAATGAAAATGCAAAATAAAATCAAAATCAAAATTTGTGGGATGCAACTAAAGCAATGCATAAAGAGAAATTTATAATAGTAATTGTTTAGAAGAGAAGATTTCAAGTCAATAATGTGAGCTTCTATTTAGAATAAAGGTGAAAAAGAACAAAATGAATACAGATTAGCAAGAGAGGGGAAATAACAAAGATAAGAGATCACTGAAATTGAAAATAGATTTACACTAATGAAAAAACAATGAACCAAACTCTGCTTCTTTGTAAAGATAATACAAGTAATAAACCTCTAGCAAAGATTAACAAAGAAAGAGACAAATCACCAATGTCAGCAATGGAAGGAGTGTTACACTAGATTGTGAAAATATTTAAAGGATAACAAGGGAATGTGTACAACTTTAGGCACATACACTGGGCAACTCAGATCAAATAGATCTCTTCTTATCAAGAGAAATTCTATAGCTATTATAGAAATGTAATTTGCAAAATATTCCTAAAAAGAAATCACCAACTCAGATGATTTCCCTGGCAAAATCAACGAATTATTTAAGAAGACACTATTTCTATACAACTCATTAATCACTAGAGGGTTACAATTAATGCCATGATGAGATATACTGTGTATCTTTTAGTGTAGATAAAGTAAAAAAAAAATACTAACCGTACCAAATATCAGGATGGATACTGAGCAAATCAGCTTATCACCCATAACCGAAGAGAATGCAAAATGATTCAGCTACAGAAAGCAATATGGCAGTTGCTTAAATGTACATTTACTAAATAACTCACCAGTATCACTACTATCTAGAGAAATAATAACTTATCACTTTAAAAAGTACATAAATGTCTGTAGAAGCTCTACCCATAATTATCAAAGTCAACAAAAAACAACAAAAACTCAACTATTGATACAGAAAAACCTTGAGTGAATATAAGGCATGCTGATTGGAAGAAATCAGTTTCAAGAGTTTATGTGATATATGAATACAATTTGATTTGATTTATATGCCACTAGTGAATAGATATTACTTTGCTGATTAAGGTCTGTCTAGTCAAAGCTATGGTTTTTCCAGTAGTCATGTATGGATGTGAGAGTTGGACTGTGAAGAAGGCTGAGCATTGAAGAATTGATGCATTTGAACTGTGGTGTTGGAGAAGACTCTTGAGAGTCCCTTGGATCCAACCAGTCCATTCTAAAGGAGATCAGCCCTGGGATTTCTTTGGAAGGAATGATGCTAAAGCTGAAACTCCAATACTTTGGCCACCTCATGTGAAGAGTTGACTCATTGGAAAAGACCCTGATGCTGGAAGGGATTGGGGGCAGGAGGAGAAGGGGACGACAGAGGATGAGATGGCTGGATGGCATCACTGACTCGATGGACGTGAGTCTGAGTAAACTCTGGGAGATGGTGATGGACAGGGAGGCCTGGCGTGCTGCAATCATGGGGTCACAAAGAGTTGGACATGACTGAGCGACTGAACTGAACTGAACTGAGTGAATAGATCAAGTATTTTATAGATAGAGAATCTATAGATAAACAGAGAATCTATCAGTGAGATAATGTGTGTGTGTGTGACAATAAATGGATAATAAAACTAGCTTTTGGAGTTATGAAGCCATTTGGTGTCCTAATTTTAGTTACACCAAAAAAAGAGTGAACTTTACCATATGAATACTAACATATAAAATTAAAAGAAAACCAGTGCCTGCAAGGTATAGTATACTGAAAACACATTCTTGAATAAATTTTAGACTACTCTAGATATATCAGGACTTAAGATACCAAAGCAGTTTATTTTCTGTTTCACATAGGCAAATACATATGAGATCATGGTTGAAATTATTGCATATAAATCCCAAAGTAATATTTGAAGAGTAATACCAATATTTAATCAATCCTAGAGAAAGAGGATTCTATACTATTGTCTTTCTTTGTCTTTCTTCCTCATATCCTGACTTATAAATCTGAAGCTGAGATATAGATACATTATCAGTAGGTCTCACAATTTGATTCTACCTCTTTATAGCCTAGGACTGCTCCTTACCAAGTCCATGGAGCATATTCATATGAACTTTTCTCAAAGGTATGTGTGAACCAGCAGCATTTAAAGAGCTCATTGGGACATATAGGAATGGCAAATGTGAGGTTTATTCCTATGATAGAGTTCATTTAATTTTGTATTATATTACCCAGTTGTATTAATGTGAAACTTTTCATTTGTCTAAGTCTTGATCCTTATCTTAATTTTAATTATTTTGAGAACAGGAATTATGTAAACATTTCTAACAACACAATTATATGCCATGTAGACATAAAAAAACTTATTGAAAGTAAGTAAAGGTGAAATACTTTTCTGAAATATGGGAGGGGAATTCAGTATGTTTCTTATGCTAGGATCAATATAATGTGGGAATTTCCAGTACAGGGATCTGTGTCGTTGCTTCCTATTTTCATTGCAATAACACTTAAGGATAAAAGACAAATAAAATAGCACTTGAATTGCTTGTTTTTATGAGTATCATAGTAAAGAATTATGAAGTGAATAAATGTTCCAACCTGGTTCTTTGATGTGAAGCCAATTTGTGTTATTCCAAGAACTCTAAGAAGTCAGAATTATAGTTTATGTGCCAAGGGGCTAAAATCAAAATGGCAGTCTCTGTTTATAATTACCAGAAGACATCTTAGTATCAATAATGTGAAGAGGAAATAATATAATTATTAACATAATGTTAATATAATGAT
This sequence comes from Aepyceros melampus, assembly GCA_006408695.1. Taxonomy (NCBI): domain Eukaryota; kingdom Metazoa; phylum Chordata; class Mammalia; order Artiodactyla; family Bovidae; genus Aepyceros; species Aepyceros melampus. Next base: position 293,207 of record SJXQ01011372.1, read on the forward strand.
TTAATTTAAATAGCAAGAATAGCATAAACATTTAATGTCTTTTTCCCTAAAACTATTTTTTTTTTTCCCTTCAAACTCTTCTCATCTTGGCAGACCTCTGTTTCCAGACTTCTATTCTAAAAGTGTCAAGGGTCTTGACAAAAAGTATGTGTTGAAATGCAGGGTTCAGTTTCAAATAAGATAAACCAAAATATATGGGTACTGGTTTTGCTTCATATTCCCAAGGACATTTTTCTGTTCTTTTCTGCCCTCATTTGAAGTCAGAAATTCTAATTTTAATGCCATCTTTCACTCTTGCTTTCCATTTGGTTGAGTCAATGGGATATACCATTAGGAGATCATAGGGAGAAAGGGAAGGACTTTTGGTCCTTGCTTATGCCCATTTCCCACCCATAGAGGTGTGTTCTTTTACTTGCAGTCAGAGCTCCTACAGCAACAACTTTTTCCTAGTTCTAGTTATATTACTTCGTGTCCTGGTTCATACAAAGCTAGAGATGATCATGGTTTCCCATTCCTTTTTGTAACTGTTCTTCACATGATTATTCTGTCCTTGGCTACACCATGGTAAACAGTTCTTTCTTTACATCTACTCAATTAACATTTCAAGTGTTTTTATGCCCGAAGTTCGAATGGAATAGAGTGTCATCTCTACCTTGTTTAATGATTTCTTTCTTCATACTTTAAAACTACATCATCTTAAGTGAAATATATTTTATTTTGAAATATGATACATATATAGGTGTGTTGTATATGCTATTATTTGGTGTTTTGAATCTATTTAATGGGTAAATTATTGCAACAGAACTTGAAATGAAGATACTTCTAAGTAGCAGTAAATGGCTTTACTTGAATTGTTGGCATTTTTCTTTTACACTAGGATAAAACTGACCTTTCTCAAACCTTTCTCCAATGGATGACATTATGAAGAAAAGCATCTTCAGCCTCAAAAGGGCACTGTTTGGTCTGGTCTTCTTTCAAAGAGTGTAGAGTCCAAGATGAAAGCAAACCTGGCCCTTTTACCTCAGTCAATTGGGGGAAGATGTCATTTAATCTACTGGATAATAGTGGGAATAGGTCCCAGAGTCATTTCGTAGAATTAATGAGAAAATGGCACGCAGGCACAACAAGTTCCTCTCTATTTTATATTGCTTAATTGGCATACGTGTTTATCTGGGGGACTTTAAAAAGAAACTTGGCAATAGATATATGACCACATCAAAAGACTGGAGTTTGGATTGCTTACTCTTCTATGAGAATTAAAGCTGGCAAAAGTACGTGGTTTATTTTAATGCAATTAGTTGCAGCTCAACAAAGAAAATGAACCTTCCTTTATATCTTTCCAGTTTTGTGTGTTCTCATGCTAATGAGCCTCAAAGACTAACCACTACCCTCAGGGTAATAACATAAATATTTAATTTATGTTATTAATTAAACTGCTTAATTTAAATAACATTTAAATTCTGCATGAAGCATACAATAATATTCTTCAGAGGGTGACCTTAATGTGATTTTGAACATATTTTCTTATCTAAAAGTGGCATCTATTTACTAAGGAAAATATGTAACATTATTGATGCTCAGCTGGTCAGTAAAATCAGGTGTAACTTTGCAGAGAAATATATAATATAGCAATATAAATTTATATTCTTATATATGTACAAATATTCAAGATGGGTGATTTATTCTATTGGCATAAGTATAGTTATTAACTCTAAGCATATTCAAGGATATTTTTAAAAAGAAGGCAAGAAAAATTTAAATAATTATCAACAAATTTTCTTTAATGGTCAAAGTTTCTCTGCTGTATATCTAACCAGGCTAATTAAACTCATAAATACGAGACTGGAATAGTAATACTACTGGTTGAATCCTGTGCTGAGTTTGATTAAAAGGTTCTGTCAGAGACTAACCTTCACTATTAAGCTGGGGACAGCCTTTCAAAGAAATGATAGCGATAAGGCTTTGAGAGAGAGAGACAACACTAGAATAAAAGTTCAACATGCCCCAAAGGATTTTTCAGTGCATGATGACTGGAGGCCTAAAAGCTAATAAAAGATAAACTTTCAACAAAAGTACGGTCAAAAAAAAAAAAAAAGTGACTAAGAAATAGCCCCAAGAAAGAAAACTTGGACAAGCTCTTTTTACAGCAATACAGAAAGATTAGAATGAAGATACATTTAACTATCATTCAATTTTCTGCCTTTTTAAATGCATTTCCTAGAACTGACCTTTACAAAGTTTATTTCTAGATTTTGGCAAAAACAGAAGAATGAAAGATCACTGATAGAGCTATCTTAATCCTTCAGTCTTTTGTGAAGGGGGAAATAATGAGGAAAGTTTTTCTATACCATATTTGGAAGACAAATATTTATGAAGCCATGGAGAAGAGTAGGAGGGCTGATTTTTCTCTCTCTCAGTACACCCTGGACTGGTTAGGCCTGAGACTAGGAAGGAAGGGGCTGCTGGCCTGTCTTATCCGTGTACACCTGATAGAAAAATCAACATCTAGCTCAGCGTAAAGGAGACCTGAATGGATTGGAAAACATTTCTCTGATTGTGAGTCTGGGAAATAACGAGTTCCACTGGTAGCTCAGACAGTAAAGAACCTGCCTGCAATGCAGGAGACCTGGGTTCGCTCCCTGGGTTGGGAAAATCCCCTGGAGATGGGCATGGCAACCCATTCCAGAATTCTTCCCTGGAGAATTCTATGGATAGAAGAGCCTGGCAGGCTAGGAATATAGTCCATGGGGTCACAAGCATCAGACACAACTGAGTGACTTTCTTTCACTTTCACTGGAGAAGGATGTGTACTGTACTATTAGAATGGAGGAACAGACAGGAGATCAGGAAAAGTGTTTGAGGAAGACTGGTCTGCCATTCTCAAATGAGTAAGAATCAGCACTAGAAATGGGAAGAGTCAGGCCAGGTTCATGGGTGTTGACCTGTGCAGTCATACAAAGCCCGTGCTTAAAAGATCCCATGCTTGGTTTAATGTTCTACTTGCTCTGTCTTGAAATTCTTAAATCTCTGAACAAAAGGCTCTGAGTTTTATTTTGCACTTGGCTCTACAAATTGTGAGACAGTTCCTGTGAGGGGAGGGATTGTAAACTTTGGGTAGTTTATCATGTCTTAAGCATCTCTAACAGTTTAAGAAGCCATTCCTTTCTCCTCTCAAGATACATGCTGCTCTGAACACCAGGAAATTGAAAGACTATCACCTTAATCACTTATTTATGTCTCTTCCTCCATACTTCACTCAAAGCTCCAGCACATACTTAGTTCTGCATTGGTCAAGGATACATCAGAAGTTATAAGCTTTAGGCATTTCCAACTGAATTGTAAGACCTTTGCCATTTGCCTTTTCTTTATCACATTGCAGTGAGCATGTGATGAGAATGTGATAAATCACATCTGCAATGGAAAGTCACATTCCTTTTAAAGCTAAACAAGAGAAGATGCAGTCAATAAGAAATTCTTGATCCTCAAAGGCTGTTCAGTAGCGTAGTAAGTGCTATCTCCACTTGTTTATTCTCCTTTTTACTATAGCCCTTTTCCCATGAAGTTTTTTATAGATCCATAAAGATCCCAATAGGCAATGAGACCATATAGTACATTAGATAAGATAAACTCTAAGCTAGATAACTTGAGTACAATTCCTCAACTCAGTACTTGTGTAACTTTAAGGAAATACTCAAACCGATGCTTCTTCTCTGCAGATATCAAAGAGAATGAATATATTAATCCATTGCATTCGAAAATGCGGTTATGTTTTATCTGCTCATATTATTCTCCTTATTATGGCAATTTCACATAGGAGCTTTGCATGCTCTTGATGCCCAAGAACAAGACAAAATATGTCTACCCATAAAAAACTCAACCTCTGATGAGAATTAGAATGGGAAACATCACAATTCTTAGCAGCTTATTACAATATTAAAGACAACCATATATCTTGAACTTTTAGTAGATTCAGGCCCAGAAATTGAAGAGTTATAGTTTGACTGTAAAGTTAATTCATAGGCCTCTGCAAGAGGAAAAAAAAATGTCTCTTTCACCACTCTGTGGCCTATAATTAATTGTAATTACCAGTTTGCATAGGACTGTATTGGTAGGAGGGTCAAAGATTACAAAGAACTTTCCCATTGCTCAGTGGCTAATGGGACACAGCTGCAAGGGAAATAAAACAGTATAATTAAACTTTAGTCTCTTTTGTTCCTTTCTTTAAGCAACATAGTTACAATTTTCATGTCACTAAAGAAAACATCCATCTTCATATGCTATAGGCAGAAAGCGTCTTTATGATGTAATCTTATTGATCTTGCATGCTGACTGGTTTCCACCATCTTTTTATTGATTAAAATCTGCCTATAGCTGTTACTTGATTGGGAGATGTTCTTTAAGTATATTAAAATTAAAGAGATTACAAAAAAGATAAAGGAAAATTTCAGCATATTCTCCCTTTTCTTCACTGTTCATGCAAATTGCATCTAGTTTTCACATTTTTATGATTTACAAAATGAAGGGCAAAAGGGCTAATATTCAGTGGTAATCAGTTGCCAAGCATTGTCTAAATATCTTCACTTTACAGGTCTAGCAGTTACAGGCAGGCTGAAATCTCTGAAGAACAAGGCAACACTTTGGTGCAATTTAAGTGGCTTTTGTGACATTTTTATCTGATAATTTAGCCTATTTTCTCTTTCTTTGATTCAGCCCCAATCTCCATTCCTTAGGAATACATGGGTTTTATCTTGCTTTCTTAAAGTCCCAATAAGATCATCTCTGGTTTCCCATTAACTTGCTTTTTCAATACTTTGCAAAATTTTCTCTACCTTTTCTAAATCAAAATGTGTGTGATCCTCTTCGCAGCTAGTTTTCCACTGTGCCTAATCACATCAAAATTAGGCATCCCTTAGAATTAACAGGGTGCTTAGTCAAATGACATGGGGGTTTCATAAGTGAAATAAGAAGAGTCCTCTCTTAGCTAGATAACCACTGCAGAAGAAAGATGCCATCAGAATACTATTAATACCCACAGGGTGATAGTTCCCGTACTCCAGGCCTGCACTCCTTCCACTTTTCAATGAGCATGCTCTTGACCCTCACTCAACTACTTATTTCATGGTCATCCCTAAAATGTTGTCTTCTCCAGTAGCAGCAAGCTCTTCACAATTTCAATTTTCCAGCTTCCAACACTTCTACCCCTTCTAAACTTTTTCTCTCCTGCTCTCTTGTACTCCCATGCCAGCAACCCTTCTTCACTAGACCCTGCCTGCCATCGTTCCTATCACTATCGTCATCTCTCTCCTGTCTTTAATTCTTCCATATTCTGCTATGCCAGCTTAAATTCCATGGTGTGTCATTGTAATCATACCCTTCTCTCTTGTTTCCTTGCACTGCTCTCATTTCCTTGTACTTGCTAGGCAAAACAAAAATGGTATTGAAATCAAATGTTCCTCCAATTCCATACTGAAAGACTAAATTAAGTACATAGCAGCTCATTTTGGGGGAAGAACACATAGTCATATAGCCTGATCTCACTCTAAATCTGCGACCGTTCATCTCAAATGTGCTTTTAATAAGACCGTATTAGACTGCATTTCCCTGGTTGGTTCATTTTCCCTCTCCCCTGATTGCATATACCTTGATCTCTCTTCACATGTCATATTCTGCTCTCCATATAAATATAGAGTTAAATGAAAGTGTTAGTTGCTCCATCATGTTTGACTCTCTGTGACCCCATGGACTGTAGTCCACTAGGCTCCTGTGTCCACAGGCTTCTCCTGGCAAGAATATTGGAGTGGGTTGCCATGCCCTCCTCCATATAAATATAGTTGCCCTTAAATTCAGAAAATATAGTAGAGAATTTACAAATGCTATAAGGACTATCAAAACAACCTCTCTACTTAAATCTTAGGTTGTACATTTTGCTTTCTTTCATTAGTATAAATTAATTTATTAATATGAGTTAAGCATTTGTGGCCCTAGCCATGGCCAAATACTTCACTATTTATAAGATCCCATTTCTTCTCCCCTTTCAAGATGTAGTTCCTTTAATTCAACCCTCTCTTTTCCATATCATTAATTTTTACCTCTGTGATGAATCACCTTAATTTAATATGCAAACATATTTCTCCCATCATTAAAACAAATAAACATAGAGAAATAAAACAAAACACCTCTCCTCATTCCAAATCTCCTCCTATTTCACTTCTTTATTTACAGTAAAGCTCCTAAAATTTTTGTCTGGTCTTGAAGATTCAGTCCTGCAACTGTTTTTTCCACCTACTAAAAAGGAAGGATACTGAGATCCATGTTACTAAATCCTGCAGTTGTTAATCATTCCTCATCTTGTTAATGTTTCCGTAGCTTTTGCCTTAAATCAGTGCTTTTTTCTTCTTCATCTACACTTATTCTTTGGGTGATCTCATCCAGTTGAAGGCTTTAAATGTAATTTATGTAGGCACATCTCCCAAATTCACATTTCTAGCCTGGATTTTTACACTGAATTACAGATTTGCATTTTAACTTGTTATCCTACTGTCATCTGAAGGTCTGTTAGATGTCTCATATGTAACATATTCAGAACTAACTTTCAGATATCTCCCTTCATGTCTGTTCTATTTACTATCTTCTAACCTTAATAGGAACTCTGTCCTTCCAGTTGTAAGCCCCAAATCCCTTTTTTGTTCATGCTTCTCTTTATTCACAAGTCATATCCAATATGACTAAAAACTTACTGATTTTAGATTCAACATCTATGCAGAAGTGGATCAACTCTCAGCAGCTCTGTTATTCACGCCATTGTTCTCTCTCACTTGGATCACTGCAGTGGACTCCTAACTTTCCTGCCATCTGCCCTTGCCCTTACAAGATCAATGGCCAGGGCGGTGGCCAGAATGACCTTGTTGGAACTTGAAACAGATTACATCATTCTTCTGATCAAAACACTCCAAGGCTTTCTATCTCATTTTGAGTGAAAGCAAATTCTTTACAATGTCCTCCAAGATTCACATTATCTGTCTGTCACTCTCAGACCTCATCTCCTAACAGTCTCCCCTATACTCATTCCATCTCAAATCATGAACACAGAGGGCTGGTGCTTGCCTCAGAGCCTTTCCAGTTTGCACTAATTCTTCCTGGCATGTTCTCCTCCTAAATAAACATATGTGTCACTCTCTTACACTCTCAGATTTTTACTCAAATGCCATTTCCTCCAACATATTTCCCTTATCACTATAATTACAATTGCCATCTTTTACTTTCTTTTCTCCTTCCTGGAATTATTTTCCTTGATAGTAATTCATATCATTTAACATGCTAGAATAAATATAAACTATTTGAAAATTATATGTACATATAAGAAAATGTATATTTTAGAATATAAACTATCTCAGAACTATGTCTGACTTGAATCTAGAATTCATACATACAGGAAAATGGTTGGACATGGAAGGTGGTTGAATATAAACTGGAAAAGGGCATTATATCTGGATCAAGGGAAGCTAAAAGGATTTCAGTTTATTTAGTCACTGAGGCTGAATTATGTTTTGGAGGACATAAAGAAGGAAATCTTCACTAATATGTTATTTTAGGAATAAGAACACTTATCTCTGCTAATATATCAATAGCTACAAAATGATGTAATATGTCATCATTTTGGAAATGATTTATAGAAAATATATAGAAATGGCAATATTTAAACTATTTTTATTAGCTAGTGTGAAAGAGAGTTTTAGAAAGAGGCTTTTTTACATCCTTACATCATGCCCGAATTGAAGAAAAAGACAGAATAATTTAATTCTGATGGTGGCAGAGATAGGGAAAAGGGTATTCACTTCAGGGTATAGAACAGCCCCACAGAATCAATTGCAGTTCATCTTTGCACTTTTTTCCTTACACATGAGTTACTCCACATCTTGGGTTGATCAGGCTCTACAGCTGAGAGGAAAGGAGGATTATCCAATTCTGTAAGTAGACTGCTGTGTTTAGCACCACCCATCCTTGATGTGGTTCTGCAGATGTCAGCACAATCGGTTTTCATAACTTGCTGTATATTTCTGCGTGTTTATACAGAATGGCAGCTTGTTCTTTCTAGCCAACTTTTCTGTGTTATTCTGCCAAATTCTAGCCATGATTTCTGCAAAGTCTCAACATCTCTGAGTACTTATATATAGTAGTTTATATATCTAAACTACTCAAAGATGTTGACCCATTATATACACACACATATACATACATACATACACACACATATACCTGTTTCACTAAAGTGAAATTGAGGGACTAGAATAGGTGGTAAGGGGACTGGGTTTCCTACGGTTAGCATCTTGCCTGGGACTTGGACTCCATGTTAAATCAATGCAAGTAATCATAGAACACTGAAATTAAAGGAAATTTTCAGGTCATCTTCTCCAGTATTTGAGTTCCAGAGAGGTGGAACAGTGTTCAAGGTCAATGATGATTCATGTTCTCAAAAAGCATAACTCAAAAACAATGGTTTATTTCCACTTAGACCTTATTTTTTGTTTCTGTCTCTAATAGATCTGACCCTGAGAGCCATAAAGCTTTTTTCTGGAAAGACTTGATATAAATTGCATATTATCAGAATATATAGTGTGTATAAAAAGGGTAGAGTATTCAGATTTAAGGGACTGATTTATTGTATTAGTTTGTCATTGGAGTCACAGAAGACACAGCAGATACGAGTTTGATACCTGGTTCGTAAAGATCCCCTAGAGAAGAAAATGGCAATCCACTCCAGTATTCTTGCCTGGAAAATCCCATGGAGAGAAAAGCCTGGTGGGTCACAGAGTTGGACGCAGTTTAGAGATTGAGCATGCACACACACACACTATCAGAACAGCAAACCATCCCAAGTCTTAGTGGCTTGTCGCAGCAACCTTTTATTATATGTGTCTCTGTGGGTGAGTTGGGGCAAATCTGCTTCACAGGGGGCTCAGCTGGGCTTTTGGGGAGATACTCATCTGTTCCATATATCTCTTCATTTGTTTTAGACCAGAAAGGATGAGGTGAAATTGAGCAGTATGAGGCCCATTGTACACAAAGCCTTCTTCTGTGCCCCCCATTTATTATTTGTAGGAAAAAGGTTTCAGCCTCCTAGACCTCCCCCGAGTTCAAAAGGGCAGACACAAACAGTTACTATGTAGAGGAGTGTTAGTGTTAATTGCTCAATAGTGTCCCACTCTTTGTGACCCCATGGACTATAACCCACTATACTCCTCTGTCCTCCAGGCAAGAATACTGGAGTGAGTTGCCATGCCCCTCTCCAGGGAATCATCTCAATCCAGGGATCAAATCTGGGTCTCCTGCATTACAGGCAGATTCTTAACTATCTGAACCACCAGGGAACACTCAGTTAGAGGAATAGGGGACGCAGAAATGAGGAAAGGCTGTCAAGGAACACTAGTTCAGGGATGGGGCAGGGTCCTGGTTCCTGCTCACGGGATAAGCGTAGCAATCTAATACATATTTCTGAGTTCTTCTATAGGAACTAAGGTCTCTGCACAGGTGGAGGATAGTAATTTCAGACTGAGTACAAGCAAGTGGACTCCAGACTGGTTGGAACTAGAAGGCTGATGACTGAGATTCCTCTTACCTTACCTCCAGCCAGTCAGAGGAAGGTTGCATACCATGCAGACTTCTCCTCAAACCATCAGGAAGTTCAGACTAAGCCATCCACTCTCATCTCCCTTGCCCAGTCTTTGCAATAAAACTTTGATGTTTCAGTTTGTCTGACCTCACTGTGTGTTAGGCATAGGAACTTGGGTCAGACAACAGAGGTTCATAGTCATCCTGTGACCATTCTTATTTTGTTTTTTCCCTTTCCCCTATTATATAATTTTATAGCTAAAACAAATAGATCTATAATGTAATTTTAGAAAATGCATGCCTATCATGTTGGCTACTAGAAGACTAGAGTGTTATTTTTTTTTTTTTTTTGAAATCTACAAAAGCTTTAATATCATGTTGAAAGGATATTTTAATTTTCTACTAACTGTGTCTTTTGTTCAGTATTTAACAAGGAATGATGCCTATTCTCTAAACGCTCATATCTTCCAATTTGACTACTTCTCTTTTTTTTTTTTCCTGAAGAAAATTACCCCTGGCTTTGCCTACCCTCATTCCTCATCTAGTTTTCTCAGAAAGCCTTTTACTAAATAAGATAGTGCATAGAATTAATGAGGCCATAATTGTATTAAACTTTCACATTGAAGAACAAAAAAATCTATTCGACAGCTGCAGTTTGCATACCAAGACCCCAGCTTTTTGCGCTAAACACCCACACTTTTGCTTGTAAATCATGAATGGCTTAATTTTAACACAAACCCGTCAAAACAAGTGCAGAAGCACATATTCCATTTAAAATAGATTAAAACTGTTGGCTATAGAACCAACTGACAGTGTAGTTGTCATTCCTATGATCATCCCTTGCAACTTGTAATGGAAATTTACCTCACTCTAAATGCAGGAGTAATTTTCTACATGAACCATGGAGCATAATAAAAAGGGTTTTGTGGCCGATACTGTCAGTGTTCTGTACACATACCCTTGAATCTCTAGAACGTTTTTTTATGCACAACGCACAATAAGGCTTCTGTTTTAAAAGCCAATATTCATCTTTTTTGGTCAGGCTTCTAGAACCAGCTTTACCATTGCCCACAGAGAGCTAAATTTGTCTGGAAATTTAAATATTCATTTTTATTAAAAGGGGCAGCTTTTAGCCAATGCCTGAGGGGCATAGGGGTATAAACAATCCATACCTTCCCCCTCTGAGCAGACAGTTTGGAGATGAGGTCTGCATTGTTTCCACAAGTCATCTCAAACTGAGCCAGAATTAAGTTGAGCAGGACTTTGCTTGATACTGCAATCTTGTCAGCCTCTTCCCTTCCTGGTCCTTCTTCCCTATTCCTCTGTGAGAAATACACCCTCAGAATCCATTCTAAGGCATTCTCAACAATTCTGTTTGTCATATATCAGGTCCTATAACTTTTTAAGTTAGTAATCTCTTTGTTCCTTTATAGCAAGGCTATCTTTCCCAACTGGTCTTGCTGCAGCTTGACCTACTTGTTTAGCTTAATAGCCAGAGGAGGTGGTGGTAGATCTTGAGGAGTAAAAGTATCAGTTTGCAAGGCATTCACTACAGTTGAATCCTTTGTATGGTTCTCAGACATACTCTATCCTTGCTATCCTATAGCAGTTTATTTTAGCAGACCAAGAAGGTTCTTGGGTTCAGTGTTGTTTACTGAATCTTCTCTGATATGCCTAGCCCAAATCTCATAGTTGTACTCTTTCCCTGTCTGGCCTGTGACTCCAGCATTGGAAACTTTGATAAGGTTCCAAATTTGGCCCTTTGTGTAGTTCTGTTTCTCTGACCACAAAGCCTATGCTTGACATTATAGATCCAGTTGATCTTCACGACCCAGATAATCACGATGGTGTGATCACTCATCTACAGCCAGACATCCTGGAATGTGAAGTCAAGTGGGCCTTAGAAATCATCACTATGAACAAAGCTAGTGGAGGTGATGGAATTCCAGTTGAGCTGTTTCAAATCCTGAAAGATGATGCTGTGAAAGTGCTGCACTCAATATGCCAGCAAATTTGGAAAACTCAGCAGTGGCCACAGGACTGGAAAAGGTCAGTTTTCATTCCAATCCCAAAGAAAGGCAATGCCAAAGAATGCTCAAACTACCGCACAATTGCACTCATCTCACATGCTAGTAAAGTAATGCTCAAAATTCTCCAAGCCAGGCTTCAGCAATATGTGAACCATGAACTTCCTGATGTTCAATCTGGTTTTAGAAAAGGCAGAGGAAGCAGAGATCAAATTGCCAACATCCGCTGGATTATGGAAAAAGCAAGAGAGTTCCAGAAAAACATCTATTTCTGTTTTATTGACTATACCAAAGCCTTTGACTGTGTGGATCACAAGAAACTGTGGAAAATTCTGAAAGAGATGGGAATACCAGACCACCTGACCTGCCTCTTGAGAAACCTGTATGCAGGCCAGGAAGTAACAGTTAGAACTGGACATGGTACAACAGACTGGTTCCAAATAGGAAAAGGAGTACGTCAAGGCTGTATGTTGTCACCCTGTTTATTTAACTTACGCTGGCTGGAAGAAACATAAGCTGGAATCAAGATTGCCAGGAGAAATATCAATCACCTCAGATATGCAGATGATACCACCTTTATGGCAGAAAGTGAAGAGGAACTAAAAAGCCTCTTGATGAAAGTAAAAGAGGAGAGTGAAAAAGTTGGCTTAAAGCTCAACATTCAGAAAACAAAGATCATGGCATCTGGTCCCATCACTCCATGGGAAATAGATGGAGAAACAGTGGAAACAGTATCAGACTTTATTCTTTTTGGGGGGGGGGGGCTCCAAAATCACTGCAGATGGTGGTTGCAGCCATGAAATTAAATGATGCTTACTCCTTGGAAGAAAATTTATGACCAACCTAGATAGCATATTCAAAGGCAGAGACATTACTTTGCTAACTAAGGTCCCTCTAGTCAAGGCTATGGTTTTTCCTGTGGTCATGTATGGATGTGAGAGTTGGACTGTGAAGAAAGCTGAGTATTGAAGAATTGATGCTTTTGAACTGTGGTGTTGGAGAAGACTCATGCAAGTCCCTTGGACTGCAAGGAGATCCAACCAGTGCATTCAGAAGGAGATCAATCCTGGGATTTCTTTGGAAGAAATGATGCTAAAGCTGAAACCCCAGTACTTTGGCCACCTCATGCGAAGAGTTGACTCATTGGAAAAGACCCTGATGCTGGGAGGGATTGGGGGCTGGAGAAGAAGGGGCCGACAGAGGATGAGATGGCTGGATGCCATCACTGACTCGATGGATGTGAGTCTGAGTGAACTCTGGGAGTTGGTGATAGACAGGGAGGGCCGGCGTGCTGCGATTCATGGGGTTGCAAAGAATCGGACACGACTGAGTGACTGAACTGAACTACAGTAGTTGACTATAATTAGAATGACTCTTCAGGGACTTTGCTGGTGGTCCAGTGGTTGAGAATCTGCCTTGCAATGCAGGAGATGTAGGTTCTATCCCTGGTCGGGTAACTAGGATTCCACAGGCCTTAGTTGCTCGGGAGCAACTAAGCTCAACTACTGAGCCCACACACTGCACTAGAGTCTGTGTGCTGCAACAAAAGATTCACCTGATGCAGCAAAGATCCTGCATGCCACAGCTGCCATGCAGCCAAAGAGAGAAAGAAAAAGAAAGAAAGACTCTCCAAAGCTTAGAAAAAGTAATGGCTCATATTAAGAGTGAAGCAATGCTAGGTGGGACTTCCCAGGTCGTGCTGGTGGTAAAGAACCCACCTGTCAATGCAGGAGATGAGACATAGGGATGCTGGTTCAGTCCCTGGGTCGGAAAGATCCCCTGGAGGGGTCATGGCAACTCCCTTCAATATTCTTGCCTGGAGAATCCCATGGACAGAGGAACTTGGCAGGCTGTGGTCCAAAAGGTTGCAAAGAGTTAGACACAGCTGAAGAGACTTAGCATGCACACAATGTTAGGTGAGGGAAATTAAATGAGAAATAAATATAGATTACAAAATAAATGAGACAGAAGTATGAAATGTACAGTGTAGGGAATAGTTAATAATAATGTAATACCTTTGTATGGTGACAGATGGTAACCAGACTTATCATGATCATTTTGTAATTATATAAATACCAAATCAGTATATTTTGCACCAGGAATTAACATAGTATTGTAGGTCAATTACACTTTACAAAGAAACAAACTCATAGAAAAATAGATCAGATTTGTGGTTATCATAAGTGAAGTGAGGTGAGGGAGGTGGGGGAATTAGATGAAGGTAGTCAAAAAGTGCAAGCTTCCAGTTGTGATAAATAAGTATTAGAGATGCAATATACAACATAATTAATATAATTAATACTGTTATATGTGAAGTTGTTGAAGCAGGAAATTCTAAGAGTTCTTATCACAATGAATTTTGTTTTCCTTTTTTAAAATTTTGTGTCTATATAAGATGATGTTTGTTTACTAAACTTAGAGTGGTAACCATTTCATGATGTACAGAAGTCAAATTATTCTGCTATGCATCATAAACATATATAATCCTGTATGTCAGTTATAGCTCAGTAGAAGTGGAAGAAAAAATAATAATAATTAAGCAGTTTGCCAGAAATGCCCTAACAGAGTGGGAAGGAATATAAAAGTGACCTAAGAGAGGTGGCTATCCTAACTGGGTCAGTTAAGAAAAACCCAGTAATATCAACCTCTTCCCTTATTTCTTTTTTCTTCTAATCTCAGAAGACACTACCTTCACTAAGGCTATAAGGATCACTTTGATGGGGGAGAGGACACTGGCATTGTAAAGAAGCTCAGTGTGAGCTGTCCTCTACACAGAAAAGTTAATGATAGAGCTTACATTTATGAAAATGGACTCTCTAATGATAATGAGTATAATAAGATTCAAGACTAGCAGAGACTAAGCATTAAACTTTTAGGAAAAGGGGACACTGAATGGCTGTAATACAAACATAAGACAGGAACCTCTATGAAGTTGCAGAAACAGAGCCCATACAGTGAGAGACAGTGTGCATATGGATTGGAAAGGCCCCTGTACTCAATGTGTGTAGTGATTCCTCCAGTCTTTCCCTCAAAAGATTCTATGGCCATTTACCTGCCCTGCTGTTTTAGATGCAGTGTCCCTGCCAGAACACACCAGCAGGCCCCTGGGCACTCGGTATGCAAACTGATCTACAAATGTATGGTCTCTGTAATACATATACTGTTTAGGAAAGAAAATCAGAAGTAGCTAGAATTCATATGGAATGGAGAACTACACATACTTATAGACTTTTATTCGACTTCATTCTTTTCCAAGTGCAAGTTCTCCTCTTTCTGCTTTATTTTTCTCTTAATAATATTTCACTTTAATATGAATATTCATCTCAGAATCTGCTTCTGAGGAGCCTAATTTGAGACATGTGCCATTCCATTTGGGTCTTCTTATAAACTGACCTGAACCAACTTTGAAAGAAGTTGGGGCAATTATAAATAAGTGAAAAATGGAAAAGAATAAACATTTCCCCATATGTCCTGGAATATTTCTGCGCACACATAATGTATTTGTTGTGGTCTTTTTAAATGGAACATTGATGCCTTGGCTCTTCTTCTCCCATATAAAATGTCTCAAATTCAGTCCCAGAGAACCAAGGAAATATCTCTTAATACTTTAGAATTGAAGGAAGCTTTCTTTTCCTGCATGGATGCAAACAAAGAAACACACAGAAAAATTTAAATTGTCTGTGAGTTCTTTTTAGAAGAATGAAATTCCCTAATTTAAAAGCGAGGTAATCGTTGCTTAATGAGTGAACCAATACTGCACCCATGGGTGCTGCAGAGCCCTTCCAGCTTCACTTGTCAGTGCAAATATTAGCTGAGGATTGTTCTTTCTAAGGTCAAAGACAAAAGGCAAAAACACAAAGGGGGAAATGGCCACAGCTTGCCTATGGTCCACAATCATTGTTACTTTACTTGAGCAGGACCGCTCCTCTACAGTCCATTAGAAGTCAGCAGAGTGCCTCCAGCAGAATGTTGAGCCAAAGCTACTGGCCAAGAACCCAGTAAATGTGAATGAGGCCACTTTTTCCTCCACATCATTTCCTTCCTTTGCATTCCCTTCATACAGTCTCAGAGATACCCAATTTCCTTTCATTTGACCTAGCAAAAAATATTCCCAAAGATAAAAGTCTATGTAAATGGCCTTGCTGAGCAAAATTGGTTTTTGTCTTATTTAGAGGCCTTTATAAAAACATAATTATACAAAGTATTTAGTTCCACACTCTCTTCTCTGCCTCCCTCAAAATACTAATATTCTGCATATTATAACTGCTGTTAACTGAAATCATTTAGCTGGGTGACTGCTGAGTATTAAAATAGGGTAGAAGTTTTACTGTTTTCTAGAAGTTCCAGGAACAAATTGGGTTGCAGTCACTTTTATAAACTAAAGCAAGTTGTGAAGATTGGGCATTATCTATCACATTGTGTCTGAATGCACTCTCAGTGTTTTGTAATGACTAGAATCTAAAGAATATTTTTCAAAGAGATGGCATGCTTCTTTCTTTGCCTTTTGCTTTATTAGCTTCTTATGAACCTGTAGACCTAACATACTCAGACCTTCATGTCCTTGTTCATAGAATTTGTGGATACATTTTACCAAATCAGACCTCAAGCTTGTACAAAAGGGATCACTCACTAATTCTGTGCCTTGATGATTTCTTTGGGGCACAAAAGTAAAATGGGAAGATTTACTCAGACAGCAATGGCAGTAGTAAATCCACATTAAAGCCGTTTCATCCTTTTTCTTATAAAGAATCATTTTCTCACAGAAAAGAAAATCCCAGTGTATTTCTAGCCTAATGCACAAATGAATTTGGGTCATACTTCATATTTACTTGTGTTCAGAAATATGAAATACTGGTAATTGGGCATGTTATTTTCTTTGACAGTAGTAATTCTAGCTTCCTGGGAACTATTTGTAACTATTTTATTCCGCTGTAAAACTTAGGAGAGATTTCATGATTTTATCTATTAGGTTTGAGGATAACAGTTAGCAAAGGAAAAGTAAAAAACAAAGAACCCTTTATCAGTTGCTGATGCAACTTTGTCTACTGTCTTTGTCTAAGTGTTCATTGTGTTGTAACATAAGAAGGCATCCTCTAATATTTAATGAAGAGATATTAAAATATTTGGGTTTTATATCATGCAATGTTTACATTCCTAGTTCAGTTTTTGGTTATGGAAAGAAATATCCTTTGCATGCATTACCTTATTCTCATAACCTTGTATGGAAAGTAGTAACTTACATATATCAGAAGTGTTTGTGGAAGGAATGCTAATCAGTCATGAAGCACAAACAAGGAAGACGCAGAGCATGTGACTGACTCAGCATCCTTCTCCCCAGAGCAATGCCCTGCTTCTCTATGGAGTGGAGCATCTGCCTCCACCACCAAATTGTAAAAATATCCAAGCAAAAACTCATCTTTGTTTTCCTTGCAGATTGCACAATTTATCTCCAATAGCACACACATTCATCGTCACCAAAGCTCAGTGGAATAATTATGAATATTTACTGAATAGACCATGCAAAGCCATATGCTGTGGTAGAAAGAATGTGGAAGAGATTCTGAAAACTGGCACCAGCAATAAGACTGCAAAATCAGCCACTTTCAGCTGGCACTGTTTGGATATCGTACATGCAATGAGAGTGGCCTACAGCTGTAAATACAGTCCTGGATTTCCATGAGGCAGAATTAGTTTGATAGGGATTAGGAACTCCAAAATTTCTGTTGCAAGCCACTAGAATTTTTTAAAAAGAAGTTATTATAGGGAAGTGTTAATACAGGCTATGGCACTTTTTATATCACTCTGTCTCTAATCTGCAGTGCTGAAGAATTTTTTAAAATCAGGAGTCTGTGGATGCAGTGGATAAAAGTGAAATGAATCTCACTAAATTGCATTACTGTTAAAAAGTGCTGGCAAGCCACTGCAGGGTAGCATAGTAAAAAAAAATAATCAATTATATTTGCTTTGAATTTTGCAGTTTACAAAACACTTTTCTACATATATTCTCATTTGATTTTTAATAGTTGCTGTTAGATGTTATTATCCCCTTTATACAGATAATAAAATAGATTCGCTCTGTTTACATGATTTGTTCAAGATTACAAGGATGTAAGTAGCAAAACTGGGCAAGATATATCTCCCAACTTTTGTGCAGATTTGGAAAATGCACAGTAGATGAGATATAAAAAGAAATGAAGACTGTAAGAATCACTGACTTGTATTCAGTGTAAATCAAGGAGGCCGACCTGGCTAATGGGCACATGAGAAGATGCTTGGCATCACTCATTATTAGAGACGTGCAGGCCGAAGCAGCAATGATGTGTTGTCTTGCACTTAGCAGAGTGGCTATCATCAAGGAGTCTACAGGTAACAGGTGTTCGAGAGCATGGAGGAGGGGCTTCTATACTGTTGGTGGGAATATGGATTGGTGCAGTCACTCTGGATGACAGTATGAGGGTTTCTTAAAGAGTTTACCATATGGTCCAGCATTTCTACTCCTCAGCACATATTCAGAAAAAATGACGCTAGTTCAAAAGGATACATGCGTTTCAGTCTTCACGGAGCACCATTTTCAATGGTCAGGATGTAGAGGCAGCCCAAATGCCAATCGGAAGACAGATGGCTAAAGAACTGTTGGATGTAGAAAGTGCAGCAGGGGGTGGGGGGCGGGGCACGGTAAATTAGGAGTTTGGGGTTAAACAAACTACTATGTATAAAATAGATAACCAATAACTTATTGTATAGCACAGAGAACACTACTCAATATTTTATAACAACTTATGAGGGAAAAGATACTGAAAAGAATAAATAAATGTATGTGTGTATGTGCATATTAAAAAGCAGAGACATCACTTTGCCAACAAAGGTCCATGCAGTCAAGCTATGGGTTTTTCCAGCAGTCATATATGGATGTGAGAATTGGATCATAAAGAAGGGCTGAATGTTGAAGAACTGATGCTTTTGAATTGTGCTGGAGAAGAGTCTTGAGAGTCCCTTGGACAGCAAGGAACTCAAACTAGTTGATCCTAAAGGAAATCCACCCTGAATATTCATTGGGAGGACGGATGATGAAGCTCCAATACTTTGGAATCAGTGGATTAAAATGGACAGGAATGGGTGAATTTAATTCAGATGAGCATTATATCTACTATTATGGGAAAGAATCTGTTAGAAGAAATGGAGTAGCCCTCATAGTCAACAAGAGAGTCTGAGATGCAGTACTTAGGTGCAATCACAGAACAATAAAATGATCTCAGTTCATTTCCAAGGCAAACCATTCAATATTACAGCAATCCAAATCTACGCCCCAACCACTGATGCCAAAGAAATGGAAGTTAACCAGTTCTATGAAGACCTATAAGAACTTCTAGAGCTAACACCAAAAAACCCCACAAACATTCTTTTTTATCATAGGGGATTGGAATGCAAAATTAGGAAGTCAAGAGATACCCGGAGGAACAGGCAGGTTTGGACTTGGAGCCCAAAATGAAGCATGGCAGAGGCTGACAGTTTTGTCAAGAGAATACACTGGTCATAGCAAACACCCTCCTCCAACAACACGAGATGACTCTACACGTGGGCATCACCAGATGGTCAACACTGAAATCAGATTAATTATATTCTTTGTAGCTGAAGATGGAGATGCTCTATACAGCAGCAAAAACAAGACATGGAGCTGACTGTGGCTCAGATCATCAGATACTTATTGCAAAATTCAGACTTAAATTGAAGAAAGTAGGGAAAACCATGAGGCCATTCAGGTAGGACCTAAATCGAATCCCTTATGATTATACTGGAGGTGACGAATAGATTCAAAGGATTAGATTTCATAGACAGAGTGCCTGAAAAACTATAGATGGAATTATATTCTGTATAGTAGGTAGTAACCCAAACCATCCCAAACAAAAGGAAATGCAAGATGGCAAAGAGGTTGTGTGAGGCTTTATAAATAACTGAGGAAAGAAGAGAAGCAAAAAGCAAGAGAAAAAGGGAAACATATACCCAACTGAATGCAGAGATGAACAAGGAGATATAAGACCTTCTTAAAAGAATGATGCAAACAAACAGAGCAAAACAATAGAATGGGAAAGGCTTAGAAATCTCTTCAAGAAAATTGGAGATATCAAAGGAACATTTCATGAAAGGATGGCCATGATAAAGGACAGAAACAGTAAGTACCTAACAGAAGCAGAAGAAATTAAGAAGAGGTGGCAAGAATATACAGAAGAAGTATACCGAAACGGCCTTAATGATTCAGATAACCATGATGATGTGGTCACTCACCTAGAGCCAGACATCCTGGAGTGTGAAGTCAAGTGAGCCTTAGGAAGCATCACTATGAACAAAGCTAGGAGAGGTGATGGAATTCCAGTTGAGCTATTTCATACACTAAAAGACGATGCTGTTAACGTGCTGCACTCAAAATGCCAACAAGTTTAGAAAACTAAACAGTGGCCACAGGACTGGAAAAGGTCAGTTTTCATTCCAATCCCAAAGAAGTGCAGGGCCAGAAAATGTTCTAACTACTGGACAGTTTCTTCCATTTTACATGCTAGTAAGGTTGTGCTCAAAATCCTTCAAGCTAGGTTTCAGCAGTACATGAACCAAGAGCTTCCAGATGTTCAAGTTAAGTTTAGAAAAGACAGAGGAACCAGAGATCAAATTGGCAACATTCATGTATCTTAGAGAAAGCAAGGGAATTCTAGAAAAACATTTACCTCTGCTTAATTGACTGTGTGGATCATAACAAACTATAGGAAATTCTTAAAGAGATGGGAATAACAGACCACCTTACCTGTCTCCTGAGAAACCTATATATGGGTAAAGAGGCAACAGTTAGAACTGAACTTCAAACAACTGATTGGTTTAAAATTAAGAAAGGAGTATAACAAGGCTCTATATTGTCACCCTGCTTATTCAACTCACATGCAAAGTACATCATGCAAAATTCAGAGCTAAATGAATCATAGGATGGAATCAAGATTGCAGGGAGAAATATCAACAACCTCAGATATGCAGATGATACCACTCTTATGGCAGAAAGAAGAACTGGAGCCTCCTGATGAGGGTAAAAGAAGAGAGGGGAAAAAACTGGCTTAAAACTCAACATTCAAAAATCTAAGATCATGACATTTGGTCCGTGGCAAATAGAAGGGGAAAAAGTGGAAATAGTGACCAATTTTATTTTCTTGGGTTCCAAAATCACCACTGACGGTGACCGTAGCCACGAAATTAAAAGGTATTTGCTCCTTGGAAGAAAAGCTATGACAAACCTAGATAGCATATTAAAAAGCAGAGACATAACTTTGCTGACAAAGGTCCATATAGTCAAAGTTATGGTTTTTCCAGTAGTCATGTACAGTTCTGATAGTTGGACTATAAAGAAGGCTGAGAGCTGAAGAATTGATGCTTTCGAATTGTGGTGTTGAAGAAGACTCTTGAGAGTCCCTTGGAAATATGATCAAGCCAGTCAAACCTAAAGGAGGATTGATGCTGAAACTGAAGCTCTACAACTTTTGCCACTTGATATGAAGAGCCAACTCATGGGAAGAGACCCTGATGCTGGGAAAGATTGAAGGCAAAAGGAGAAGAGGGCATCAGAGGATGAGTTGCTTAGATAGCATCACTGACTAAATGGACATGAATTTGAGCAAACTCCAGGAAATAGAGGACAAGTGAGCCTGGATTGCTGCAGTCCAAGGATCACAAAGTCGGAGAGGACTTAGTAGCTGAACAACAACCACAGCTGAATCACTTTGCTGTACGCCTGAAATTGCTGCTACTGCTGTTAGTTGCTTCAGTCATGTCTGACTCTGTGTAGCCCCGGGGACTACAGACTGCCAGGCTCCTCTGTCCATGGGATTCTTTAGGCAAGTGTACTAAAGTGGGTTGCCATGCCCTCCTCAGGGGATCATCCCAACCCAGGGGTCTAACCCTGGTCTCCTGCATTGCAGGCAGATTCTTTGCTGCTGAACCACCAGGGAAACACATCTGAAACTAACACACTGTAAATCAACTATGCTTCAGTAAAAATAAACAAATAAATAGTAAGATGTTGTGTATATATTACTCAACCCTTAAGGGCTGTGAAGTTTTGCCACTTGTAGCAATACGGATGGACCTGGAAAATATTGTGCTTGAAGAAGTAGGTCAGACACAGCGAGGTAGATACTGGGTGATGTCACTTATCTGTGGAATGTAGAAAAAAAATGTGCCTGAACATATATGCAAAACAGAGACAAAAAGGGAAACTACTGGTTACCAAAAGGGAGAAGGAAGGTATAGGGACAAATTAGGGGTAATAACTGATAGGGTATGATCTGTGAAAATACTGAATCAATATTCTGTATACCTGAAACTAATATTGTAACACAACCATACTTCAATTAAAAGAAACACATTATCATTAAAACACCCTTTGAGGAACCAAGCTAAAAGATGGTGGTTGAGGGTGCTACATAACATGCCAGAGAGAGAGAACACGAATTTCCAAGATACAGTATTGGGATTAGTGGTCCATCTGATATTATGGAAGGGGACATCCACAGCCCAAAGTAGTAAGTTTGTTAGTAGGCTCATTTTCCATGCTAATTTGTTCTTTAAAAAATTATAATTTTAATTGCCACTGGTATTTCTTAGTTTTAAAACAATTTTAATTTCTTTCAAAGTTTTAAAGCAAATTATTTTAAACTAAAACAGATTTCAGGAAATCTCTTAGTTTTGAGACACTTATGCATTTTAAAAACCACTACCTCTCCAACCTCATGGCCTTTTTCACCATCTAACTTATCTATCCAGTCAGTGATGCCGACAGGATGGACATTAGTTTGAGCAAACTCTGGGAGGTGGTGATAGACAGGGATCCTGGCATGCTGTAGTCCATGGGATCGCAAAGTCAGACATGACTGAGCAACTGAATTGAACTGAACTTATCTATGATTATCTATTATCTGTTTCTTCAACCATGATGTAAGTGCCACAAAGGTAGGAAATTTGTCTTTATATTTTTTAAATTACTGCTTCAGCCTCTACACCATATCTAGAGGTATGCCTGATATGAAGTAGGAACTCACTAAATGTTGAATTTATTGAGTGATTAGTTGAATTGTGTTTTTTCCCATCTTTTTTGCTGGCTCTTTCTTTAGCTCTTTCTTTACTATGGATATTTTGTTACACCTAATTGTGTGAACTTTCAGGATTTTATTTCTAATTTTTTTTTTTGGCCAATGTTAATTCATGATTAATTCGACTGCATTTTATTTTCAGTATCCTTTCCTTTCCCAATGCCTTAATGAAAATGAAAGTCACTCAGTCGTGTCCAACTCTTTGTGACCCCCGTGAACTAGATAGTCCGTGGAATTCTCCAGGCCAGGATACTGAAGTGGGTATCCATTCCCTTCTCCAGGAGATCTTCCCAATCCAGGGATCAAGCCCAGATATCCCACATTGCAGGAGGATTCTTTATCAGCTGAGCCACCAGGGTAGCCCTGCCAATGCCTACTCTTAGTCAATTACATGCCCCGTGATAGCAAATGCCATTTTTTTTCTTAACTTCATCTTCCTGGTTATTTAATGCAGTCTGCAACTTATTTCCACATCACTATTTCCATGACACCATTTTTATGACACACTTTTTTATTTTTTTCAGGAATAACTATTGGCCCCTGACTCTTATCAGAAGGATTATGATTTGGAAGAAGGAACATGCCATGTTCTAGTTCCCTGCCAACACACAATCAGTAAACATTCGTTTCCTTTATTGATTTATTAACATAAGGATATGTCATTTTATCAGTATCAGAGAGGTTCTACTAGCTAGCCAAGGACAGATTCAACATATTCCCCTACAACCTCAAGGCTCAATTTTGGTGACATTATTCATCTAATATAGGGCCTTATCAGCTCTGGAAATTCCAGTTATCCTGTGATGACATGAAGCTTAAATAATTTAAGGGCTCTTATACTCCCTAAACAAAGATAAGTTCTAGCAATGTCAAATCCATGGGATTTTCCCAGATTCACAAAATAATATATCTGGCTTCAGTCTTCTTGCTTTCTGGAAATTGTATTTTCCTCTTGACCATTCCTCAACTCGGCTATTAATACCCTTAAATCTTAATGGTTCTCATACTGAGTCTGATCCCAATAAATCCATTTCCATAATGTCTGTTCCATTGAAACTTGGTAGGTCATATATCCAGGTATCATAGACCCTGGGGAAAATGGGGCAGCATGGTCTGTTCATTAAATGCAGACTCTTGAGTGACACTGTTCCACCACTTAATAGCTGCTGGACCTTGGAAACACCTCACAGCCCTCGACCTCATGTCCTCTATCTATAAAATGAGAATGACATCTATTTTATAACACACTTGTATTCTTTTTAATTGAGAACTAATCCTTGAGGTTGGTATTAATGAATTCTCTAACACCTTGGGTATTATGCATCCTTGCCATCATCATATGATAGTTCTTCTATAGGACATAAATAATTTCAGTATACCATCATTGTGGATCACTTTCTGATCATGAGGAAGCAATTAAAAATAAAAGCATTCCATAAGGATGTTTAAACTCAGACCAAACTAAGGATATGCTTGAAACCACAAAAATAGCCTATCAGATTTTATTGGCTCACATAAGAGAATTCTCTCATTAGATGCCTTTTTTTTAAGCCTCTCTCTATTTCTTCCACCTCCTAGATTAAAAATAATAACAATGAAGAGAAAGAAAGAGAGCCTCCCTGGTGGCTCACTGGTGAAGAACTGCCTGCCAATGCAGGAGACACAGGTTCGATCCGTGGTCTAGGAAGATCCCACATGCCGCAGAAAAAGTAAGCCCATGTGCAACAACTATTGAGCCTGTGCTCCACAACAAGAGAAGCCTTCCCAATGAAAAGCCTGCTCACCACATCTAGAGAGTAGCCCCTGCAACTAGAGAAAAGCCCCCATAGCAATGAAGACCAGCACAGCCAAATACAAATGAAAGAAAGAAAAAGCCCAACCATAAAACTTCACCCTCTGTCTAGCACTACCGAATCCACAAGAAAACCATATTTCACCAAAATACCCACCACAAACCTCCCCTAAAACACCTACCATAAGTCTAACCCCCATCACAAGTCCCTCCTCAAAACCAAACCCAGACGAAACCCTCTTGTTTACATGCCTCAGGTTCCATGTATATGCAGTCATCCTCATCGCAAGAAGTCAGAAATCCAGCTTAGTTTGACTATAGGTTTGGGTCTGATAGTCTTTGTCTGGTGGGCAGCAACAGAGCTTGAAAAAGAAATACTTTTGGGGTCATGTTATTGTCCTATATACCTGGAGAAGGAAATGGCAACCCACTCCAGTATTCTTGCCTGGGAAATTGCATGGACAGAGGAGCCTGATGGGCTACAGTTCATAGGGTCCCAGACATGACTGAACAACTGAATATGCACAGAGGCATGATCCTATGTTAAAAATAAGCCCTGATCCTATCGAACACTAATTTTAACCCAATCTCTCTATATTGAAGATTCCCAAGTAGAGAGTTATATGAGGGTAAAAATCTAGCACATACTTTTTAAAACAGTGTTGTTCTAAGATAAATTAAAAACAACAAAATGAATACCTGGAACCAGGCTCTTCCTTGGTGCCAAATCCCACAGGGAAAATTACTTAATAAGAGGGGTACAATTTTCTCAGTTGCACTCATCCACTCTTACAAGTACAACTTCCATCAATTTAATTTCTGCCTCAAATGTGAAGGACCACCTACACCCTTGTATCTTCAATTGTCTTTGAGGGCCTTGATTGTCTAACTGCTTAGGGAGTCCCAATCAATAGGGTTAATTATCTACTAATCCAATCAGTCAGAAAGCAGTGAATGGTGCCAAAATCTCACTAATTATAACTCCCTCCCAAAGCCTTCCTCAATAACTCAGGGTTGTAAAGTTCTTCATCAGCTTGTCTCTTAGACATATTGTTAGCTCAAGATTCTCTCCTATAGCTTTCTGACTCCCTTAAACCCAAACCATAGGAGCCATGGTTGTCTTGCCAAACCCATTTCTGATACCTCCTGAGGCACGCCATGTAATTATGGATTAAGAAGTAACAGCAAACTTACTGATACCCTTGATTTTTAGCACCTCATCTGATTAGCATGGTATGGAAAATCTTATCAAAAGTGTGGTGGCTACACAAGTCAAGAACATATGCACAGGATCTTAAAAATGCTTCTTGGCCCCTAGAATCTCAGATAAGGTCACACAATCAAAAGCTAATTCTTATGTGTTACTGCTATTTTATACATACTGCTGCTGCTGCTGCTGCTAAGTCGCTTCAGTCGTGTCCGACTCTGTGCGACCCCATAGATGGCAGCCCACCAGGCTCCCCCCGTCCCTGGGATTCTCCAGGCAAGAACACTGGAGTGGGTTGCCATTTCCATAAAAGTTACATCAACTGCCATTTAGGGGAAGGATACAAACATTAGACTCACATTATCATCAGAAAGGCAAAACAAAGAAGATTCAACAGCCAGGTGACCTTGAAAATAAATTTCTGTTATCTTAAAAACGTATTTGCTAAGGACCCTTTTTGTATAGCACAAATCTGACACTATTCTGCCTCTTGTTTATGACCTTAATTTTATCAGTTAAACAACTGCTGGCGTATAGCAATGGCCTACTTACTAATTAATCGGCTAAAGTAACCACGTTCTTTTTCTCATGAATTTCAAATATATCTGAATGATTCATTAATCTAAGAATTATGAGAAAACCTAAATAATTTTAAAAACCCAAGTAAAAATAATTCATTTAATTTCTTTTTAAATATCAGGAAGTACATTCTGTTTTATGGCATATTAGCTATCCTCTTCTGCTTTAAAAAAATACAAAGCAAAACACTTCCAGTTTAAAAAAAGAAAAATCAAAATTAAAAAAAAAAGTATATTCTTACATTTTTAACTAACTTTCTTAATGGACACTAACTTGCTTAACTAACTATGTGGCAAGAAAGTAAGGGAAATCCTTAGAGACCAAAAATAGACAAGAAAGTACCACTGCAAAGAACTAAATTAAGTTTGAAGTCCACTCTATCCTTTTGTACATATGATCCTGAATCAGAGGTGTTCACACTGCAGTGGATGCTTCTCGATTACACTAGGACTTTCCTGTCGATGTGGCACAGAAGCTTTACATTAAATTTCACATTAGCTTCCATCTGTATTTTTCCCTAAAATTCATCTGTCTGAGCATATGCCTGTGGTCAAAGTTTGCAGCAGCATTCCTATTTCTAGTTTCCCCTCCTACCCTTCCTAATACTATTTTCTCACTCCTTACACCCTCCAAAAAAGTTAAAAATCAAAATTTTAGCCACCTAAATTGTACTGAATTACATTATTTATGTATAAAAATATCAAATATAAGTGTTAGTTGCTCAGTTGTGTCTGACTCTTTGTGACCCCATGGATTCTAGTCTGCCAGGCTCCCCTGTCCATGGAATTCTCCAGACAAGAATACTGGAGTGGGTCACCATTCCCTTCTCCAGGGGATCTCCCTGAACCAGGGCTCAAACTTGGGTCTCTTGCATTGCAGGCAGATTCTTTATTGTCTGAGCTACCGGGGAAGCCCTGGTAAAAAAAATCTGAGGTGTTTAAAAAATGAACATAAAATAAAGAGATGGAAAAATGAAAGTAAAAAGGAAGTAAGGTTTCAAAAACAAATATTTTAAAAGACTAATTCAAAATAATCTTTTCTTTATAGTCGCTATAATCAAAGAACTGCCTCAGCTGGTTATTTAGCATGCTTTCAAATATGTCATCTTTTGTCATATCAAAGTTATATCTTGATTACAAAAATGTATATCAGAGATAAGTTTAGGTCTAACAATTATTGCAGCTTATAAGGAGACCATCTACATTAAATTTTGGCAATAATTATTGGACACTGAAAAATTCTTATGCATTATTTTTACTTGGATGCTTAACAGCTATCACTAGGCAACTAGTAATATGCCTAATTATTTATGCACTTCATGTACTTATTTGTTTTATGTTAATCTACTTGGAATATGTTGAGAATTCTGTTGTAAACAATGTCCTTAACAATTATTAATGCTTGTTTTGTAAGCCCTAAATTTATTGGTAGACCATCTACTCTCTCTTCATTTGCTGTTAATTTCCATTGAAGCTTATTTTATGCTAGCAATAAGTCATATTCATTCTGTGAGTTACTCACATGAATTAATTTTTAAGAGACCTATCCATCTCATTAAGTAATACATTTCCAGTAAAATTTTATTTTTCATGTTTTAATCAATTGTGTACTATTAATAATTATATAGTAATTTAATACAAAGAAACCTTGTTAACATTTAGAGCTTTATAGGAATTGAAAAATCAATTTCAATTTATAAATATGATTTACTTGAGAAATATGATAGAGAGGGCCACGAGAAAAAAGCTCATGCATAAAATATAGCATTGTAGAATAAATTCCTTGTGTAGGAAATGTCAGCAAATATGAGTTGATGAAGAAAGGCACTTGGTTGACTGAAAATAATCCAACATACTTAGGCCAGATTGCTTGGTTCATGAGCTAAATTGGATTCTTTCCTTCTCAAAAGGAATGGTTATATTAAAAACCAGTTTCCAATGGGACCAGAGGCTTTTTACCACTGCAGTGGACTACACTTTCCTGTTGGCCTCAAGACTTACAGTTAATGAGCACTGGGTATTCCAAATAGTTCTTGTAAAATGCTGATTCAAATTCAGACTTGCAGGTGTTCAGGATATTCACGTGACTCTTCACTCATAAGACATCTCTCATATTTTCCATAGCTTTCAGGAGGAAAATGTAGGAGAATGTCATTCACTGTAATACAATCCATAAAGCCTGTCCAGCAGAGCACCCTGCTGTCTCATGGGACAATGGGAGCATAGGGCCTCATGCCTTTTCTGTTGCTGACAGTTCTGTTGGCTTCCCCCAAATAAAATCTGTTGCTAACCTAAACCATAGACTGTAGAATCTTTGTCTAACATGTGGGGCTACACCTAGGATCACGTTAGCATAGGAAACAATGTAAGGTTTCTAAATGTTAAAATATAACATTACAGTGTACTTTTGTGTGGATAATAGGTATTAACTCATTTAGGTTCTATTGAAAACATTTCAAAGAGTGAAGTAACAGTTGTATTCTAAAATTTCAATATTAAAACACAAGAGGTTGTGTATTTCACAATCATTTAAAATTTAGCTTGAAAAAGTTTAGATCAGAGATCTATAACTTATAAAATTTCTTTTAAGGGCTATGCAAAAAATAAGCCTTGATGACCAACAACCCATATATTTAATTTTAACTGATCATGCAGGGCAGGAGGTATGGATATGAGAGGTTTATAAACAGAAATCTGCAGAAAGCCAAAATAGTTAAGGACCATACTTTCAGTGAAGTAATGAATCAGAACAAAGAGGTGCCAAAAAAGAAGACTCTAAGGTAACTTGCCTGACTTAGTTTTAATTGTGTGTATAGAGTTATCTTCTTTTGAATTCATAACCACAAGTCACCTCTCATATAGCTTTGGGACTGAAATCATGCTACCAATGAAATCCCCAAACCTCCAAGCTGAGTACATGAATGAAAGTGGTTCCAGGTTGACAGTGCTCTAGACATCCAGCAGAAGCAAACAGGAATACTCTTTAGACAAGCATATTTTAAAACCAGTCTAAGAGAATTTTCTCTTATAAGTCTTTAGAGATGTGGGGCTCCAATATGAAAACAAAACTAATACAATATTTTAAAGAAATTAACCTCCAATTAAAGTAAATAAATTAAAAAAAAGACAAACAAGAAATTAAATGTAAAAAATAAATGCAAGAAAATATGAAATTATGGGAATAAATTGGATAAAAGTTGTGCAAGTCTTGCTCACTGAAAAGTACAGGCATCACAGAAAGAAATTAAATAAGACCTAAATAAAGAGAATGATTGGAGGCAAAAAAGAGAAGAGGTCAGCAGAGATGAGTTGGTTGGATGGCATCACAGATTCAAGGGATGAACTCTGGGAGATAGGAGGCCTGGCGGCCTGTAGTCCATGGGGCTGCAAAGATTCCTACATGACTTAGCAACCGAGAAACAACAACAATAAAAGGGAGAGATGCATTCTCAAAGGTCGAACACCTGAGTATTATAATATGGTAATTCTCCCACAATTGGACTTTCTAATCCCACAATTAGAATTCAGTAATTCAGTGCAATTCTAATCAAATTAGGGTGGACATTTTTGAAAAATAGACAAACTTATTTTACATTTTACTTTGAAATGCAACAGTCATAAGTAGCTAATAGTACTTTGAAAGAAAAAAAAAAAAAAAACTTTGGAGCACTTTAAAAAAGCTACCTACTTCACCAGTTGCAAATATATAGTAATAAAAAGTTTGTGGGTCACATATTAAATGAAACATCAATGGAACAAAATAGACCTATATATAAATGCCAATTGATTTTGACAAAGATGTGAAATTGATTCAATGTGAAAGATAATCCAATCAAATGATGTTGGAACTTTTAGAAGATCTGTGCAAATACAAAACTTCCACAATGACCTCATTCACACAAATACAGACACTGACTCATAATGAATCATAGACCTTCTATGTAAGATTAAAAACTATAAAATGTCTAATTGGAAATACAAGAACAAATCTTAGAAACCTCAAGTTTAGAAGAGAGCTCTTAAACATATACCAAAAATACAGAATTTATAAAAGAAAAATTCAAGACTGTTAAAAAAGAAAAGAATTGTTCTTAAAAGAGATGACTAAGAAAATAAGATAGGGGGGGTTTTCAAGATGGCGGAGGAATAGGACGGAGAGACCACTTTCTCCCGCACAAATTCATCAAAAGAACATC